>VXBP01007173.1:92717-182576 GCA_013400115.1 Rhinopomastus cyanomelas | reverse complement strand
TGTGTGTTAATGGCTTGCTACAAACACCCCCCACATTGCTCAGTTGTGGGGGGGAACAGCGTGTGTGAGTGCTCCCTCACCTTTTCTCTTTCCCATATAGTGCTTTGCTTTGCAGTGATAAATGTGTGTGTGGGGGGGTGTTTCATCCTACCCCATCCTCTCCCCCCCCAGGTTCTGCAATGCGGTGGGTGTGGTTATTTAAGGAAAGCATCACAGCCCTGGGGCCGCTGCAGTGGCACCACTGTGTGCCCCCCCCATTCCTTGCTGTCACAACCCCCTCATTATCCCTGGTGTCACTCCTCTGCCCCACCTCTGCTGGTAACTCCCCTCCCCTATAGCTGCTCACCCTATCCCCTATGTCAACCCCTCAATCCCTACTGTCACTCTCCCCCATATCCCTGGTGTCACCCCTCTGCCCCATCTCTGCTGATAATTCCCTTGTCCTATAGCTGTTGACACCTCACACCCCTCCATCCCCTGTGTCAAGCCCCCAGTCCCTGCTGTCACCCTGCCCCCAATACCCCTAATGTCACCCACTTGCCCCATCCCTGCTGGTAACTCCCTTCCCCTNGTGTCACCCCCTATCCCCAGTGTCACCCCCCCATAGCTGCTGACACTCCCCCCATTGCTGCTGTCACCCCCTATCCCCAGTGTCACCCCCCCATAGCTGCTGACACTCCCCCCGTTGCTGCTGTCACCCCCCATCCCCGGTGTCCCCTCAGGCTCTGTGTGTTGTTATGGGGGATGAAGGAGTTTAGGGCTGTGAATCCTCCACCCGCTGCTGCTGTAGGGGGACTCAAAGTGTTTCCTCAACTCGATGTAGGGGGGGTTGTAAAGTCAGAGTAGCTGTGGGTTCTGGAGTCACCTCCATAAGGCAGAGGGGGAAAAATCCCTCTGGGCTAGGTGTGGCTCCCACTAAATCCCTTTTATTGGGGTCCATTGCATCGGGTAGGGTCTGACGCCAGGTGGGGAGTGAGAGCAGGAATGAAACGTGTGAGTTTTTGGGACTTGTGGTAGATGAGAGAGAGCATTTGCATCCCCTCCAGATAGAGGGGGAATAAATTGAAAGGTCAGGGTGATGCTGCTGCATCACCAGTGGGGTTTGTGGGGGTCTGCTGCATCATTGGTGGGGTTTCTGGAGTCTGCTGCATAACCAGTGGAGTTTGTGGTGGTCTGTTGCTCCTCTGGGGATGTTATAGGGCCAGGAGGGTGTTAGCCTGTGGGGCTGGAAAGTTTGCACCTTGTGAGGATGGGACTGTGATGCTGACACTTCACAGCCATGGAGGGGAGAGGAGAACCCCAGAGCTCGGTAGTGGTAGAAGTTCACCCGTGAGTGAGATGGGAGGGTTCCCACAGGTGCAGGGCCTTCCTAGCACTGATTTTAAAAATCATACTGGTTTAAAAGATTATACTGGTTTTAGAAAATACACTGGTTTTCAAAAAGCTATTGGTTCCAGAAAACGAACTGGTTTGCTGGAGCCAGCCCAGTGCCTCTCCCCAGCCTCGTGCCTCTCCCCAGCCCCATCCCTCATGATGCAGCATTTTGCCCACTGTAGCTGGTGGGACTGGTGGTGGGAGCTCAGGGAGAGGTGGGCAGGGTTCCTTGAGGAGGAGGAGGATGCTGAGGAGGAAGCAGCAGGGTGTGGCAGCATCCTCAGTGCCTCCGCCCCGATGTCTGTGTGTGCTGGGGAGTTGCAGTGAACTGGGAGCTCCGGTTTTACTGGAGGTGCTTCTCCTGTCGCCTGGGAGCGAGAGCGAGTGAAGGTGAAGCTGCACCTTACGTAATCCTTGAATTAACGGGGTGAGGACTTTCTCTTCTCTTCTCGGGCATGGAAGCTGCCCGATTTGCTCTGGGTGGCTGTGCACTGGGTTTGCTGAGAAGCCTGGGGGGCGTCGTGGGCAATATTGGTGGTGTTTCAATGAGGGGATGCAAGGGATTTAACCCCCAGCAGGATCCTCACCCCTAGTTCTCTTTACATTTCTAGTTGGGAATTCCAGGGTGGGGGCTGTGCAGGGTTATTTTGATTTATTTTTATTTCTCTTTTAAAAAAAGTTTCCTTTATTATTTTTATTTTCCTTTCTTTTATTTTCCTTTCTTTTTATTTAGTTTTTTTCTTTCCCTTTTTCTTTGCACTTACTTATATCTTTCAGCTATTTATGTTATAGTTTTAGTTATTTACTTCTTTATTTATCTTTTATTTTACTTCATTTTGTTGTTCAGCTGTTTAGTTCTTTAGACTTAGTTCTTTATATAATCTACATTCTAAATAGAAATACACATAAACTTGTTTTTATTTAATATTTATCTATTTCTGTTTATGTATATTTCTGTATATTTATATTTTTCTTTGTATTCTATTTTACTTCTGTTTTATATTTAATTCTATTTATATTTCTCTATTGATTTCTATTTATTACATGTATTTCTATTTCTTACATTTGTATTTATTTGTTGTATTTATTTTTTAGATTTATTTCTATTACATTTATTTCTATTTCTTAGATTTATTTCTGTTACATTTATTTCTATTTCTTATATTTGTTTCTATTTATTTCCTCTATATTTATTTGTATTTCTTCTATCTATTTCTATTTATTCTATTTATTTATATTTCTCCTATTTATTTCTGTTTCTTATGTTTATTTCATTTTAGAATTGCATTTATTTCCCTCTCAAGACAGAAACCATCTCACCTTTGCATGCGGGGGTTAACAGCAAGTTCTTGAAGCACATGCTTCCAGTGTTTGTAGGGGCTTATGAAAGGGGATTTGTTTCCTCAAAGCTGCAGCCCTGGCTTTATCTCTTGAGCTGAACATCTTTCAGCTCCAAACACTTCAGAACCCCGAGACTTGATTGAGTCCCAGGGTGAGAAACCAAAGATGGGGCTGCACGGGCAGGGCTGAGTCCAGGGGCTGTAGGCTTGTGCCTCTTCCCTTGTCTCTGTTGCAGGTTTGGAACTGGGGTTGATTGTTTAATTCATCCCATTTTTAGCTGGAAATAGGTTGAGTTGCGATTTTATTAAGCGTCTTGTTCATATGAAGTGAAAATAAAGGTGTATAACGGCAAAATCAAATTGTTAAGTTATTAAATAGATCTAAAGCAGGCTCTAATTAAATTACTAGATTATTAAATTATCAAATTATTACATGATTAACCAATCACATAATGAAAACATTAGGCTATTAAATTATTCCATTATTCTGTTATTAACTGATTTTGAGAGGTCACTGCGGGTTGTTGGTTGTTTGGTGCAGAAGTTGCAGAGGATGGTGAAGGGCGTTGCCCAGTGCCCAACTCCACTGAGCATCACTGACCCCACTAATCCAGAGACCCTACAAGAGGTGAACATCTGATGGATGAAGGATTAGCTGGGTTTCATCACAAAGTTTCTCTTCCGTTTATTCTCTCCAATGTGATTCCTGACTGAAAGGCTCAATGAGAAGGACTGGAGTGGTGGGGGAAGCTCTTTGTTGCTCAAAGCCAACAGAATGGGGAGTGGAGGACAAGAGCTGGAGCACTTCCCTCTAAGAGAAACACACAGATACACAGAATGTTACTCTATGGGCTCCTTGCTCCTGGCCCTGCCAGTCTCCATCCTTGTCAGCATGAGCATTCGTGCAGAGGAATCTCTGCTAAAGAGCTGTAGAGGAGCAGAAATGGGTCAGTATTTGGGGCAACCCAGTTAATGGGAGACACTGCGCCGTGGAGAGACAAACTCGAGGTCTCCCGCACCCTTCCCCTGTAACTGATACCATGTCATTTGGGTCATGGGCAGCCTGTTCACATCAGGGGTAAAATGCCATCTCAACATTTCACTCTGGCTTTGTATTGGCAGGGCTGGCCGTTGCGGAACAAAGCAGGTGAAAAGGAAATTAGAAGAATTTCCCTTTTAAATTGCTTGGGAAACTCCCTACATCCCATGGGATCAGATGTAATCGAGAGAGAGGTTGTAAAAGTACATGGAAGTGAAAAAAGGGGGAAAACCCCTTATTTTTACATGGCCCCTTCCATCTTGACCCCTTCCCTAACAGATTTTGGAGGGTTTCATGTGCCACATCCCTCCTGTTGGATCTGCTACCTACTTGAGAAACAAAAGCAGTGCTGAGGTCTGCAGGAGGATCACCCGCCAGATGTTCCATCTGAATGTGGTGTTGGGGGGGGGGTGTGGACGGACGACAACTCGGAGCACATGTAGGGGGTGAGGGGATAAAATAAATGGAAAGCATCTGTGAGTGGAGTGAAATGTCTTGGGCGGGGGGGAACAGAGAGAAAATCAAGCTATAGGATTGTTTTTATCCTGTAGGCTTTACCTGTCTAATAATAGCAGAACAGAATCTCAAGCCACAGTGTTTGCTGCTAAATTGACCTTTTTCTTTGTGTTTTCAAAAGTTAGTTGTCATTGGATCGTAGAATCTTCTCTGGAGACGTTTAAAACCCACCTGAATATGTTCCTGTGCGACTTGGCCTAGGTGATCCTGCTCTGGCAGGGAGATTGGACGCGATGATCTTTCCAGGTCCCCTTCGATCCCTAATGTTCTGTGATTCAGTGATCCTGGCTGGAAAAACTCTCCAGGATCAGCAAGTCCAGCCCTCATCCCAGCAGCTCCCTAACCCCTACACAGTCAAGTGCTCTAGCTACTTGATTTTTAAACACCTCCAGGGATGGGGACGACTCCACCTCCCTGTGCAGCCTGTTCCAGTGCCCAAGGACTCTCAGGAAAGAACTTCTTCTGAAGATCCAGTCAAAATCTCCCCTCATGAAACTTGAGGCCATTTCTCCTTTTCCTTCACGACCTTATTTTAACATGAAAAATGCTGTGGCCAGGTGCTTGGTGACAGATCTGAATCTATTCCCTCATGCATGAGCTCATTTGCCTATGCAGGGTTGCACGTTCTGGCTCGGAGGAGCTGGAGTTTAAGTCAACACCCAGTTCAGCACCAGTGTCTTGATCTACTCTGACTCTGCATTTCAGCAGTAGTGAGGACAGCAGGAAAAGGGATGTCACTGGCCCCTGTACTGGGCACTGGAGAGGCCTCCCCTCAAGTCCTGGGGGCAGTGCTGGGCCCCTCACTTCAAGAAACAGGTTGAGGGGCTGGAGTGGGTCCAGAGGAGCAACGTGGAAAGGACTGGAGGGGAAGGCTGATGAGGAGAAGCTGAGGGAGCTGGGGGTGTTTAGCCTGGAGAAGAGGAGCCTCAGGGAGGCCGCCTTCTTCTCTCAGACTCCCTGAAGGGAGGTTGTAGTCAGGTGGGGGTCAGACTCTTCTCCCAGGCAACTGGCGCCAGGATGAGAGGGCAGGGTCTGAAGCTGCAGAGGAGGGTTAGGTTGGATGTTTGGAAGTCCTTCCTCTGAGAAAGAGCAATCAGAGCCTGGACTGGACTGCCCAGGGCAGTGTTGGAATCCCCATCTCTGGAGGTGTTGAAGGACAGCCTGGCTGTGGCCCTTAGTGCGCTGTTGTGGCTGGAGGGAGTGACATTAGGTCCTGGGCTGGCCTGTCTTAACTCAGAGGGCTTTTCCAGCCTCAGTCATTCTGGGATTCTGTGCTATAATCTGACCAAAAAATCTTCTGTTAGGTGGTCTCATGAATGTTGATAAGTATGTGAAGAGTGGGTGTCAGGATGAAGCCAGGCTCCGCTCGGGGGCACCCAGTGATAGGACAAGGGGTACTGGATGTGAGCTGGAATAGGGGAGACTCCACATCAGTCTGAGGAGGAACTTCTTCCTGGTGAGGGTGACAGAGTCCTGGAAGGGGCTGCCCAGGGGAATTGGGGAGTCTCCTTCTCTGGAGATGTTTCAAACCTGCCTGGCCATGTTCCTGTGCTACTGGATCTACTATAGCAGGGGATCCTGCTGTAGTGGGGGATTGGGCTAGATGATCTTTCGAGGTTCTTTCCAGTCCTTGATGTTCTGTGATTCATCCTGTGGAAGAATATAGAAAGAGGCTGCGGTGAGACTCAAGGTTGACTTAGGCTTTGAAGTGGAGGATTAACAGCTGAGGAGTCCTTTCTGAACGATTAGTGGCTCTGTCTTGGGGAAACCCGACTTTTTGGGGTCCTTTCCAGTCTCTATTGTTCTATGATTCTATGATCTCCTGCACCATCATCACCTTGGTGGTTTAGGAATTAGTTTTAGTAGGAATTTGGCCTTGGAAAAGAATTTGCCCTGTGTGACAACGTGTTTTTTGCTCGGATTCTTAATGGTGGTGGGATTGTTGGTTCAATGCTGTGCGTGTTCTGTGTTGGCCTTTCCCAGCAGCTGATAAAATGGTTTTATCTCCATTTGGGAGCACAGTCATCTTGGAAAATTCATGTCATCACTTAAGGTAATAGTTTATAGGAGGAGAAGATCTTCTTACTGTCTGCAGCTACCTGACAGGAGGGTGGAGAGATGTGGAGGTTGGTCTCTTCTCCCAAGGAACAAGGTACAGGACAAGGAAATGGCCTCAAGTTGCCCCAGGGGAAGGTTAGATTGGCCCTGAGGAGAAACAACTTCTGGAAAGGGTCCTCAACCCTTGAAACAGCTGCCCAGGAATGAGGTTGAATCTCCATCCCTGGCCGTGTTTCCCAGTCATGGAGATCTGGACCTCAGGCACAGAGTTTAGGATGGAATGGGACAGTTGGGTTCAGAGTTGGACTTGATGAGATTGGATGTCATTTCCAGCCTGAATGATTCAGTGATTCTGTATCTGAAACAACAGGTTGGATGGGGCTTTGGGCAACCTGGTCCAGTGGGAGGTGTCCCTGCCCATGGCAGTGGCCTTGGGACTAGATGATCTTTAAGGTCCCTTCCAAGCCCTGCCACTTTCCCTCCTTCCTGTCACCCAGTTTGGGATTATTCTTCACCCTCAGTGCCTCATCCGTCATGGTGGCTCAGCTTGAGGAGCAGAGGAGTTGGGGAAATCCTTGAAGACAGCTGCTCGCCCCAGGGTGCTGCATCAGCCTTTTCCTGGAGCAGGAAGCGGCCCTGGTGGTGGGGGGCACCTTGTTTTAGTGCTGAAGAGTCCGAGGGCAGCTCTGAGTAACACCTCCTGCTTGCCTGGGACATCATGGCTGCCAATAAACTCTCCTTTAATAAACTGTCAAATGCAAACAGGCTGTGCAGAGGAGAGGAGGGAAAAAAAGCTCCTCCAGACTGAGGAACCATATGTTGATGGCAGCTGAGAGACCTGTTCTTGCACCCCGAGTGTCTCTATCTGCCAGTATTTCCAGGGAAACGAGGGTGAGGGTGTCTGTGAGGCAGGGCTCGATGCAAGAGGTGTCCAAACCTGACCCTGCTGACTCACAGCTCTGGGTGAAGAAGCTGTAATCTCTCCAGGGGCCCTGGGGATGATGACTTCAGCAGCTCTGCTGAATTATCTGTTTGCTTCCAATGAAATGGAAAGAAATTGCAGAGCGAGGGATGAGGCAGCCAGAGCTCAGCCCTCTGCTCCACAGAAAAATGAGGTAACTGCACTGGGGTAAATGGTTGGACATAGACTGTCCAGATATGGGGGAAAAGTCCCCTCCCTGACACTGTCCCAGGTCAGGTTGGCTCTTGGGGCTCTGAGCAACCTGCTGTGATTTGGTATGACCCTAATCACTGCAGGAGTGGGACTGGAGTAGCTTGGAAAGTTCCTTCAACCCAAACTCAGTCTGTGATTCTACTCAGAAGCGTCACCACTAAGAACCAGTAGAGGTTCTTAGCCTTGAGCATCAGTGTGAGTTTTGATGAGATGGTGGGTGGGGTGTAAAGTGTTGTCTTAGGAGAAAGCTGGGTTCTTTGGTTTACTTCTCTTGGAAGTCCAGACCACCATGGTGTTCCAGCCTCATTGCCCAGGGTATCACATGGAGTATCTGACTCCACGTAGTATCCTGGGAACAGCCCTGGGAGTCCAAGCCCAGCTGTGGAGTTGGAAGGTGGGGTGAGGTGGTAGGATTTACTTCAGAATTAATCTTCTCCATTTCTTCTCTCAGTTGGATTATTCCAGAAAGCTTGGGTTCATTTCTCGTGCCTAGAGGAAAACACCAGTGTGGGGTTTCCACGTACTGGAGCTGATTCTGGTACAGCTAGAGCTGGCAGCCTGTCCTTCCTTCTCCACACCCTTTATTCTCTCCTAAAAATAGCAGCACACCACCCTGGGATTGCAGGAGAGGCATTAGAATGTTTCCTGAGCAACAATTTGTGCAGGGTGCTGGTTGTGGCAGCACTGAGAACAGCTGCTGGGGGAAGCCAGAGCAGATGCCAATAGGAGGCAGCACAGTGGGACCACACTGAGGTGGAGAGTATGAAGCTGGTAGGTGAGACGTCTGGTGAGGTTCACTGGGCTGCCTGGGGAGTTGGGAGAAACCTCAGTGCTTGAATCATTGAGGAGGTGCCGAGACAAGAGAGATGGGTACGAGGCCCCAGTGGGAACGGCAGGCTGACCCGGTTTCCATCTGATTCCTATGATTTATTAATGAGAGGTTTGCAGGCTTCCTTGTAGCAGGCGGAGAGCTGTAAGTTGAGGCACAGCAGGGTCAGCAGGGCTTTCACCATGGACTTGCTTGTGTTTGTAGGTAACTGAAACATGTCACCCTGTTGATTACCATGACGAGCAGGTGCTGAAGCAGAGTGCTGTGAGAAACACACCTTTCCCTTCCGAGCACTGGGGTTGTTATTACCCATCTGCACCCACTACACCTCCTGCACTTACCATCTTGCAAAGCCAAACCATTCCATCCAGAACTGGGTGATGTCTGAGGTTCCTTGCAACCTAAGCCCTGCTATGAACTTCACACTTCCAGTCTGGAAATGGTTTATCTTCCATTACTGGTTGTGCCACAAGATGATCAGAGGGCTGGAGCACCTGTCCTATGAGGCCAGACGGAGAGAGTTGGGGCTGTTCAGTCTGGAGAAGAGGAGGCTCCGAGGTGACCTTATTGTGGCCTTCCAGTATCTGAGAGGGGCCTACGAAAAGGCTGGGGAGGGACTATTTAGGATGTCAGGTAGTGACAGGACTAGGAGGAATGAAGCAAAGCTGGAGATGTGTAGAGTGGATGTGAGGAGGTTCTTCACCATGAGAGTGGTGAGAGCCTGGAATGGGTTGCCCATGAAGGTGGTTGGGGTCCCATCCCTGAAGGTGTTTAAGGCCAGGCTGGATGAGGCTCTGGTCAGCCTGATCTAGGGTGGGGTGTCCCTGTCCATGGCAGAGGGGTTGGAACTGGATGAGCCTGTGGTCCCTGCCAACCCTGACTGATTCTGTGATTCTATAACTTCTTCCCAGTGAGTGTGACTGGGCACTGGAGGGGACTGCCTGGGGGGTTTGCGGAGTCTCCTTGTCTGGAGACATTTAAAACCTGCCTGGACTTGGTCTAGGTGATCCTGCTGTGCCAGGGGGATTGGACTGGACGATCTTTCGAGGTCGCTTCCAATCCCTAATGTTCTGTGAGTCTGTGATTTCTTAACTTGTTTCTCATGTTCCTGTGCAACTTGATCTAGGAGATCTTGCTGTGGGTGGGGATTGGACTGGATGATCTTTCGAGGTCCCTTCCAATCCCTAATGTTGCATGATTCTGCGAGGACCCCAAACTGTTTTTCCTGAGCTCGTGGTGCAGGTAAACCACCAGGATTGTCTATAGCTTCTCAACTGGTGATGGAGCACGGGAAGCCAGCCTGGGCTGATGGTGGTTTAGTTAAGGCTGCAGAGCTGAAAAAACAAAATTAGTTGTTTCTACTGACCTGTTGGAGAGCAGCATGAGAGAAAGGGACCTGCAGGTGCTGGTGGCTAGCAGGATGGCCAGGAGCCAGCAATTTCCAGCATTTCTGTGTCCTTCTGGAACTGAGGGGCCCAGAACTAGACACATGGACTCTTTCCATGGCCTATAGACTTTTCTCTTCCTCTTGAATTTACCCAGCAGCTCCCTATTTAACTACAAAGGTCTTCTGGCTCCCTTCCTTAACTTCCTGCCTGTTGGAATTCTCTGATCTGGGGCTTCAAAGAAGTGGTCTTTGAATGTTAACCAACTTTCTTGGCCCCCTTTACCTGCCAGTACCCTGTCCCATGGGATTTTCCCTAGCAACTGCTTGAAAAGGCCAAAGTTCTTACCAACTCTCCAGTGTTGTGCTGTAGGAACAGTCTTAAAATGTCTCTGGTAGGGCAGATGGTTGGTTTAAGGTCATCCTTTGGTTAAGGTGGTTCTAGTTTCTGTGATCCCTTGGCTAGCAGCTTCTGAAGCAGGAGTGTCTTTATTAAGCTCTGCCTGGTTTTGGATCTCCTCCTTCTTCATCCCCATATCTGCCGTGTAGACATGACCTTTTGCCACCGGGTCGTGTTCCTGTGGGATCTGCTTTAGCAGGAAGTTGGACTTAATGATGTCCAGAGGTCCCTTCCAACCCCCCTCAGTCTGAGATTGCGATTTCCCTGTCTGGTGGTGCTGGATCGCCTCACCTCACCCCAACAGCCCTTGGGTTGTTGCATACTGTGGCAGAGGGATTGGACTAGATGATCTTTCGAGGTCCCTTCCAATCCCTAATGATTCTATGAGTCTGTTATTTTATTTTGTGGCTTTCTCTTGCTGCTGATTCTTCTCTCTGAAGGCAGAGGAGCTGCTCTGAAGGATCCTTGGTGACCTCCTGGTCCTGTCTGCGGAGTGTAGTCAGTGCATTTCCTGCTTCTTCGTATAATAGAATCACAGGGTTGGAAGGAACCTCCAAAGCTCATCCAGTCCAACCCCCCTGCAACAAGCTGGGCCATCGTTCCCCAGACCAGGTTGCCCAGAGCCCCAGCCATCCTGACCTTGAATGGCTCCAGGGATGGGGCCTCCAATTCCTCTCTGGGAAGCCTGTTCCAGGGATCCACCACCCTCAGATTCGACAACATTTTCCTGATGTCTGACCTAAATCTGCCCTTTTCCAGCTTCAAACCATGACTCCTCGTTCTATCATTCCCTGCCCTTGGGAACAGTCTTCCCCAGCCTTCTGACAGCCCCTTCAGGTACTGGAAGCTCACTATAAGGTTTCCTCAGAGCTTTCTCCTCTCCAGGCTGAACAACCCCAATTCTCCCAGCCTGTCCTCAGAGCAGAGAGTCTTCAGCCCTCTGAGCATATCCATGGCTTGCTTTGGAACCGCTCCATCAGCTCCTTCTCACTGTCCTTCCCACTCATTAGTGCAGATCAACTTGAGTGTTCAATTGAATCTCCTATAGATCTCACTGGATTTCGTCTTTTTCTCAGTGAAAAAAGCTCTGTGAGGAGGAGCATCACTGCAGGATAGGACTTGGCAAACAGCTCACGGTCTTGGCCAGGGAAGCACATTGTTAGTTCATTTCCTAAACAAAACCAGCGCAGCCCACAGACAGTGATCTGGAGCTGGTTTCTACTGGCCGCGGTAGAGTTGAAGCGATGAGCGGTTGTTCCTGTTTCTGTTGTTTAAAATGAAGCAGCAGCCAGCGGTTCAATCTTCGTTAATTAAATGTTGGCTGCTGAGCATGGAAGAAATTGAGGAGCATCCAGAAACTTGGGAGGAAGAGGAGAAAACATTAATGAGAGTCTGACTGGGTGTTCACATGATGAAGGGGATTATTTCTGACTTAGAAATGTGTCTGGCAGAAGCCATTTGCTAGGGCGTTGGGTTCAAGCCCAACGTCTTGAGATGCTCCAGCCAGAGGATCCAGCTTACTGGTGACCCTGTGTAACCAACCCACTGGGATTTAACCCAGGATTTGGACTCTGTGGAGAGTGGAAGCCCTGTTCTGAGCTGCTCTCTGACATTCTTAGATTTCTTCCTGGTCCCTAGCAGAAGGGTGATGAAGAGATGAATTGAGAGATGCAAAATTAGTGCCTGAGAACAGTATTTAAATCATAGAGTCATTTTGGTTTGGAAGAGACCTTCAAGCTTATTGAATCCAACAGCTCCCCCAGGGCAGCCAGAGTCCCACTAACCCCTGTCCCTCACACTACGTCCTCATGGCTTTGCAGCTCTTCCAGACATGGGGACTTCCACACTGTCCTGGGCAGCCTGGGCCAGACCTGGGGAACCCTTGTGGGGCAGAAATTGTTCCTCAGGGCCAACCTCAACCTCCCCTGGGGCAACCTGAGGGCATTTCCCCTTGTCCTGTCACTTGTTCCTCGGGAGGAGAAACCGACCCCAACCTCACTCCAACCTCCTGAAGTTCAGTGAGCAGGAATCTCGTGTCCAGTTTTGGACACCTCAGTTCCAGAAGGATGCAGAACTGCTGGAGAGAGTCCAGTGCAGAGCCACAGAGATGGTAGTGGGAGTTGAGCATCTCCCTGGTGAGGAAAGGCTGGGGAACTGTTTCTCTTGAGCTAGGAAAAAATGAATCTGAGGGGTAACCCCATGAATGTTGATCAATATGGAAAGGGAAGGTGTCAGCAGGATGGAGCCAGGCTCTGCTTGGTGGCACCCAATGATAGGACAAGAGGCACTGGGTGTGAGCTGGGACAGAGGAGGTTCCACATCAGTGTGAGAAGGCACTTCTTCCCGACGAAGGTGCGAGAGCCCTGGAAGGGGCTGCCCAGTGGGGTTGTGGAGTCTCCTCTGGAGATATTTAAAGCCCGCCTGGCCATGTTCCTGTGCAACCTGATCTAGGGGATCGTGCTGTGGTGGGGGGGATTGGAATGGATGATCATTCAGGGTCCCTTCCAATCCCTAATGTTTTGTGATTCTGTGAGCTGAGGATAGCAAGATTGTCTCCCTTGAGGCTCCTTCTCTCCAGGCTGTGCTGTTCCTCCATCTCAGGTCTATTCCCTTTTGTTCTTGGGGCTGCTTGGTGCTGCCTCCTCCAGGAATATTCATAATTCAATTTGTCAGTTGCAAATTTCAGCTGTGGCAGACACACCTCTCACAGAATTATCCTGTGATTAAACATGGCAAACAGGCCTTAGCAAGGGGCTGGGACTTGTCTTCCCTAACCCCTCAGAGCACATGGCTTGGAACCTCAATCAGGTTCACGTCTGCTCTTCAAATCTCACCTCCAAAGGGCTGGGTTTGATGTAGGGAAGGAAGAAGGTTTTGTGTGTAGTTTAGGTGGAACCAAAAGCTCATTCGTTTCCAATTAATTGTTGACCTTTCTTGCCGCTAGGAACCAGCTGTAGGTGTCCAAGCCCTGGAGCTCCAGAGCTCATTTCTAGATGGCTCCAGCCTTTGTCCTCTCTGAAACCGGCCTGGTTCAGAGATCCAAGCTGCTGCTGAAGATTCTGAGGGGACTGGACAGAAAGGCTGATGAGGAGAGGCTGAGGAAGCTGGGGTTGCTTAGCCTGAAGAAGAGAAGACTCGGGGGGACCTTCTCCTTCTCTTCCAACTACCTGAAGGAAGGTTTAGTCAGGTGGCGATTGGGCTCTTCTCCCAGGCAGCCAGCAACAGGATGAGAGGGCAGGGCCTGAAGCTGCCAGAGGAGGGTTAATATGGATGTTAGGAAGCCCTTCCTTAGGGAATGGTGCTCAGAGCCTGGAATGGACTGCCTAGGGCAGTGGAGCAATCCTCATCCCTGAAGGTGTTGAAGGACAGGCTGTCTGTGTCCCTTAGTGCCCTGTTGTGGCCTTAGTGGTAATGTTAGGTCCTGGGCTGGACTAGGTGACTTAAGAGGGCTTTTCTAGCCTCAATCATTTTGTGGTTCGGTGATCTCTGCTGGCTGGAAGTCACAATGGGAATCAAGGACAGCATTGGGTCATGCTGCTGAGATGGATGAGTGATGCTGGGAACTCCTGGGTTGGTTGTAGCATTGAGGCTGAATCAGTTTTCCCCCTGCTGTCATTTTTCTCAGCTCTGAGTTTGGGGTTTTTTCACTCCAGCACGTTTGATCTGCTCTGAAAATAGCTTTTTGTTTCTTAATTCCATCTGCATCGCAGGTTTTCCGTTATGCAAAGTCTGGTGGAATGTGGAGGAGTTGGAAGGGCTGTGTGCCAGGCACCCGCATGCTGATGCTTCACAAATCTACTATAGGAACCAGAGGTTATCCTCTGGGAGGGCACAGAATGATAATAGAATCATAGAAGCATTCAGGCTGGAAAAGACCCTTGGGATCGTTGAGTCCAACTGTCAACCCTACTCTGCAAGTTCACCCCTAAACCACATCCCCCAACAACACATCTAAGCGACTTTGAAATGCATTCAGGGATGGGGACTCAACCACCACCCTGGGCAGGCCCATTCCACTGCCTGACCACTCTCTCCAGGAAGAATTTCTTCCTGATGTCCAGCCTAAATCTCTCCTGTCCTTCCCTCTGCTTCTATTGCTAGTTCCCTGTGAGAAGAGACCAGCACCAACATCTCTGCAGTGTCCTTTCAGATGGTTGTAGAGAGTGATGAGGTCTCCCCTCAGCCTACTCCTCCTCAAACTAAACCGCCCCAGCTCTCTCAATCTCTCCCCATCACATTGATTCTCCAGGTTCTTCCCCAGATTCATTGCCCTCCTCCACACTCGCTCTAGCAGAGCTCCATATCTCTTGATAATGACAGCCATCTTTTGGGAAGAAAAAACCCAACATCAAACCAAACAATCTCAAAGCAACAGGTCTCAGCATCCTTGCTGCAACCTGCAAAACCCTGCTGGAAAATCCCAGGTTGAGGTTTTGGAGAGCTTTTAAACCAGCTGGGCCTCAGTGACTTGGTGCAGTTTCTGTTCTCATGTCAGGGGGTGGTAGAGTTTATGGGCAAGTTTGGATTTATCCCTCCTAGGTGTAAGCTCTGAATCTTGGAATGGTTTGGTTTGGAAGGGAGCTCAGGGATCACCCAGTCCCAGCTCCGCTGCCATGGGCAGCGACACCTGTCACCAGACCAGGTTGTCCAGACCCACATCCATGGAGCAGCCATCCCTGGGCAGCCTGTTCCAAGGCCTCAGCACCCTCACAGGGAGGGATTTCTTCTTGAGATCTAATCTCAGTCTCCCTTCTTTTACCCGCCGAGGTTGCCCTTTTCTTCAGATGCAGTGGTAGAACAACAGAATCATTCAGGTTGGAAAAGATCTTCAGCGCCATCAGGTCTAGATGTGGCCACAGCATTAAAGGAACAAACTGTAGGAATCATCTTCCCCATAAAATCAAGCTAGTGGGAACAAGTGGTGGTATTAGGAAGAGGCTCTTCGCTGAGAGCGTGGTTGGGCACTGGAACAGGCTGCCCAGGGAGGTGGTGGACTCCCCCATCTCTGAAGGTGTTTAAAAACCAAGTAGCTAGAGCACTTGAGGCCATGGTCTAGGAGTTAGGGAGTTGTTGGGATGAGGGCTGGACTTGCTAATCCTGGAGGTCCTTTCCAGCCAGGATGATTCTGTCACTCTATTTATGGTTATTTATTGCTGTACAAGATCTTCCTTGATAATTAACAGCTTATGGAGCTCAAAAGGTTGTGTCTTGTTTAATAAGATACCAAACTGTCCTGGTGGAGGGAGCCTTTAGGGTCTGACAGCACTGGAGTTGCTGCAAAAAAGGGTAATAGTTCAAAGGGTGATAATGCAGCTAACTCAATACAACCACCCCTAACCAACCTGTGGCTGCTGTATATAGGGCTGTTTGGAAAATAACTGTGATCTTCCCCAGAACATCAGTGGATTCAGGGAATGTGCTGGTTTTAGTTGCAATGTTGGTCTTTGTCCACGTTTTCTGGCCTTGGGGGATGTTCTTGGGTGGTGTCTCTGTTTCTTGGAGGACTTCTGGTCCATGAGAACGTCTCCTGCAATGGGAAGGCAGCTCTTCATGTGGTGTTTCGAATGCTGGAGAAGAATTCATAGTGCGGTTTCCTCTCCTCTGAAGTGTGAGTGAAAAAGGAAGATGAGAGGAAAAAAAGACCCTCCACACTTCTACAGCTCACTTCAGGGGAGGTGAAACTGCGTGTTTGACTCTGCTTCACTCCAGGTCGTGTCAGCTTCGGTCAAGCCACATGCTGGGCTGCAGATGAAATAATAAGGAATAAAGAGAAGTCTCGTCTTTCCAACAGCTGCATGGCTTTGGGATGATGAATGGAGGGGGGAATGGGGTAGGGAGAGGCTCATACTTGCATTTAAGAGCTGTGAGTATGAGCAAGAGGAGACATCCTTTCTTCTTGCTCTGTCTGTAGGCTTTTTGGGGTTGTAGGGGTTTTTTACCCAGTTGATTCTTCTTTCCTTACCCCACCAACATAGACAAAGTCCCTTAATTACAGCTGGAATCCTGAGGCTTAGAAGCAGTTCACGGCACAGAGGGGTCCTGCTGTGGTTCTGGTTTTATTTAGTTCTAAACTCCACCCTGGAACCTTGCAATAAGCTGCTTTTCTCCTCCAGAAGTCCTAAACAGCCGAGGCCACACTTGTGTCTGCTTAAGGCAGCTCCAGCTGGCTTCTCAGCACGTTTCCAGTGCTCTGGATGCCAACCATTGTTTAATTGGTTGGAAGGCAGTAAAGGCCTGGTCTCAGCATCATGGCCCCCACAGAGTGGTTCAGGTTGGAAAAGACCTTTAAGACCACCAAGTCCAACCATTAATCCAACTGCCTCAAGCCCGTCATGCATTTGCTGTTGTCAGCAGGGCTAGGAAGAGGTGATCTTCTCCTTCACGGTGAGATGTAGGTTGGAGGTTTGTTTCTTCTTGTGAAACCAGTATCCAGATGGTTCCTAAACCACAGGTTAAAGGAATCGGCCTCAGTTGGGGTTTTGATTTTCCTTCTTTGTAGCACAGAAAGGGTATTGAGTTCTGTCCCTGGACCGCTCAGTTCCAGAAGGACACAGAGCTGCTGGAGAGAGTCCAGTGCAGAACCACAAAGATGCAGAAAGGGAGTTGAGCATCTGCCTGGTGAAGAAAGGCTGAAGGAGCTGGGTCTCTTGAGCTTGGAAAAAAGGGGACTGAGGGGTGAACCCATTAATGTTGATAAATATGTGAAATGTTGGTGTCAGCATGATGGAGCCAGGCTCTGCTCAGGGTCACTCAATGATAGGACAAGGGGCACTGGGTGTGAGCTGGAACACAGGAGGTTCCTCATCAATGTGAGCAGGAACTTCTTCCCAGTGAGGGTGCCAGAGCCCTGGAAGGGGCTGCCCAGGGAGGTTGTAGAGTCTCCTTCTGTGGAGATGTTTCAAACCTGCCTGCCTGTGTTCCTGTGCAACATGGTCTAGGGGATCCTGTGTAGGGGGGGATTGGACTGGATGATCTTTTGAGGTCCTTTCCAATCCCTAATCTTCCANCTCCAAGCTAAAGAGACCCAGCTCCCTCAGCCTCTCCTCAGAAGGGAGGTGCTCTACCTCCTTCATCATCTTTGTTTCCCTACGCTGGATCCTCTCCAGCAGTTTAGTAGTGGCTTTGGGGCAGTTGAGTTTATGGTTGGATTTGATCATCTTGAAGGTCTTCTCCAACCTCAGTGGTTCTGTCAGAACACCCAGTGTAATTTGGAGTTGCAGTCCTTTCCTCACCATCTAACTGGAAATGCCAGCACAGCGAAAGGGACCTGACACTTGTGTTGCAGAGGATTTTGTTCCCAAAAGCGCTGCTGCTGTGGAAGCCGTTTGGGTCGGCCTGCAGCCATGGGTTCACCTAAGCATGTGACAAGAAGTGACAGGTAGACAGCAGTAACACAGAGCCTGATGTGCTCGGTGCGGCTGGAGACCATCCGCCGGGGTAGACTAGACATCCCTTTCCTAGCAGATGGGAACTTGCTCCCACTGTATTAATAAGTTACGATGCTGCTGTTTGAGATAGCTGAATGGCCACGTTGGCTCTTGAAAGCAGATGAAACTGTCAAGGTCCTGTGGGTTTTGGGTGATGTCCTTAGTTCTTGTGAAACTGATGGAGGAAACGTGCCAGGGGTCAAAAAGGCCAAGTGGGCCAGCAGGGTGGCCAGCAAGGCCAACAGCGTCCTGGTCTGGATCAGGAATGGGGTAACCAGTAGGAGTAAGGGGGTGATGATGTCCCTGTACTCTGCACTTGTGAGACTGCACCTTGAGTACTGGGTCCGGTTTTGGGTGCCACAGAATCAGAAGAACGTTTTGGGGCTACAGTGGAGCCAGAGAAGGGGAACAAGGCTGGGGAGGGGGCTGGAAAACAGGCCCTGTGGAGAGTGGCTGACGGAACAGGGGCTATTTAGTCTAGAGAAGATGAGGCTGAGAGGAGACCTTCTTGCTCTCTACAAATGCCTCAAAGGAGGTTGTAGCGAGGCTGGTGGTGGTCTCTTCTCCCAAATCATTAATGATAGGACGAGGGGAAATGGCTTCAAGTTGCATCAGGGGAGGTTTCAGTTGGACCTTAGGAAGAAGTTCTTTGCTGAGAGAGTGGTTGGGTACTGGAACAGGCTGCCCAGGGAGGTGGCGGAGTCTCCATCCCTGGAGGTGTTTAAAAACTAAGTAGCTAGAGCCCTTGAGGTCCTGGTCTAGGGGTTAGGGAGCTGTTGGGCTGAGGGCTGGACTTGCTGATCCTGGAGGTCCTTTCCAGCCGTCATGATTCTGCATGGACCAAGACCTGCCAGGGGCTGAGGATGCTGTGACTTCTCCCAAGTCACCAGTGATAGAACAACTAGGGGTGAACTTGTAAGGTAGGTTGGACTTGATGATACCAGGGGTCTTTCCAGCCAGAGTGTTTCTTCCAGCCTCTGTGAACAAGAGGAATCAGCCTCAGTTCTGCCAGAGGAGGGTTGTGTTGGTTATCAGGAAAAATCAAGTCCAACCCAAACCCAGCTGTCCCAACCCACTACTAAACCCTGTCCTTGAGCTCCAGATCTCCCTGACTGAGGAACATGGCCAGGGATGGCCATCCAACCCCCTCCCTGGGCAGCCTGTTCCAAGGCCTGAGGACCCTTTCCAGGAAGAATTTTCTCCTTAGGACAAACCTGTTTTCTCCTGGCACAATACAAATCACATGCACTCTGTTACTGAAACGAGAGCTCCTGCTGTAATAACTACCTGTTTGAGTGACGCTGAGTTTGAAAAGAGAACGAGCTTCTAGAATTTGTATTAAAATTTTAATATTGTTTGAATTTCTTTAATTTTGATATTTCTATGAAAAAAATCAAATTACGTGACTCTGAGATGGGAGTTGTTTTCCTTTCTATCAACTGTTACTGTTCCGTTTTCTTCCACCCAAGAGATCTTTGGGCAGAAGTTCTAAAGAAGCATCATGGGATTATTAAGTGATGGGGATTATTAGGAAGTGAAAGGTTAAAATTGAGTCGATAAATGCCATAATATGGTGAAAATACAGAAGTGTCCTGCTAGGAGGTGGAGAGGAGCTTTGTTTTCCTCACAGTTCAACTGAAAGCAGCGTTTGGATGCTGCTGCTCAGTGAACTGATGGAAAAGAGAGAGGAGGAGAGAGAAAAAAGCCTGAGCGGGGACTAAAAATAGGATTTACCAGATGAGGCAGAGGAGAAGAGTGGTCTGAGGGGCCAGCGGCAGCATCCAGGAGCTGCTGCTGCTGGCAAGGAGAGGAGCAGGAGGATGCCAGCAGTTCCCAAGGAAGAATTAGGTCAGACATGCGAGAGAATTTTCTTAGCTACTCAGGCTGGGGAATCAGTGGGATCAGCGGCTGTGAAGCACAGGGGAACAGCAGCGTGGTGGGGTTTGGAGAAGACAGGATATGGACCAGATTGAGTGTAATGGTGGGAAGCCCTGATGTGGGTGTGCAGGGCACTGGAAATAATGAGACCCTAAATAAGATCCAGCAGGTTTTGTGCTTAATGGGGCCGATCAGAAATATGGGGATGGACTTTTGAGCAGGTGCTGCTGTGACAGATCAAGGGGTGATGGTTAAAGTGACAGAAGGAGATTCAGCCTGAAGAGAAGGAAGAGATTGTTGGTGCTGAGGGTGGGGGGAGTCTGACCCAGATTGCCCAGAGAAGTGGGAGAAGCCCCATCCCTGTCAGAATCCCAGGTCAGGTTGGCCCTTGGGGTTCTGAGTAACCTGCTCTGGCTGGGGATGTTCCTGCTCAGGACAGGGGGTGACACTGGGGGAGCTTAGAAGATCCCTTCAACCCAACCCATGCCATGTTCCTCCCAAGCAGTTTGCTGGCTGCTGCTGTAGGGTTAATTAACGCTGTTCTGGAGCTGCAGAAAGGTTGAATTGCTTCCTTTGCAAACCAGTTAAAATAGATTTCTCAAGGGCAGGGTTTAGTGGCCCCAGCTGTGAGGCAGCACCTGTCCAGAGCAAAGGTGATGACAAGCAGGACCCCCAGCCACAGGGCACCCCGACACCCAGGGAGGCAGTAGATGACTTCATTCAGTTTTGAATTCAGATGTAATGGCCACGTGAACCTTGGCTTGGAGACGTCTGTTCCCACAGAGTGAGCAGAGGAGGGAAGAGAGCAGTCATGTGCAGTCTCCTTATCTACCCAGCATCAGCCAGAGCTACTGGAAGAGATTTAGGGGGGTGGAACCATAATTGATGGCAAAATGGGGGGAAATTGAGTGTTTTCTGCGTATTTCTCAGCTCCTGAGAGGAGTGAGCTGTGCACTGAGGAATCAACACTCAGCTTGGGTAGATCTTTACAGTGTGTGTTCCCCCAGCACTGCCACGTAGAGTAGAACAGAACTAAGTTGAATTTTAATGGGTGCTGAAAGAAATTAATTGATGCAAAAGGTTTACCAGAGGAAAAGTCCCAGGGAGAGAGAGTTTAAATTGTAGAGTCATTTGTCCCCTAGCAGCATCTTGATGAGTGACCATCGCTTTGCTCCTGAATGATCCGCTCGATACAGAATGGATTTCTGTTCCTTCAAAAGGCTCAGCTCCTGTCGAGCAGCCGTGAGTGATTTTAAATCCCTAGGGATTTAAAAGCTACAGATTGCTCCCCATACTCTTCCTGCTGTAGGGGGTTCTCTGTTCCCTCTCACTCCCAGTTTGGTGATTAAACCTCATCACAGCTGCTTTTTCTAGCTTTTTAATTCTCCTTTTTCTCTTCCCACATTTCTTTCTGTAGCACCAGAGTTGGATGTGAGGAGCAGTTTCTGCCCCACAAGGGTTCCCCAGGCTGCAAAAGGGTAGTAGTGGGGGGAAGTCCCCGTCCCTGGAGGAGCTGCAAAGCCATGGTGCTGTGGGGTGAGGGACAGGGTTTGTGGAGCCCTGGCAGCACTGAGGGGGCAGTTGGACTCAGTGAGCTTCAAGATCTCCTTGAGCATGTCCATAGTTCCATGAGGAGCTGTGCAGACGGTGAAGGCTTTGGGCAGTGCTGGGCTGTTAGGTAAAGGCTTGCTCTCAATTCCTTGTAGGGTTCATTGTGCTGAGGACCCTCCCAGTTTACTTACTGGTGCAGTGGGACAGCCCATGCTTTGGAAAGGGGCTGAGAACACATAACTGAAGTGCAGCAGAAGCCAGGAGAGAGCCCTGCTCACACGGGTAGGTTCAATGACTTCACTCTGCTCTGCAGATGCCTGAACTCACCTCAAGTGTTCCTATGTTTCCACTATAGTCTTGGTTTGCATCCAATGCCTTGTTGAACAGCTGGTGGCTTTGAGAAGTCAGGGCTGGCTCCAAGAGCAGGCACTCAAGTTCTAGGAGGTGTCCTGAGCTGCATTTTGGGTACAGGACAAGGGGTGATGGTTAAACTGAAAGAGGGACATTCAGACTGGAGAGAAGGAGGAAATTGTTGCTGCTGAGGGTGGGAAGAGCCTGGTTCAGAGTGCCTAGAGAGATGGGAGAGGATCTGTCCCTGGCACCATCCTAGGTCAGGTTGGCCCTTGGGGGGCTGTGAGCAACCTGCTCTGGTTGGGGATGGGCGTGCTGTCTGCAGGAGTGGGACTGGATGGGCTTGGAAGGTCCCTTCCCACCCAACACCATTCCGTGTTCTATGACTTCTGGAGCTGGTGGTTTCTCCTGGTGGATGGTCTGGCTCATTGTTGTCTGTGCAGAGCTGGGAGAGTGGTTTGGAATGACAATCAGGAGCAGGGCTGTCCCAGGCTGGCGGCTGAAGGGTGTTTTTGTGGTCTGCAGCAGGTAATTAAAGCTCTGGGGAGAAGGGGAATCTCAGAAGAGTTGAAATTGGAACGCTGCAGCTTATGTAGCCTTCCTGCATCAGAGCCATCCAGCACCTTCAAAAAGCTGCAAAGATTAATGATGTAAAATCAGTGGCATGTGGGGAGGGCTGGGATGAGAAAGGTCCATGAACACCTTCAGCTCCAGGTCTTTATTTACCTGGGGCCAGTATGGTTCCTTGGGGTTTTTTTTTTTTTGCTGCCTGTGACTTCTCCCTTCCTTTTGCATTTGCCTGAGCTTGAAGTTTCTCCAGTTACTTGGTGCACAAACTCTGCAGCTCCCCAGTGGTGAAGGGAGCTGCTGTCACCCAGGATCTCCCTCTTGCAATAACAGCGTGAGACAAAAGAAATTCTTCTTAAAAAGTGTTAAAAGACTTCAGTTTTGGGCAGGTTTGTGGAAAACACTGTGGGCTGCTGAGATAGAGGGTGTCCCGGGTGGAAGCAGAGCTTGTGGCTGATCTGCTGAGGGATCTGCTTGAGGAGAACCTGTTCTGGCTGAGGGTTACAGCCACAATGATGATGGAGGAAGTGGAGCATCTCCCTGATGAGGAAAAGCTGGGGGAGCTGGGTCTCTTGAGCTGGGAAAAAAGGAGACTAGTCGAGGGGTCACCCCATGAATGTTGGTCAGTATGTTAAGGGTGAGTGTCAGGAGGACGAAGCCAAGCTCTGCTCAGGGGTACCCAAATGATAGGACAAGGGGCACTGGGTGTGAGGTGGAACATATCAATGTGAGAAGGAACTTCTTCCCAGTGAGGGTGACAGAGCACTAGCAGGGGCTGCCCAGGGGTTGTGGAATCTCCTTGTCTGGAGATGTTTAAAACCCACCTGGGCATGTTCCTGTGTGACTGGATCTAGGGGATCCTGCTGTGGGAGAGGGATTGGACTGGATGCTCTTTTGAGGTCCCTTCCAATCCCTAATGTTCTGTGATTCTGTGACTTCCAGCTTCATGCCCCCCAGCCTTGTTTCACAGTCATGAAGATCTGATGCTCAGGGGCAGGGTTTAGCGGTCAGTTGGGACAGCTGGGTTCAGGGTTGGACTTGATGCACTTGGAGGTCTTTTCCAACCTGAATGGTTCTGTGATTCTAGGAGTGGTCTGTTCCTGGTGTGAACTGAGCATAGCCTTGCTTTAAATTATTTGCTCTCCAGAAGTTGCTCTGGTGTCTCCAGGGAACCTGGGATGGGAAGGTGCCCACTAATACAGCAAAGCAGAGCCAGGTAGTTCCAGTCCATAGCCACAATCGGAGAGGCTTCCTGCTGCTTCTGCTTCTCTGGCAGTCCCCAGCAATACCTCTTCCCTCCATGAGGGTTTTTCATCACTTGTACTTTTTATTCCCCCTTATTTCTGTGAATCCTTTAAACTATTTCTGTGTCTCTCTCATTAAAAAGTCATGTGGGGCTGCTTTAAAAGCCTTTCTAAAGATAGGCTCTGCCTCCTGCACCACTTGCTTGTTATCAGCTGGGACAGACGCCCTGTCAGAGAGAGTGAGAGAGACACTGCACTGCCTCCACACGGTTCTTGGCTGCTTGGTTTGTTTTGTTTGGGTTATTTTCCCTACTCTCATCATTTTTACAGGATTAGAAGTCCTTCAGCAGCTCTCCAGTCACTTTCTCTGCTGTGACAAGTAAACTATAACCCCTGGCTTTTCCATCCCCACTTCTCTTTGTGCTGTGTTGGGTCTTCTCATTTCCTTTCAGACCTTTCCTGGCCTTTGGCATCTGCCAGCTGGTGGTTCATGGTTGTGAGGTGATTCCTAGCAGTTCCCCAAGTAGTTCATGGTTGGGAAGTGATTTCTAGTAGTTCCCCAAGTAGTTCATGGTTTGGAAGTGATTTCTAGCAGTTCCCCAAGCCCTGAAGTGAGACGCTTTCAGAGATTATCCTCTTTCTAGCAAGGGTGGGTGCAGAAAGCATCAGGCGCTTTAAGGATGTGGTTTGGGTGGGTTGGGACTGTTGGGTTAGTGGCTGGCATTGATGGCATCTTCCACCAGACCTGCAGGATGGATGAGGTGAGGGAAGAACAGAGCAAATATGTCAGTAAATGGGGTGGGTTCAGGTCAGCAGGAACCACTGGAACTCATGGGGTGGTTTGGGCTGGAAGGGATCTTCATCCAGTCCAACCTCCTGTCCGGAGTAGGGACATCTCCAGCTAGAGCAGGTCACTCAGAGCCCCAAGATCCAACCTGACTTGGGATGGTGCCAGGGATGGGGCTTCTCCCACCTGTCTGGGCAACCTGGGCCAGGCTTTCCCCACCTTTAGCACCAACAATGTCGTCTTTCTCTCCAGTCTGAACCTCCCTCTGCCAGTTTAACCATCACCCCTTGTCCTGTCACACTGCTCTAAAGTCCATCTCCAGCTTCCTGATTGGCCTCTTTAAGCCCTGAAACTCCACACTGAGTTCTCCTTGGAGTTTCTTTTCTGCAGCTGGACCCAGCCTGGCCTCACAGCAGAGGGTTCCCCCCTCAGAGCAGCATTTCTGGGGCTTCCTCTAGTCCCACTCTGCCAGGTTTGGTGCCTCCTGCACAAGAGGGCAGGACTCACCCAAGCCAATGAGATTCCACCAAAACCCAAACCTTTTCCTATTGAGGAACACAGCTGGAGTGAAGCAAGAAGTGATTGGAAGCAGTTTGATGCCAGCAGTTGGTATTTCCAGCTTGCAAGTTGCTGTTCAGGTGCCCATCCCTCTCCCAACACGTTCATTAGCATTGCCGCTCACCACATCCCTGTTGTCCCTAGCGTGCCATCTTCAGTGCCATTAGGTGGTCAACATGGCTCTTGTTGTGCAGAAGGTTGGGTTTTTGAAGCAGGGGATCAATATTTTGTTGCCTGACTTTCAGATTTGGCCCTTGGCAGTGATTTATAACTGTCTTCAGCAATGACTGTCATTAGAGAAAAGCTTTCCAGCAGGAGAACTAGTGGGATCAAAGTGTCTCCATGTGAGTCGTTAGACTGAGCCTTACAGGGAACAGTGCCTGGGTCTGGCTCCTTGTGTTAGGCTGGGCTCTGACTGCTTCTGGCCTGACATCACACTATACTGGGATTTAATTTGCAGTTCCTCCTGTAATTTGATTTCCGTTGGCTTCACACAGCAGAGCTGGTTTTATCTATCAAAATAAAGGTTTATTAATGACTGCTGGGTTAATTAAACCCCAGCAGTTTCGGGGCTCGGTAGATGCCACCCGGAAGGTCTGAGTAAGGAGTCAAGTAATTGTTGGATTTATGGGTCTGTTTATGGGTCTGTTTACGATCAGGAGATGTCAGGTGGGCTTTGTCCGCTCATTATTTATCAATAATTATTTATGTGTTTTTAAAATGATTTATTAATCATTCATAATTAATGAAGTAATACAATTAATATTATTGGATGAGCAGCCGTTTGCTGAGGGATGTGAAGGAACCACTGGAGGATGAACACAGGGATTCTGTAGTGATGTTTGGGCAACAAGGCTGGGGAGAGGGCTGGTCAACAGGCCCTGTGGAGAGTGGCTGAGGGAACTGGGGTTGTTAAGTCTAGAGAAGAGGAGACTGAAAGGAGACCTTCATGCTCTCTACAGGTACCTACAAGGAGGCTGTAGCAAGGCTGCTTCTCCCAAATTCCTAATGATATGATGAGGGGA
Source organism: Rhinopomastus cyanomelas (assembly GCA_013400115.1). Taxonomy (NCBI): domain Eukaryota; kingdom Metazoa; phylum Chordata; class Aves; order Bucerotiformes; family Rhinopomastidae; genus Rhinopomastus; species Rhinopomastus cyanomelas. Next base: position 157,074 of record VXBP01007173.1, on the reverse strand, counting down.
AATGGCCTCAAGTTGCATCAGGGGAGGTTTTGATTGGATCTTGGGAAGAAGTTCTTTGCTGAGAGAGTGGTTGGGCGCTGGAACAGGCTGCTCAGGGAAGTGGTGGAGTCCCCATCCCTGGAGGTGTTTAAAAAGCAAGTAGCTAGAGCCTTTGAGGCCATGGTGTAGGGGTTAGGGAGCTGTTGGGCTGAGGGCTGGACTTGCTGATCCTGGAGATCGTTTCCAGTCATCACGATTCTGTGATTTCCAGCCAGTGAAATGGGGTCAGATGTAGGGGACTGGATGCCAGAGCTGTTTGCTTTGCTTCTGTTTGTGACACCGGGGTGACACCAGCAGCAGTTTCTCATAGCGTTTATGGTTAAACACAGCGGGACATGCTGGGAAGAAAGTGCTTGGCACTCAGTGACTCTGGGTTAGGGTTGGTGCAGTCCGTCTGCCTGAGCAGTGACAGAGCACTGCGTCCTGTGAGCTACTCGTGCTGAGAGCTCGGACAGGACACTTCGTCACAGAGTGCTCCAGCTTGTGGAACTGGGAAGCAGACCAGGCCCAGAGATGGATTTATGGCCTCGGATGGCTCTGCTTCGTTGGGGAGTGTCTGAAGAGAAGACTGTGACCACATTCATTGTTCCTTGAATTGCAGAATTGCAGGGATGGAAGGAACCTTCAAAGGTCATCCGGTCCATCCCCCTGTGGATGTTGAACATTTTACCCTATGAGAAAAGGCTGAGAGAACTGGGGCTGTTTACTCTGGAGACAGGAAAGCTGGGAGCAATCTCATTAATTTCCATAAATACCTGAGGGGTGGGTGTCAAGAGGAAGGGGCCACTCTCTTTTTGGTGGTGCCAAGTGATAGGACAAGGAATAATGGGGATATGTGGGAAGATAGGATGTTCCACCTGAACAGGAGGAGAAATTTCTAGAGTGTGAGGGTGACAAAGCCCTGGCCCAGGCTCCCCAGAGAGACTCTGGAGTCTCTGGCTCTGGTGAGATCCCAAAACCCCCTGAATGTTCCTATGTGACCTGTCCTAGGGATCCTGCACTGGCGGGGGGCTTGGACTGGGTGATCCCCAGAGATCCCTTCCAACCCCAAACACTCGATGATTCTGTGAAAATGCAGGATGCACCACTGGATATAAAACTAGCAGCAGCCCTCACATTTTTTTACCATCACAATGTCTCATTAAATGTAGAAGTGGGAAAAAAAACCCCAAGCAAAGCTGTAGTTTGGAGACGATGTTTAAGAAACCTGCTTCTCCTAGTAAACACCAGGGTGCGTGTGGGGAGCAGATGAATGAGCAGATGTATGTGGTGCAGAAGGGCTGCTCATGCCGCAGTAGCTATGGTTACCAGGTTGGAGAACCCTCCTCCCGATGGCGAACAGAAATAGATCGCAGCAGACGGGTTTGTTTTCGAGCCACTCGGAAAGCAGAGAGCTCAAGGATAGGATCACGAGGAGGGGATGAGTAACGCTGCGTAGCAGCACATGCTCCACTGCGCCGTGCTGGCAGCCAGCCTGCTCCTCCGGATCGCTGTTTTCATACAAAACCTCGGTGTTTTGTTTAAACTCCGGTTTTCTTGAGCGTCGCCTGGGAAGGAGGTGCCAGCCATGGTGTCTGTGACAGAGTGGTTTAACGGGGATAACTGGGATGTGAAATGACTGGTGCTGAGGGTTTTGTGGAGATAGAGACAAGTTCAGCCACAGGTTTTGCATGCTGGAGGAAAGTAGTGTTTGTTGTAGGACTCTGTCGAAATACTGATCTTTGCTTTGGGATGCTCTAGCACTTAGAAATGACAGCAGTGGGGTGAAGCCAAGCAGCAAGGAGTGAGTGAACTGAGCTGAAGGACAGTTGTGCCTTGGCCCTGAGGTTGGTGACCCAACCTCAGGTGGGTCTAGCAACCTGTTGCCTGGAGCTTGTTTCTGCCCCTGGGTCGAGGCAATCCCATGCACCAATACAGATTGGGAGAAAGGATTGAGGATAGCCCTGAGAAGAAGGACTTGGGGGTGGGAGTGGAGCAGAAGTTGAACAAGAGCCATTGGTGTGCACTGGCAGCCCAGAGAGCCAACCTTGTCCTGGACTGTTGCAAAAGAAGCAGGGACAGTTGGTCGAGGGAGGAGATTCTCCCCCTCGACTCTGTACTGCTGAGATGCCACCTGGAATACTTGGTCCACTTCTGGAGTCCCCAACATCAGAAGGAAATACAGCTCCTGGAATGGGTCCAGAAGAGAGCAATTCCAATGATCAGAAGGCTGGAGCACCTCCCCTCTCAGGACAGGCTGACCAAGTTGGGGTTGTTCACCCTGGATAAGAGGGGGCTCTCAGGTGACCTTCAAGCAGCTGTCCAACCTCTGAAGGAAGGGGGCTACAAGAAAGCTGGGGGACGGCTTTTGACATGGGTGGTAGCGAGAGGACAAGGGGAAAGGGTTCCAGACTTGAAGAGGGGAGATTGAGGCTGGACATGAGGAACCAATTCTTTGCTGTGAGGGTGCTGAGATGCTGCAACAGGTTGCCCGAGGCAGTTGTGGCTGCCCCACCCCTGGCAGTGTTGAAGGCCAAGTTGTGTGGGGCCCTGAGTAATCTGCTGTAGTGAAGGTGTCCCTGCCTGTGCAGAAAGGGTTGGGACTGGGTGAACTTTAAGGTCCCTTCCTTGATTCAGCCAACCTATGGTTCCATAAGGGAGAGCAGCTGTTGAGGAGCTCAAGCCATGTTTGCTTCGGCATGAGGAACAAAAATGGCAGAATTTTCTTTATCTGAGAGGAGGAAGAGATTGTTGGTGCTGAGGGTGGGGAGAGCCTGGCCAAGTTGCCCAGAGAGGTGAGATAAGCCACATCCCTGGCACCATCTCAGGTCAGGTTGGCCCTGGGGGCTCTGAGCAAACTGCTTTGGATGGCGATGGCCCTGGTCTGTGCAGGAGTAGGACTGGATGGTCTTGGAAGGTCTCTTCCACCCAACCCAATCTGTAATTCCATGAAGAATCCTATAAGCCCTGTAATTTCTGTGTAACACAGAGAAATGATTTATGGCAACAGGCGCTTAGGTTATAGAAATGTTTACAGCTGAGCTGTTCCCCTGGGGAACCTGTCCTTTGGATCCTCAGGCGTCAGTAGAACAGCTTTGAAGGCTGAACATGCTAAGACTAAAACTCAATTCCTCGTGTTTCACTGCTTGATAAGCCCAGCTTACCAGTTCCTCAGGTCACACTCAGTAGATGTTCTCACCTTTTTTCCAGGATAAACAACCATGACGACAGAGTTGGGATCAGACTCAGAGTCCAAGGACAAGGAGCAGGATCAGCAGGAGAGCCCTGCGCAGCAAGGAGTGGCTGAGACCCAGCTGCAGGAGCAGCAGCAGCAGCTGGGTGAGGAGCAGCAGGGCACCCTCGAGCAGTTCTCGGCTGTGGCAGCCCACAGCACCCCGGTGAAGAAGGAGCAGGTAAGGGAGCTGCTGCACTGAGCAAATAACCAGGACAAGTAACGAGTCTGAGGGAAGGAGTGTTCAGGTAATCATCAAGATCTCTTCTGGGGTTTGGCTGGCTGGACTGCAGTGATTAGAAAATCAAATGGAATGTTTGGGAATTCATGGAGTTGAATCACAGAATAATTTAGGTTGGAAAAGTCTTTTCAGGTCATTGAGTCCAACTCTGAACCCAGCTGTCCCAACCCACTGTAAACCCTGTCCCTGAAACACAGCCAGGCATGGCAATTCAGCCCCCTCCCCGGGCAGCCTTTTCCAAGGACTGGGGGCCATTGGTCACAGCTCTTGGGGTGCAACTTACCAGCCAGCTCCTTATCCAGCGAGTGGTCCATCCATGGAATCTATATTGCTCCAGTTCATTTTGCTCTTCCAGACATCTTCAGTCCCCTTTCCACCTCAAGTGTCTGTTCACCTTAAAAAAGTTAAAACCCCAAAATAAGCAGAAAGAACCCTAAAATAACCACAAAGAATCCCAAAATAACCATAGAGAATGCTAAAATAACCACAGAGAACCCCAGGATAACCACAGAGGATCCTAAAATAACCACAGAGGACCACAAACCTGTCCATCTGTGGGACATGTCTGATCAAGCACTGTAAGTAGATGGGCCTCATGCCCTGTGCAAGCACAGTACTACCTCTGCATACCACAGTGAAGAGCTGGGAGATGTCTGGGATCAGTACTGCTGACCCCTTTAGGGTGGGGGTCCAGCTGCAGAAGGGTCTGAACACACTCTGCCACAGGAAGGACCAATAATGTAGAGATTGGGAGGTTTATGATCAAAAAACCCACTATAAAGCAACTACAGTTGAGTCCTTGATGCTGAAAGTGCTGCAGAAACAGAGCACAGGGCTGTTTTTGAGGAGGGTTTAGGGCACCAGCAGAGCCCCAGCTGTCACTCACCCAGTTATGTGGATGTTCAGTGGCCACCTTTTTTTCCCCTAGACAGCGGGATGTCAGGTTTCTTTAGGAAGAAGCAGCTTAATCCAGGCTGAAAGCCCTGCGATGCCTGAATGTGTCAGTGTAGTTGGGGGAATCTCCTCTAACAGTTCTTGGCAGTTTTTGTTCTTCTAGACAAAACAGGAGAAAGCCTGGGTTTGATTTTCAACTTAGACACAGTCCCCTGATCTTAAGAGAGAAAACAACCTCGGTACCACTTGAGTTAATCCTGGAGCCCTTTCCATTAGGCACAAAAGAAAAATGACTCCCAACAAGAATAATCAGCCGTTGGAACCATCTCCCCATGGAAGTGATGGAGCCCCCAGCATGATCCCAAGGGTCTTTTCCAACCTGAATGGTTCTATGGGCCACTCAAGTTTCAACTGGACCATCTTGTCTAGACCATCCTTTCGCCAAGGAAGATTGGAGCAGCTGGTTTTTGAGGACCATCCCACCTGATGTTCTGTGATTCTGTTGTCTTTTTCCTCTCACTGAAGTAGGTTGGCCCAGTTGCCAGCTGGCTGGATTGGTCAGAAGTGCACAGCTGGCCTAAGGTCTTGGTGTGAGCCCAGGGACTCTTCTGCTGTGTCACAGCCCCTCAGCCAACAGCTGCACGACCAACATCCACAGTGCCTTCATCTCCCACCAGCCTTCACTGTACACAGGGACCTTGGCACCAAGCTCCGGAGGGAGAAAGTCCTCCAGGGCTGGGTGCAGGTGAGGAAGAGTTGGCTGGAGCTGGGCTGCTTCTGGGGAAGAGCATTCCAAGGGAGTGGAGGGAAAGACTGATGAGGAAAGCCTGAGAGAGCTGGGGGTGTTGAGCCTGGAGAAGAGGACACTCGGGGGAACTTCTCACTCCCTCCAGCTCCCTGAAGGAAAGTTGTAGTCAGGTGGGGGTTGGGCTCTTCTCCCAGGCAACCAGTACCAAGACAGGAGGGCAGGGCCTGAAGCTGCCAAGGGAGGGATGTTAGGAAGCCCTTCTTCGTGGAAAGGGTGATGAGACCCTGGACTGGACTGCCCAGGGTAGTGGTGGAGTCCCCATCCCTGGAGGTATTGAAGGACAGCCTGGCTGTGGCCCTTAATGCCCTGGTCTGGCTGATATGGTGCTGTTAGGTCCTGGGCTGGGCTGGCTGAGCTCAGAGGGCTTTTCAATCCCTCTGAGCTCAGCCTCAATCATTCCAGGATCCACAGCCCAGGGGATGGGGTGGGTTCCAAAAGCAGCTCTGCTGTTTTTTTTTTTCAGAGTCACTCAGGTAGGAAAAGCTCCTCAGGATCACAAAATCCAACCAGTAACTCTGCTCTACCAAGTTCACCCCTAAAGCAGGTGTTCCCTCCGCCACATCTTGCCCGTCCCACTTTCCTCTGGTTTCTTCAGCCAGGAGAAGCCCAGGAGCCCTTTGCTGAGCCACTCCCTCACAGGACAGGGAAGGCTGTGGAGTCACCTCGCAGAGCGGGAGGTTGAGGCTAGTGGGCGAGGGATCTCTCGGAGAAAGGTCCTTGCGATACAGCAGTGCCGTTCTGGGGGGCTTGTGGTGGTCCCAGAGCAGATTAGAAGCCTTTGGGCAGATTTGCTACTTTCTCGTGGGGGTTTGTTCTTGGCAGTGAGTGGGAACAGACTGGAGGGATTAATATACAATTTATTTCCAGCTTAGTGCTCTAGAATCATCCGGAGCCACAGCAGTTCGGTCTGTCTTTTATTGTTTTGAGGTAGCAGAAAGCTGGGGGGTTTGGTGTATTTGATTTTATGCTAATTTATTTTTTTTTTATTTTAAATTGTCTTATTATTTAATTTTAATTTTCTATTTTTATGGTTTCTTAATTTTACTTTATGGAGTTTTATTCTATCTTATTATTTTATGGTTTTTAAATGTATTTTTTTTTCTTTGAATTACTTTATTGTATTGATGTTTTCATGGGTTTTGGGAGACTGAGGCTTTTTTGGTTTACTTGGGTTTTTTAATTTTATTTCAAGTTTGTTTTTTGTTTTATGGGGTTTATTTTTGGAATTTTTGTCTTTGTTTTATATTCAGTTCTTTTGGGGATTTTTTATGTTTGAACTTTTTGGTTGCTTTTGTATTGTTTATATTATTTTTACTATCATTTTTTGTTCATTTTTGGGGTTTTTGTTTATTTGGGGTCCTCTGGCACAACTTGAGGCTGTTTTCTCTCCTTCTGGGGAGACCCCCACCCCAGCTCCAACCTCCTGAAATGTACGGAGCTGTGGAGAGTGAGGTCTCCCCTGAGCCTCCTTTTCTCCAGTTCAACACCCCCCCAGTTCCCTCAGCAACTTTTCACAGCACTGGTGCTCCAGCCCCTCTCCCAGCTCCATTCTCTTCTCTGGACCTACTCCAGCCCTTCCATGTCCTACTGGCACTGAGGGGCCCAGAGCTGACCCCCGGCATCCAGGGCCTGGTCCAGAGAGATCATCCCAGTCCTGGTCCTGCTGACCACACTGCTGCTGCCACCAGCCAGCCAGCCAGCCTTCTTGGCCACCTGGGCACATGCTGGTCTGTCTCCAGCCACTGGTGACCAGCCTCCCCCAGGTTCTTTCCCCAGGGCTGTTTCCAGCTGCTCTGCCTTAGCCTGGAGCACTGCAGGGGGCTGGGATGACTCAAGGACAGGACCTAGCATTTGGCTTTGTTGACCCTCACCCCTTTGCCCTTGACTTACTGCTCCAGCCTGGCCACACTCCTCTGTGGTGCCTCCCTCCCAACCCTCCAGCAGATCCAGGGGCACCCAGCAGGGTGTCATCTGCAATATGAGGGTGGCCTTGATGGCTGAGGCAGATATTAAGGAGAAGAAGCCCCATGCTGGACTCATAGAACTGATGTCTCCTTTCAGTCAGTGTCTTTCTCTTCACAGACCACAGACAAAGAGCAGGAGTTTGCAGCCGCCAGTGCCAAACAGCTGGAATACCAGCAGCTGGAGGACGACAAGCTCTCTCAGAAGTCCTCGTCGAGCAAACTTTCCAAGTCCCCTCTGAAGATTGTTAAGAAACCGAAGAGCATGCAGTGCAAGGTGACACTGCTGGACGGGTCGGAGTACTCCTGCGAAGTAGAGGTGAGATGCTTCTTGTCGTCCTCTCCTCATCCTGTCTGCAGAAGGCCCAAATCTTCCTCATTGCTTCCCAGCAGAGAGCAACCTGCAGATACCAGTTATGCACTGGTGCTGTTAATGACCCCACAGCCCAGTCTGCCTGTGCTCACAGGTGTTTGCTTAACCCATCACCCCCTTGGTCTCATGTGTTTCAGGAGTCCCTCTTTCTTATTCCATAGTTGATGCTCCACTGCCTTCTGCTCTGCCTTCCAGTCTTGCTCAGTACTTCACACTAGAGACACCAAGAGTTTTCCATACTGTAACTGGTGCATCTCCTAGTGCTCAGATTTGGGACTGGCTTCCAACAGAGGTAGCTGAGGGAGTTGACTGGATATTAGGAGAAAGGTCCTTACTGGAACAGGCTGCCCAGGGTAGTGTTTCTTTTCCTAGCTCTCCTACCCTTGTATTTCACCCTGGTGTGGGGTAGGCTGTCAGGTCGGGGAATAAAACCCTTTACCAAGACGCTCTCTGCTTTCCCAGAGTCCGGTTTCAGTCCCCACATTGCACACTGTGTTTAATGAATTCTGCATCCCCCTGCTGTTGCCTTTGCATGTGAAACAGACCAGTGAATGCGTGAGGGAATTAATTCTTAAGATGTCTTTTCCTTTTGACCTCCTTGTTGCTTGTGTTTCGTTTGATTTGACACTGAGAGCTGTTGTTTAGGGTTTGGTTCCCTCCTCAGGATGTGTTTGGGTGAGTGTGATGGGGTCGAGGAGCTCTATCACCCTTCCACAGAATATTTTGTGGCTCCAAACCCACTAATTAGGGCTGACTTGGATTAGCCAGGGGGACTTGGTGAACATCTATGTTACCTGACACATGTCAGTAGCAGTCGGAGTGTTGCCTGAATATGTCCCAACCCAACGGACTCCTTGCAATGGCTCGGGGTGATCCTGAGCAGCAGGATCCCCTAGATCCAATCGCACAAGAACATGGCCAGGTGGTTTTTAAGCGTCTCCAGAGAAGGAGACTCCACAACACCACTGGGCAGCCCCTTCCAGGGCTCTGGCACCCTCATCATGAAGAAAGTCCTTCTCACATTGATGTGGAACCTCCTCTGTTCCAGCTGACACCTGTTGCCCCATGTCCTATCATTGGGTGCCAGTGAGCAGATCCTGGCTCCATCCTCCTGACACTCGCCCTTTCCATCTTTATCAACATTCATGGGGTCACCCCTCAGTCTCCATTTTTCCAAGCTTAAGACACCCAGCTCCCTCATCCTTTCCTCATAAGGAAGATACTCCAGTTACAGCCAGTAATTCATACCTAGACCCTCTGTCTCTCTTCTTCCCAGTTCACTCCATAGCTTTTTACAAGTTAAAGTTGAAGAAACATAAAGGTCTGGAAGCTGACAGAATTGTTGTCCAGCTCTCGATGGTCAGTTGTGAAGTCGAGCAGGAGAAGTTTTGCTTTGCTTGGTACTCGAAACAACAACAACCTTTTAAGGGATAGTGGTACAGAATTAATCGTAGAATCATGACGGCTGGAAAGGACCTCCAGGATCAGCAAGCCCAGCCCTCAACCCAGCAGCTACCTAACCCCTACACCATGGCCACAAGGGCTCTAATTACTCAGTTTTTAAACACCTCCAAGGATGGGGACTCGTCCACCTCCCTGGGCAGCCTGGGCCAGTACCCAACCACTCTCTCAGCAAAGAATTGTTACCAAGATCCAATCTACACCTCCCTTGACGCAACTTGAGGACATTTCTCCCCTATCACTAGGAATTTGGGAGAAGAGACCCAGCAACAGCTTAGCTACAACCTCCTTGTAGGTAGCTGTAGAGAGCAAGAAGCTCTCCTCTCAGTCTTCTCTAGACTCAATAACCCCAGTTCCCTCAGCCGCTCACTACAGGGCCTGTTCTCCAGCCCTCTTTCCAGCTCATTGCTTTTCTCTGACCCCATTCCAGCCCCTCAATGTCCGTCTGATACTCCTAGCACTATCTCCTGCCCATCCGTGGTCACTTCTGTCAGTGAGTTGGGCAGCGGGACGATGGCTTTAACAAACCAAAGTCTGCACTGCAATGCTTCAGAGACAACGGTGAAAACTACTGAGAGGGGAGTAACCTACATGGACAAACAGTTTTGGCTGCCCTTAAACCTCGTTTTCTAAGGATTGAGTGATGAGCTGAAGACTTCCCGGCGAAGCGTTGCCTCCGGTTGCCTCCCCTGTGTGCTCCATTTGGACACCAGCCAGGCAACAGGAGCTCCTTGTCCATCTGGTGAAGGTCTGAAGTTTTGCTGGTTAAACTGTTAGGGAGAGCCTGGGGGAGGAGGATCTTCTACCCCAGGCAGACAGCTCCGTTGGCTTCAGGGCTCCTGCTTTAAGCTTGTGTGATCCCTCTGTGCTGATGGAACGAGTGAAACACCAGGGCTGCTGAGGACATCTCCGCATGCAGAGCTGAGCTGAGAGAGCTGCTGTCTCTCATGGTTTATCTTGCTCCAGCAGAAACGGATTGGATCTGGGGTGGGTAGAGCAGGCTGTGTCATGTTTGTTGACAGCCCCAACTTTGATGGGGTGATACTGCTGATCAAGGACGCCCCAAATCTCAAAGCCCCAGCATGGTGCTGCCTCAAGAGCATCTTTGGATGCCATTTATTGATTTCTATGTGTTCATGTCTTGCATCTGGGCAAGAACAAACCCAGAGACCAGTATAGTCTGAGGACTGACCTGTTGGAAAACAGTATAGGAGAAAGGGACCTGGGGGTCCTGGTGGGCAGTAGGATGACCATGAGCCAGCAGTGTTCCTGTGTGACTGGATCTAGGGGATCCTGCTGTGGGAGGGGGATTGGACTGGATGCTCTTTTGAGGTCCCTTCCAATCCCTAATGTTCTGTGATTCTGTGGTTCAATCCAACTTGACAATGTAGGTCAGGTAGAGTTCTGTGGCTGTTCAGTTCATAGGGCCAAATTACCCCATAAGTCGCACTGTGGTGACAGCAGAGCTGAGAGTAAACACAACGGGCTGATGTTTGCTGATAGGTGCCACTAGTTGTCTGTGTCACAGGTAGCAGTGCTGGTGCAGGGCTCACGCACCGTTAGCAGTTAACGGAGCATTTGCTGAGCTCATCCAAGTGTGGGGAGAGGACCCGAGTTGTTTATAATGCCCCACTGGGGAGCTGCAGCCACCCTACTGAATCCCAAAAGGACCCACTTGGTCCTTGCAGGAGGTGGTGGGGTGATTCCAAGGTGTTAAGCTGCATGTCTGGGGAAAATCCAAGCCCAGGGGATCTATGTTCTGAGCAAGAAGGGAGAGATTTGGTCTGGGAGCAGCCTCTATGATGATGGTTTGTTATTTTCCATTGGGATTCAGCAAACGTGTGTACTGGTTGGTGAGCTGAGAATTGAGCTGCTGTCAGAGCAGGTGCCTGCTGAGTTTTCCCTCTGTCAGAGCGGTGTCTGTAAGCCATGACAACCAGACCTCAACTTTTACAGTTTGAATTGTGTTGAGGCACTTGAGATACCCTAAATCACAGTACCACAGTGTTCCAGATTGGAAGGGACCTCAAGGATCACCTAGTCCAATGCTTTAACCTAAAGAAATCCAGTTTAAATGAGATGGCCCAGCAGCCTGGTAGGCTGAGTCTTCATAGTGTCTGAAACTGGGAACCCACCTCTGCCCTGCCATGGCTTCCATGTGTAAGGATGTAGCCCACAGAATGTGTGACTTCTTGGGTGCCTTCTCTTCATGCAACCCTAGACTGGTGGGGTTGGAAGGGGCCAGTCCTGCTCCAGCAGAGTTGTCCACAGCAGGTAGCCCAGGGTGGCTCCAGATGGGTTTGAGACAGAACAGGAGACTCCACAAACTCTCTGGATTTCAAAGTCGCCTTGTTGCGTTGTTGGGTTACCGCTGAGCAGAGTCTGGCCCCATCCTCCTGCCATTTAACCATTGCTCAGAACTGATTAGATCCCTTAGCTGCTCTGCTCTAGCTGAACAGCCCCAGGGTTCTCTCAGCTTTTGTCCAGCACAGAGATGCTCCAACCCCCTCAGAATCTTCATAGTCTCCACTGGACTGTCTCTGGAACTGAGGATCTCAGAACTGGACCAAAGACTCCAGCTGTGGCCTCACCAGGGCAGAGCAGAGGAGGAGAAGAACCTCACTTCACCTTCTTCACACATCCCAGAAGACCATTGACCTGTGATTTGCTCCCGGGGAACTTGTCCTGCAGCACTCCCCGCTCTCTCCCTGCAGAGCTGCTTGGCCCAACCAGGAACGGAGCTTCTGTTCTGCTGCGGGGCACAAAGACTCCCCTAACTCCTCAGCGCTCAGAGCTAGCATGAGGCCAGTGCTGGTGTTGTGATCCCTGCTGATGGAGAAGGCAAAAACCCTAATTTGGTTTGATGCCAGCATGGGGAACGGGTCAGCAATCTTCTTAGTGGGATTAATGGTCCCCTGGGTTATTTCAGATTAGTGCTGGCTTTTTAGGATTGTAGGCTCAAAGGGCATTAATGGAGGTTGCCCCTGATGCAAACTGTGCCATGTTATACAATGGCAGTGCACTGGCCCCAGGCATGGCCCTGAGCTCAGGCAGCCTGAGACAGTGATCTGAGTGCTCCTGTTAAATCTTTAGGAGACATATAGAGTAATAGAATGGCTGGGGTTGGGAGGGACCTTAAAGATCATTCAGTCCCAACCCTTTCTGCACAGGGAGGGACACCTTCACTAGAGCAGGTTACTCAGGGCCACACACAACCTGGCCTTCAACACTGCCAGGGATGGATGGGGCAGTCACAGCTACCATGGGCAACCTGTTGCAGCAACTCAGCAGTCTCACAACAAAGAATTGGCTCCTCATGTCCAGCCTCAATCTCCCCTCTTCAAGTCTGGAACCCTTTCCCCTTGTCCTCTCGCTACCACCCATGTCAAAAGCTCTTCCTCAGCTTTCTTGTAGCCCCCTTCCTTCAGAGGTTGGAAAGCTGCTTGAAGGTCACCTGAGAGCCCCCTCTTCTCCAGGGTGAACAACCCCAACTTGGTCAGCCTGTCCTGAGAGGGGAGATACTCCAGCCTTCTGGTCATTGAATTTGCTCTCCTCTGGACCTCTTTCGATGTTGGGGATTCTAGAACTGGACCAAGTATTCCAGGTGGCATCTCAGCAGTGCAGAGTCGAGGGGGAGAGTCCTCTCCCTCGATTGACTGTTTCTGCTTCTTTTGCTGCAGCCCAGGACAAGGTTGGCTGGCTGGGCTGCCAGCAAACACCAACGGCTCTGTGTTGAAGTAGCTTCTAGTCTGGGTTTGTATGTGCAGAGCCATGTGGGGAGGGCATTTCCCTATATAAAATACATTCACGTTTAATAGGTCATTGTGAGGCAGCTTTTATTGAGCGAATTCTCTCTGGAATTGTCTAGTTCCCTGCATTTGGCTAAATGGGTTATTCTGTAGGTTCCTATGTTGGCCCTGAGAAGAAACTTCTCCCTGGAAAGGGCTCTTAGGCCTCGGAACAGGCTGCCCATGGAATCACAGAATCACTACGGACTGGAAGGGACCTCGAAAGATCATCTAGTCCAATCCCTCTGCCACAGCAGGATCACCTAGAGTAAGTCACACAGGAACACATCCAGGCGAGCCTTGAACATCTCCAGTGATGGAGACTCCACAACCCCCCTGGGCAGCCTGTTCCAGTGCCCCGTCACCCTCACTGGGAAGAAGTTCCTTCTCAGGTTGATGTGGAACCTTCTATGTTCCAGCTTACAACCATTGCCCCTCGTCCTGTCACTACATGACACTGAGAATAGCCCGGCTCCATCCTCCTGACATCCACCCCTCAAATATTTGTAGACATTAATGAGGTCACCCCTCAGTCTTCTCTTCTCCAAGCTAAAGAGACCAAACTCCCTCAGCCTCTCCTCGTAAGGGAGGTGCTCCACCTCCTTCATCATCTTCGTTGCCCTTCGCTGGACCCTCTCTAGCAGGAGGGGATTGAATCGCCATCCCTGACTGTGTTTCACAGTCATGGAGATGTGGAGCTTAGGGACAGGGTTTGGGGCTGGATTGGGACAGTTTGGTTCATGGTTGGACTTGGTGAGCTTAAAGGGCTTTTCCAACCTAAATGATTCCATGATTCTGTTTGCAGTTCTGACTTTCAAACACAGGAGTTAGCTCCTGAAGGATGGGACAGATCAACTAAACCCCAGACTTTTCCCTCAGAACCGTACAATCGGCATCATTACAGTTCTCAAAGCATCGTGCAGGTTGTACGAGTCATCTGTAGGAGGTGCTTGGATAAAGCAGAGGGAAAACTGTTGCTCTGCCAATTTGTACTCCAGGAAGGATTCTCCATCCTGTTCTTCCTGGATGCTTCTCCCTTAGCAGCCTGCTGGGTACTTCTGTTGAGAAATTAGAGATCTGAACAAAGTCTGGAGTTTTTTTACCTTTCTCCTTCATCTTTTTCTGGTATTGGGCATGTTTTTGTGTAAGTTGGGTGATTCTTGAGTTAAGAAGTTTGTCAGGAGGCTGGAATTCAGCTGCTGGGGCCATCATTTGGTGGGATTTGTGGGAAGAGAAGGTCCATCATGGTGAGCTCAAAGTGTTCCTGGAAGCTGGTTAATCCTTTACACTCGTTGGTGCTGCAAGAGCAGAGCACCCACCAGAACCACTTGGATTTAAATTCAAACTGTAAAATGAAACAAACCAGCCCCAGGAGCTCCAGGAAACAGCCCTGAGATGGGAGTAGCACAGGCTGGAGAGAAGGAGGCTCGTGGGAGACCTTCTTCACTGTCCATAGCTCCCTGAACTTCAGGAGATTGGAGCCAGCTGGGGATCTGTCTCTTGTCCGCAGGAACAAGTGACAGGACTACAGGAAACGGCCTCAAGTTGCCCCAGGGTACGGTGAGGTTGGCCCTGAGGAGCAATTTCTGCCCCACAAGGGTTCCCCGGGACTGGCCCAGGCTGCCCAGGACAGGGAGGGAGTCCCCATCCCTGGAGGGGTTGCAAAGCCGTGGAGCTGTGTAGTGAGGAACAGGGGTCGGTGGGGACCTGGCAGTGCTGGTGAAGCAGTTAGACTCAATGAGCTTGAAGGTCTCTTCCATCCTAAACCGTCCTGTGACCGAGTTCGCTGGGTTGCCCTGACCTTGCGGTTACTGTTGGGTGATGGTGGCCAAAATGACTCTCATTACAGCTCTTTGGCTGTGGGTTTTCCCTTGCTGGTGAAATTTGGTCTCAATGTGACCCCTTGTAGCTGTGGCAGCAGGAAGTCCCTGCTTTGCTGCTGCAGACAGCCCTTGCTCAGCATTTTGCATCCACAGGAGACTGCAGCACCGGATGCAAAAATAGCATCTCTCCAGAATGCGACACTGGAGGCTGCAGGAGCTGCTCCCTGCACTTCAGCTCCTCAGCCTGGTTCCCTATCAGGGAGGGGAAGGTAATCTGCTCCTGAGTAAAAATAGAGCATGAGAGCAGAGCCACACCCTGCACTTGAGACAGGTACAGGGCGATTAACCCCTTAGCACCCATGGAGGGCACCCAGAGCTCAGCATCACAACTTCCTGACAGGAGGATGGAGAGAGGTGGAGGTTGGTCTCTTTTCACGAGGAATGGGGCACAGGACAAGAGGAAACAGCCTCAAGCTGCCCCAAGGGAAGTTGAGGTTGGCCATGAGGAGAAACTTCTTCATGGAAAGGGTTCTCAGCCCTTGGAACAGGCTGCCCAGGGAAGGAGTTGAATGGCCATCCCCGGCCGTGTTTCCCAGTCTTGGAGATCTGAAGCTCTGGTACAGGGTTTAGTGGTGGTTGGAATGGTTGGGTTCAGGATTAGACTCAATGAACTTGGAGGTTGTTTCCAACCTGAATGACTCTGTGATTCTGTCTAGAACAACAGGTTGGATGGACTCTGGGCAACCTTATCTACTGGGTGGTGTCCCTGTCTATGGCAGTGAGCTTGAGACTAGATGATCTTTAAGGTCCAAGCCAAGTCCTGGCACTGTCCCTCCTTCCCATCACCCGGTTCAGGGTTATCCCTCTGTGTTCCTCACCCTCAGAGCCAGGGTTTAGAGTGGGTTGGGACAGTTGGATTCAGGGTTGGACTCAATGAGCTTGAAGGGCTTTTCCAACCTAAATGATTCCATGATTCTGTTTGCAGTTGTGCCTTGCTGATCTTAAAGGTCTTTTCCAGACTGAATGATGCTATGATTCTGAGATTATAACCTTGCTCAATGGGAGGGACTGGGTAGGTCCTTGGTTTGAGCAGCCTGGTGGCCAGACAACACTGTGGCACTGCTGGACCAGTGCCCTGAGACCCTCTGAGAACTCACTCCTCTTCCTCCTCCTCACTGAGCATTGCTCCTAGTGCTGCAGTGCCAGTCTAGAACCTGATTTCTTGGCCTGGGCTGATGGAACAAGTTGGGCTGAAGGATCCAGAGCTTTGAGGGTGGGTGTTTCTGGAGAAGCTGGTTAGGTTGTGAGGGAAGCAGCTGATGTCCAAAACCAAGCTGAAGCTAGCAAGGCCAGTTCTCCTGTGCCCAGCAGGTTGGGACTCCGCAGGCACTCTCCTATCCGCAGGAGGCTCAGCTTTGCCAGGTTCATGACCGCTGGCTCCCAGCACCCGGACCATGGCCAAGAGGCTGTTTGTTCCCATTCCAGCTTCAGGGAGCTGCGGGGAGGGGGCAGTGAGAAGCATCAAAGGATTTTTGCTCCTGGACTGTTGTGCCCATTTCTACCTTCAGTCTACTTCAAGTCCTTGGATTTCTGTTGGATTCCCGAAGCCTCTGCAGAGTGTCTTTTGTCCCATCACTGCACAGCCCAGTTCACCCCACTGGTGCCTGGAAATACAACCCAGACTGTTTCTGGACCAGGTTCCTGTTCCCTACACCTGAGGCCATGGTGTAGTGGTTAGGGAGCTGTTGGATGAGGGCTGGACTTGCTGATCCTGGAGGCCGTTTCCAGCCATAATGATTCTATGACTCTTATGTTCCTGAAGGACAGAAGACAGTTCCTCATTGAAACTTGGCGCGTGGCTTGTATTGACTGATTTTTAGCTCCTCAACAAGACCTGGATGTCTCTGAGAAGCAGATTTGCCCCATTCAGCAGGTTCTTGTGGGGCTCCAGGTCAGCAGGTTTGAGAGGTGGATGAGTTGAATGAAATAGTTCTGCAGATACTGATGTGGGGCTTGATCAGAAAAGGCAGCACTTCAATTCTTACAGGTTTATTTTGCCAGCATGACTCTTCCCCCATTCGTTTCCCACAGAAACGTTCCCGAGGGCAAGTGCTCTTTGACAAAGTGTGTGAACACCTGAACCTTCTGGAAAAAGATTACTTCGGGCTCACCTACAGGGACACGGAAAACCAGAAGGTAACGGGGCAGCAGCATTAGAGAAACTGGAGGTTAGCAATGTCCAAGAGGATCCAGTGTGCAGATGATGCCTGTTTATTGTTTTGGAGACACCGTGATCTTTAGGGTCCCTTCCACCCAGCCTGTTCTGTGCTGAAAGAGTTTATCAAGGAGTAGTGTCAGCTATGCTGTGTTGGATAGGGCTCTGGGCAACCTGCTCTGGTGAAAAGTGTCTCTGCCCACGACAGAAGGATGGAACTGGGTGATCTCTGAGGTCCCTTCCAACCCAAACCAGTCTTTTTTTGGCAGCAAGGAAATATTTTGAAAGAAACCAGAACTTCTGATCAACATGAGCCCAGCAGAGCTCACCAAGCAAAGGGGGTTTGTGCTTGGCATGGCCTGAGAGGGCTTCCCTGGTGGAGCTGGAACTGGATCTGTTGCTACTACTTCTTCTTTTCCCCTTTCATTGCAGAATCTGACCACAAAGGGGTTGGTTCCTGATTCAGTAAGTCCCTTCAGCAGAGCCTTGGTGCTTAGTTTTGAGTCGGGGTAGAAGTTAGGCAGTGTGTAGATGCCCTTCCAGATGTTTCTCTGTACTGGAAGGGGACTGGTTTTGTTGCTAACAGGAGCTTTAGAAGCTCTAAACATTTACAGGTCCATTGCCAGGTGTTTCCCAGAGCAAAACTAAACAGCTAAAGGGACAACGAGCCACCTCCACACGCATTTTTAATGTCAGGGCACTCAGTATCCCACCTCATCCCTGTGTCCTCATCATCCTCTCTGCAAATGGGGGTGCAGCTGCAGTGTCTTGGTGCCCCCTCTGCTGTTGAGCTCTCCAGGCTCCTGTTTTGCACCCCAGACTGGGTTTGGACAGCTGCAGACTGGTTGTTTCTGTACCGGGGGTGGGAATTGTTGTGTTCTGCTTGTTTGATGTTTCTTCAGTTGGGTGTTTCCCCCCCTCATGGCACATTTGTTTTTCTTCTCCGTGGAACTTTCCATGGGGAAGTGAACTCTGTGTTCTGGGCTGCAGAGTGCCATTCAAATGGTAATTCTATTGGAGAACAGGGCCACAGCCCTCTAAGGGACCCCAGCCACTTGCCCACCTCCTCTGGAGAGATTCCACCCGCTCCTTGGCATCCGTGGAGTAAGAACACAGCTCCGGGATGATTCCCAAACTCCTCGACATGGAGGTTTGTCCTGGGGAACCTCCAGTTCTGGGCTTCAGCCTCTGGTTTCCCCCTCTTTTGTCCACATTGGAAAATTTGTGTTTAATTCATGAAATGAGAAGGCATTAATTGATTATTTGTTACCTACAGCAACATAGTAAAGGGAAATGTTTTCTTTGCAGAATTGGTTGGACCCTGCCAAGGAAATCAAAAAGCAGATCCGAAGTAAGTTGGGTGTCATAAACTTTTTTATTTGAGGAGGGTGGGGAGGTCTGGCAAGCTTCCATCCTGCTGTACCTCAACTGCAAAAGGGCCCAGAAAAGGCTTTTCCCTTAAATTGCCCCATCAGTGTTTGGAACAGCATCCGGCCCTAAGGCAGTGACTGTTTTTCAGATGTTTTACCCCCATAACGAGAGCAGGCAGTTACTGGGACTGCTGGAAACAGCTTGATGTTGCAGAGATGGCAGAGAGCTCTGGTCTCACCTTCAGCCCTGTCAGCGTGGGGATCAGGCCATGTGTGGAACCCATTCCGGTGTGTTGCTGGTGTTTCTGCTTGAGAGAGTCCAGCACAGAGCCACAAAGATGCAGAAAGGGAGTGGAGCATCTTCCTGATGAGGAAGGGCTGAGGGAGCTGGATCTCTTGAGCTGGGAAAAAATGAGTCTGAGGGGTGACCCCATGAATGTTGATCAATATGGAAAGGGTGGGTGTCAGGAGGAGGGAGCCAGGCTCTGCTCAGGGGCACCCAAGGATAGGACAAGGGGCAGTGGGTGTGAGCTGGATCGACATCAATCTGAGAAGGAACTTCTTCACAGTGGCGGTGCCAGAGCCCTAGAAGGGGCTGCCCAAGGGGGGCTGTGGAGTCTGCTCGTCTGGAGACATTTCAAACCCTCCTGGCCATGTTCCTGTGTGACTGGATCTGGGGGATCCTGCTGCAGCAGGGGGATTGGACTGGGTGATCTTTCAAGGTCCCTTCCAATCCTTAACATTCTGTGATTCTGTCACGTCCAGCACTACTGCTCGAGTCCTGCTCTGAAGTACAGGGGTGCTGCAAGGGCAGTGCTTGGGTGTAACTTACCCCTCCTTGCTGTGTCTTGACAGCCTGGCTCCTGAAATAAGCAGATAAGGTTCAGCTCACAGAGATCCAGTCCCTTCTCTGCTCCTGATGAATGTTTTAAAATCTTTGCTGTTATATTTAGCCATCTGCTCTGAGAGACCTCCATAAACCCCTCTGGAGTAAAAAACCTCATTGAGACTGCCGGGCTCAGAGTCCCTCCCAACTTCATTTTTCACCCCTTCCTCTCACTTTTTGAAACTGATTAAGTGTTTGTGTCACTCCTTCAGGCAGGAGATCCTCAATAGTTTCCCATCAAGGATCTACAACTACTTGAAAGAAGGTTGTAGAGAGGCTGGGGCTGGTCTGTTCTCCCTAGTGGCCAGTGATGAGGGGAAACGGCCTTAAGCTGCATCAGGGGTGGTTCAGGTTGGATGTCTGGAGGAATTTCTTTCCTGAAAGGGCTGTCAAGCACTGGAACAGCTGCCCAGGGAGGAAATTGAGTCCCCATCACTGGAGGTGTTGAAGAGAAGGCTAGACACTGCGTTGTGGGACAGGGTTTAGCAGTGCTGACAGGTCTAGGGAGAGGTTGGACTGGGTGATCTTGAAGGTGTCTTTCAGCTGAAACTGTTCTGTGATTCTCTCTCTCCTGGCACTTGTGCTTTCACAAGCAGATGCATCAGGTGCTTGGTGTTGGCTGGGTCAGGCCCAGCAGATGAACCGCTTCCCTCTCCAGGAGTCAAAGGGTTAATTTGACTACAGAACCTCCCCACTCCCTGTGAGCAGCCGCTGCTTTCCCCTGGGGATGTTGCCCCAAAGAGTAGCTGATATGCAGTAAAAAGTGATGAAAACCTGCCTCCTTATCACTGTGAGAGGATGGGTCTGGAGAGGAAGGTGCTGCAGGATCTGGAGAGGAAGATGCTTCAGGATCTGGAGAGGAAGGTGCTGCCAAGCTCATTGGGCAGGTGACAGCGATGGTCACCCCTGCTCAGAAAAGCATGGAACATGTGCCGAAGCCAGCAGGAGACCCTGAAAAATTGTGTCAGCAAGAGATTAACTAGGACAGCAGAGCCTTGTCCTGGCCTTGACGTGAGGGACAACTGTACCTGCAGAAGGTGACAGCAGTCACTTGCTCCCTCCATACAATCCACTCCAGACATTTGGAATGGAGTGATGGTGGGAAAGTGGGGCTGTCACTCTTGACACAAAATTACAGCACAGAATTACTGTTGGAAAAGACCTTTGAGATCATCTAGTCCAATCTTCCCTCTGTCATAGGGCCAGGGATCACCCACAGGCTCTATTCTCACTTTGATGGGACTGTGCCCAGTCCTCCTCACTGCTAGCCAGGTCTTCTTTCCACCAGTTTTTATGGACTCAAGGGAGTGGAAAAGGTCCTAAAGTCAAGGAGCCCACAACTCTCACCGTTAGGTAAAGTCTTCTGCCCAGGGCATGGTGGAGTCCACATCTCTAGAGCTACTGGAATGCTGTGTGGCCCTGGTGCTTAAGGACACAGTTTAGTGGTGACCGGGCAGTGCTGGGGAGAAAGTTGGGCTTGATAGTCTTGAAGGTCTTTTCCAACCAAAGAGATTCAGTGGTTCTTGCCCTTTGAGCCCATTCTCTTGGGTGCATGGATGGACAGCATGGATGGAGCTTGCTCAGTGTGGAATTCTTCCCTGGAGGAGTCTCGAGGGGGACCTTCNGGTGCTTAAGGACACAGTTTAGTGGTGACCGGGCAGTGCTGGGGAGAAAGTTGGGCTTGATAGTCTTGAAGGTCTTTTCCAACCAAAGAGATTCAGTGGTTCTTGCCCTTTGAGCCCATTGTCTTGGGTGCATGGATGGACAGCATGGATGGAGCTTGCTCAGTGTGGAATTCTTCCCTGGAGAAGAGGAGTCTCAAGGGGGACCTTCTCCCTCTCTCCAGCTCCCTAAAGGGAGGTTGTAGTTGGGGAGGTCGGGCTCTTCTCCCAGGCAACTGGCACCAGGACAAGAGGGCAGGACCTGAAGCTCCCAGGGGAGGGTTAGGCTGGATGTCAGGAAGCCCTTCCTTTGGGAAAGGGTGATCAGAGCCTGGACTGGACTGCCCAGGGCAGTGTTAGAGTCCCCATCCCTGGAGGTGTTGAAGGACAGCCTGGCTGTGGCCCTTAGTGCCCTGCTGTGGCCAGTGTGGTGATGTTAGATCCTGGGCTGGGCTGGGTGAGCTCAGAGGGCTTTTCCAGCTTCAGTCATTCTGGGATTCTGTGCATTTAATGGCAGAGCCAGAGCATCTCCAGTGGTGTCGGTAATGTCCTCTCAGTCCCTCTCTCATTCTTTTCCAGGCGGTGCTTGGCAGTTTGCCTTTAATGTGAAGTTCTATCCTCCAGACCCTGCCCAGCTCTCTGAAGACATTACCAGGTGTTTAAATCCTCAGATGCTTTTCCAGAAGGGCTGGAGGGAGGGCTCCCTGCCCATGGCAGCGGGTTGGAACTGAGTGATCTTTAAGGTCTCATCCCACTCACCCCATTCAATGATTCTAATGCTTTTGCTTTTCCAGTGCATCCCTGAGAGCTGGTTTTAATTCTCATAAAGATGCCCTGAATGAACAATCGTTGTGGGTTTTAATTATGGTTTTCTCCTCGAAGGGAAGAATTGGGAAGCTTCATGATTCGTGATGGGAGCCTGGTGTGTTTTGTGGGCTCTTCTCCATCTAGGTCACTAAGCAAAGTAATAACCTGCTTTGTTAAGAGATCCCTACTTTATGAAGATGAATTAGATGGTTCTACCCACGAATTAGTTGAGGTTGTTGGGATTTTTTTTTCCAATTGATGATTATCCTTGTTAACTCCTCAAAGCCGCTGGGCTGGGGATGTTGTGTGCAAGCGAGTAGAGGAATGGAGGCCTCTTGCTGGTGCGTTCTGAGCCGCCTCGGTGCTGCGTTGCAGGTACTACCTCTGCTTGCAGCTGCGAGATGACATCGTGTCGGGCCGCCTGCCCTGCTCCTTCGTCACACTGGCCCTGCTGGGCTCCTACACGGTGCAGTCGGAGCTCGGCGACTATGACCCTGACGAGTACAGCAGTGACTATGTCAGCGAGTTCCGCTTTGCGCCGAATCACACGAAGGAGCTGGAGGATAAAGTCATTGAGCTGCACAAGAGCCACAGGTGGGTAGAGGGTGTCAGCATGGGCTGGGGTTTGTCTCTAGGCTCTGTCCTCAGGCGTCAGATGTTAAACATTAGTGCCCTGTCCTGTGTAAGCACATTTATTGGACAATGCTCCTTGTCTTTGGCTAGAGAAGAACTCTGCAGCATGAAACATCCCAGAACCACAGGCTGATGGGGGTTGACCTCTGGGATCATCCAGTCCATGCTGGGATGCTCCAGCAGGGTCACCCAAGGCAGGTTGCCCAGGATGGCTTCAGGTGGGTTTTGGATGTCTCCAGAGCAGGAGAATCTACAACCTCTCTGGGCAGCCTGGGCCAGGGCTCTGCCACCCTCAAAGTTCAGAATTTTCTCCTCCTGTTCAGGTGAAACTTCCCAGGTTACAGTTTGTGCCTGCTGCCCCTGTCCTGTCACTGAGCACCACTGAGCAGAGTCTGGTCCCATCCTCCTGCCCCCAACCCTTCAGCCATTGCTCAGCATCAATCAGATCCCTCTCAGGTTCTCTGCTTCAGCTGAACAGAGGCTCTCTGTCAGACTGTCCTCAGCACAGAGGTGCTCGAGCTCCTTCCTCATCCTCACAGCTTCTGCTGGACTCTCCAGTAGTTCTTTATCTCTCTGGAGCTGAGGAGCCCAGAACTGGACCCAGGTCCGTGGCCTCACCAGGGCAGAAGAACTTCCTTCAACAGTTTCCACTCCGGAGCATTGGCTCTGGTTTGTACCCAGCCCTCTGCAGGGTGCAGCTGTACTTCGGAGAGGCTGAAAATGTTCTCCAGCTGCTGGGTTTCACTGCAGATCCTGTTTTATTAACACTGATGCTAGAATCATTTGGTTTTTCGCAGGGGAATGACACCTGCAGAAGCCGAGATGCATTTCCTGGAGAACGCCAAGAAGCTCTCCATGTACGGAGTAGATCTCCATCACGCCAAGGTTCATCCTTCGCTTCTTTGATCGTCTTTCTCCTGAGTGGACTCCTGGGAGTGTTGGGTGACAGCTGGCTGAACAAGAGCCAGCAGGGTGCCCAGGTGGCCAAAGGCATCCTGGCCTGGATCAGGAATGGGGTAACCAGCAGGAGTAGGGAGCTGATGCTGCCCCTGTGCTCTGCACTTGTGAGACCCCACGTTGAGTACTGGTCCAGTTCTGGGTGACAGAGGATCAGAATGACATTGAGGGGCTGGAGCAGGGTCAGAGAAGGGCAACAAGAAGCCTCTCTCTGGAGAGAGGGCTGGAGAGCAGCTGAGGGGACTGGGGTTGTTGAGTCTAGAGAAGAGGAGGCTCAGAGGAGACCTTGCTCCCTACAGCTACCTACAACGAGGTTGTAGTGAGGCTGATGCTGCTCACTTCTCCCAAATTCCTAATGACAGGATGGGGGGAAATGGCATCAATTTGCATCAGGGGAGGTTTAGATTGAATCTTGGGAAGAAGTTCTTTGCTGAGAGAGTGGTTGGGTGCTGGACCAGGCTGCCCAGGGAGATGGTAGAGTTCCCATCCCTGGAAGTGTTTAAAAAGTAACTAGAGCCCTTGAGGCCATGGTGTAGGGGTTAGGGAGCTGTTGAGATGAGGGCTGGGCTTGTTGATCCTGGAGGTCTGTTCCAGGATTCAGTAACTTGTTGGTGGTTGGCTAGATGAGAAAAGGAGGGTGATATAGGCTAGAGGTGAGAGCAAAAATGGTGTGAGACTATCTAAAGGGTTCTAAAGGAAAGAGAAACATACAGTTCTCAAAACCTCACAGGTTTATAGAATCGTAGAACCGTTCAGGTTGGAAAAGACCCATGGGATGATCAAGTCCAACCATCAACCTTACTCTACGAGTTCACCCCTAGACCAGATCCTCTAACACTACATCTAAGCCACTTTTAAACGCATCCAGGGATGAGGACTCAACCACCAGCCTGGGCAGCCCATTCCACTGCCTGACCACTCTGTCAGTGAAGAATTTCTTCCTGATGTCTAGTCCTCCCCTGTTGAAGCTTGAAGCCCTTCCCTCTGGTTCTATCACGAACTACCGGTGAGAGGAGACCAGCACCAACATCTCTACAGTGTCCTTTCAGACAGTTGTGGAGAGCGAAGAGGTCTTCCCTTAGCCTCCTGTTCCTCAAACTAAACAGCCTCAACTCTCTCAATCTCTCGTCATCAGTTTTATTCTCCAGGCCCTTCACCAGCCCTATTGCCCTCCTCTGCACTTGCTCCAGCACTTTGATGTCTTCCTTGTACTGAGTTGCCCAAAACTGTTCTGTTAACAGTGTGGACATCAATCTTGAGTGGTGCCCATATGTGTGACCTGCAGCTTCCTGACCAGACATGGGCACAGGCACACGTGTTGAAAGGTCCTTTTCTAGTTCTGATACCTGTCTTTCTGCCCACTGGTCATTTGAAAGTGACAGCACTGAACATTAAAGACCTGAACAAACCAGCCAGAGCCAAGCAAAATGCAGAAGAGAAATCTGCCTGAAGACCCACAGGGCTTCGCCGTGGAGATGAGTGATGATTCTGTGATTCTGTGAGTGATGCCGGGAGAAGTCAGTGTGTGTGTGGTGTCCTACTTAGGGCCAGGCAGGGATCTATGCTGATCCCACCATGGGGTTTTAAAATGCCGGTACAATGTTTGCTGTGTGGTTATTGCCCTTCAGTTAATGATGTCTAGGACTTCCCCCCCTCCTTCTGGAGCCTTTCTAAAATGTATTTGTGACATTGAGATGCCTCCCACTCTACCCAGCCTTGCTGTTCCCTGCATGAATGAAGCCAGGGAGCGGAGCAGCTCTGAGGAACTTTGTCAGTACAGCTGGTGCATTGAAAAGATGTCGCTCCAGAGAGAGACTCGGCATTCGGGAGGCTCCAGGGTTTATGGAACAGCCAGCAAACTGTATTGCTTGTGGGGTGTTTTGCAGGATTCCGAAGGCGTGGAGATCATGCTGGGGGTGTGTGCCAGCGGTCTCTTGATATACCGAGACAGGCTGAGGATCAACAGATTTGCCTGGCCAAAGGTGCTGAAAATTTCCTACAAGAGGAACAACTTCTACATCAAGATTCGCCCAGGGGAGGTAAGGGGCTGCCTGATGGTCCTTAGCAATGAACCTTCTCCAAAAGCAGAATGGCCAGGAGCCAGCAATGGGCCTTGCTGGCCAAGAAGGCCAGTGGATCCTGGGGTGGATCAGAGTTGGGGTGGTTAACAGATCAAGAAAGGTTCTCCTCCCTCTCTCTGCCCTGCTGAGACCACGTCTGGAATCTTGTGTCCAGTTCTGGGCCAATCAGTTCCAGAAGGATACAGAACTGCTGGAGAGTCCAGCACAGAGCCACAAAGATGATGGAGTGGAGCATCTCCCTGATGAGGAAAGGCTGATGGAGCTGGGTCTTTTGAGCTTCAAAAAAAGACTAATGGGTGGCCCCATGAATGTTGGTAAAATTGGAAAGGGTGAGTGTCAGGAGGATGGAGCCAGACTCTGCTTACTGGCACCCAGTGATAGAACAAGGGGCAATGAGTGTGAGCTGGAACAGAGGAGGTTCCACATCAATGTGAGAAGGACCTTCTTCTCAGTGAGGGTGACAGAGAGCTAGAAGGGCCATGCACAGCAAATTCCTCTCTTGTGTTGTCTCTGCTAACTCACAAATGAGGTGATCACCACCTTATTTCATCATCGGGGCATCCCAGCCAAAGCAAAGTGCTGGTCTGGTAATGGGTCTATGATCAACTGCAGACTTATGTAGGTTGGAAAAGACCTTTGAGACCATTGAGTCCAACTATTAACCCAATAATCTGAAATGTACTATGCTGGTTGGATGGACGAGCCCAAAGAGTGGTAGCAAATGGTGTCGCATCTAGCTGGCGACCAGTTACTAGTGGTGTCCCCCAAGGGTTGGTGTTGGTTCCGGTCCTGTTCAACATCTTCATTGATGATATTGATGATGGGATGGAGTCCATCATGAGCAAATTTGCAGATGACACCAAGCTCGGAGCTCGTGTTGATCTGTTAGAGGGTAGGAGGGCCCTGCAGAGGGACCTGGACAGACTGGAGAGATGGGCAGACTCCAATAGGATGAGTTTTAACAAGTCTAAGTGTTGGGTTCTGCATTTTGGTTATAACAATCCCAGGCAGAACTACAGGCTGGGAATGGAGTTCTTAGAGAGTTCTCAGGTGGAGANGATGTTAGGTTTACTGGGTTTATTTGGATTTAGGTTGGACTGGATGATCTTTAAGGTCTTTTCCAACCTTATCATTACTGTGATACTGTGAAATCCCATAGCACCGTTGATGCTCTGCTGGTCCCAACAAGAAGCCTTCCTCACTCAGGTCATCGCTCCTTATACACAATAATAGTAATAATCACAGTAGTAATCTCTTTCCCAAGCACATTGGCTGATTATGTGACTGACCATCTGCCCATGCCCATCGACATGCTGCATCTGCAATCCAGCAAACAGCAGCACACCCTGCTGAGGTCATCTTGTATCCCGAGCTGACCCTTTGCTATTGCCTGTCTTCGCCGCGTCCTCCCCAGGAGATGAATTAGCTAAAACCACTGTGATTTATTCAATGGTGGATCTTCCTCTGTAAATTTCCTTAATCTGAAGCAGCATGAGACCTGATGGGTGCTGGGGACTGCTGCTCCCCATCAGGCTGCTGGTGGAGCGAAACCACAAGGTTAAAGTCCTTCCTAGAATTGTTCAGGTTAGAAAAGCCCTACAAGCTCATTGAGTCTAACTTTGACCCCAGCTGTCCCAACCCATCCCCAAACCCTGTCCTTGAGCTTCAGATCTCCACGACTCTGAAACACGTCCAGGGATGTCGATTCATCCCTTTCTCTGGACAGCCTGTTCCCCTATTGGCTGAGTGAGATAGAGAAGAAGCTGCAAGAAGGAGAAGCCACTGGCACTTTGGTTACTGCTCAGCAAATCATTGTCCAGAAAAGGGTCTCAGCATCTCTCGAGATTGTGATTCATTCCTTCTCTTTTGAACACTTTATGTACTTAAATAAGGTCTGCATGGTCGTAAGGTCAGATAAATGGATGCTGGTGGCTAAGACCGAGGGAGTCAGATGTTGTGTTTGGATGTGGAGGGGGAAAGGTGCTTCAGTAGGTTCCTTTCAGAAGCTGTAGGGATAGTGTGGGGTTTGCTGGGCTCTGCTGCTTCCACTCCGTAGAAATGTTCAGGTTGGAAAAGCCCTTCAAGCTCATGTAGTACAACCCTGAACTCAACTGTCCCACTCCACTGCTAAACCCTGTCCCTGAGCTCCAGATCTCCCCAACTGTCAAACACAGCCAGAGATGGCCATTCAACTCCTTCCCTGGGCAGCCTGTTCCAAGGGCTGAGGACCTGAGAAGTTTCTCCTCATCACTCTGATGTTTTCCTCAGCAGGCTCCCCATTCTTACCTGGCCTCTTTGTTGCTCTGTGGCACAGTGGAGGAGATGTTGATGAACCTCCACACCCTGTCTGTTAGCAGAGATGCACAGCATCAAATCCATCTTCTTCCTGTTTTTTCTTTTCCCCCACCTAGTTTGAGCAGTTTGAAAGCACCATTGGGTTTAAGTTGCCAAATCACCGTGCCGCAAAGCGCTTGTGGAAGGTGTGTGTGGAGCACCATACGTTCTTCAGGTACGTGGCTCTCCTTCCCTACAGGTGGGGCATCAGACTCCACAGAGAAGGCCATTCCTGTCAGCAGAGTCAGACCCCAGCGACTCCTTCTTTGAGCACTCAGGGGAAAGTGGTTCTGCTCCTAAGTTCTGCCTCAGCCGAATGGCTCCTGCTGTTTCAGACAGCTACTGAATGTTTAATTCACCATCTGCTCCCAAGCATCACTCTTCTGTGGTGTTAACAGCCTCTATGATTAGCAGTGGGCAGGGGATCTACTCCACTTGCTCTGCAAGGTAATTGTAAGGAGAGGCACATGCAAGTTGATAGTGCATCCCTCCTCTTCCTCTCTCTGTGTTCATGGGTCCCTCCTCCTCCTCTTTTTGTGTTCAAGGAGTAGATGGTTCTGCTGCTCCTTTAGATCAAACCAGGTTATTGAAAGTCTCAGCTCCTTCACCAGTTGTTGCTGTTGTTGAGTGAAGAGATGGCAGTTGATTTTCTCCCCCACAGCTGCCTGTAGGAGGACAACAGCCACTTTGGGGAGTTACTGGGGGTGTGGGTGAGAGTTTAAGAATAAAAGAGAAATTTTTACTTAATTGCTGCTAAAAATGTCATTTTTCTTTAATTATTGAGATGTTTGAGACAGGTGAAGAAATTCTGTCCCTTCTTAGGATTGTTGCTCCTGTATAGATTTCAGACTTAGCAGCAGGAGACCTGAATAGAAACGAGCTGTGTGTTTCGTGGAGTTTTCTGGTTTTCAATGGACAATCAACATAAAACTGCCTAACTAGAGGATGGCTGCTTCAGCAGGAGGTGAAATACAGAAGGGGAAGACTCTAATCTGAAAAATGTGACTGAAAATTCACTGCAGATCTGTCCTGACCCCCATTGTCAGCGCAGCAGCACCACATTCAGTGTGAAGTATGAGAATCAGTGGCCCAGCTCATATCAAGGTCTCTGGTGCATGCAGCACCTTGTGCGATCGATCTAGTTTGGCTGAATGGAAAACAGGAAATCTGATTTCTTGCCCTTTGGGAAGAGCTCAGTATCCTTCACCCCCCTCTTTGTGTTCAGGATGGAGAGTGATGTCCAGCACTCATCTCTGCAGAGGGTGGCTTCGTTTTGGAGGAGA
Source organism: Rhinopomastus cyanomelas (assembly GCA_013400115.1). Classification (NCBI taxonomy): domain Eukaryota; kingdom Metazoa; phylum Chordata; class Aves; order Bucerotiformes; family Rhinopomastidae; genus Rhinopomastus; species Rhinopomastus cyanomelas. The sequence goes on along the minus strand of VXBP01007173.1, from coordinate 128,248 downwards.
GTGAGTAACAGCTGCTCTGGTTGGTGTGTTTCAGGCTTCTGCTGCCCGAAGCGCCTCCAAAGAAGTTCCTCACACTGGGCTCCAAGTTCCGCTACAGTGGTCGGACACAGGCGCAGACGAGAAGAGCCAGTGCCCTCATAGACCGCCCTGCTCCTTACTTCGAGCGCTCTTCCAGTAAACGTTACACGATGTCGCGCAGCCTAGACGGGGGTAAGGGTGGCCTTGGGGGTGACTGGGACAGAAGTTGGCATTATGGTGCTCTGGGTTAGGGCTAAACCTCTGGGCATCTCATCCCCTTGAGCTTTGGAAGGAATTGGTTACCCTGAGGGTGGGGAGAGCCTTGCCCAGGCTGCCCGGAGAGTGGGGAGAAGCCCCATTCTTGGCCCCATCTCAGGTCAGGTTGGGGCTCTGAGCAACCTGCTGTGGTTGGAGATGGGCCTGCTCGTTGCAGAGGGTTGGACCAGAGGCTGAAAGGTCCCTTCCAACTCAACCCAGTCTGTGATTCTTACTCTGCAAGGTGTGGGATGGAGAGTGCATCCCTCCTCCTCCTCTCTGCACGCATGAAGGAGACAGTTCTGCTCCTTTAGGTCAAACCAGGTTATTCCAAGTCTCAGCTACTTCACCATCTGTTGCTGTCATTGAGTGAAGAGGTTGCTGTTGATTTTCATAGCAAAAAGGCTTACATTCATTTCAAAAGGAACAAGTGGATTTTCCTGGAGAACATGACAGAGGGATCTCACTGATGGTGGGGACATGGAGAAGCCTTGGTTAAAAAGTCACAAGGCGCCTTCTTCCCCCAGAGATGCTGCTTGCCACTAATTACTTGGGAATCCCGTAATTCCAGGGTGCTCCTTGCTCGTTACCCAGCAACTGCTGGCCCCATTGCAGTGCATGTGGCTCAAAGCAAAGCTTCCCCCGCTGCCTTATTTCTGTCGTAACATCCCAACAAGATGTTTCCCTCCATTCCTTCACTTCCTCCTGCCTCCTCATCTCAATCCAAAGGGATGAGCTTCCCAAAACCCTTTTCCTCAGCATTCCTTGGACCCCACAAGGAAATGCCACTAGGGAAAAGAGGAGTTTTGAGTCAGCATTTGTGATTTAGTCACTGATAGATGGTTAGATGCAGCTGTCATTTCTCTGTGATCCCAACCCTGTTGTTTGTCACAGATTCAAGTCCCTAATTGAATTTAAATAATCCTGTGGGCCTAGAAATTAGTCCTGCGATAGCCCAGAGCAGAGTCTGGGCATTTATTAATGTTGTTGTGACATTCTCTTGTAAGTTCACTGCTGATTTCAACCTCCATTTCCATCTGTTTAAATTTGCTCAGTTAACAGATGTCCATGTCCTAAAAACACTGGGGTTTGGTGCACGGAGTTAGCTGCTCCCCAGACTTTCTTTAGGATAACAAGATCAGTGAACTGGCAGAGTTTCACAGAGTCATAGAATGGCTGGGGTTGGAAGGGACATTAAATATCATCCAGTCCCAGTCCCCCTGCACAGGCAGGGACACCTTCTTTACAGCAGGTTACTCAGGGCCCCACACAGCCTGGCCTTCAACACTGCCAGGGATGGGACAGCCACAACTGCCTTGGGCAACCTGTTCCAGCATCTCAGCACCCTCGTGGCAAAGAATTGATTCCTCATGGCCAACCTCAATCTCCCTTCTTCAAGTCTGGAACCCTTTCCTCTTGTCCTCTCACTGCCACCCCTGTCAAAAGCCCTCCCCCAGCTTTCTTGCAGCCCTTTTCCTTCAGAGGTTGGAAAGCTGCTCAAAGGTCACCTGGGAACCTCCTCTTCTCCAGGCTGAACAACCCCAACTTGGTCAGCCTGTCCTGAGAGGGGAGGTGCTCCAGCCCTCTGATCATGGGGGTTGCTCTGGACACGTTGGACACGTTCCAGGAGCTCTGTGTCCTTCTGATATTGGGGAGTTCACAACTGGACCCAGGACTCCAGGTGGAGTCTCAGCAGTGCAGAGTAGAGGGGGAGAATCCTGTCCTTCAACTGACTATCCCTGCTTCTTTTGATGCAGCCTGGGTCACTTTAACCCTTTATAATACAGAAACCCCATTTCTTGCTTCTCTGATGCCACAGTGATGCTGTCATCTCCTTTGAGTTGATTTTTTCTTGATGGATTTCCCCCCAAAAACCCCTTTTCCACCCCACAGCTGATGTTGTAGCTGGTTTTCTTCTGTCTCCTGCATCTCAGCCAGTTCCTTCTCAACGCCTGCACTGTGCTTCTGGTCTCCCAAACCACTGCACCGTGGTTACAGGGCTGCCGCAATGTGTCTGTACTAACCCAGCTTTTGAATCCCACACAGCTGCTCAGCCAAAGCCGTTTCAGACTTTTTCCCCCTCTCTTAAATTATCTGCTTTTAGCGTCAGTGAATGAAAACCATGAAATATACATGAAGGATTCTGTGTCTGCTGCAGAGGTTGGTACTGGCCAGTACACCACAACAAAGGGCATCTCTCAGACCAACTTGATCACCACCGTGACGCCGGAGAAAAAAGCAGAAGAGGAGAAGGATGATGAGGAGGGCAAAAAGAAAAGGGCAGAGGAAGTCACCCCGGTCTCAGCAATACGCCACGACACCAAGGTAGAGTTTGGGAAGAGGGGGAAGGGGTTGTTTTAAACCCAAACTGCCCGGCAGCGTCATTGGGGTGGTGAGGAGGGAGTGAGTAGATGCCTGGTCCTCCGGACGGTTGTACGGACACTGCTTGAATCAATATTCTTACAGTTTGCTCATGTTCCTCATGATGCTGTGAAAGTTCTTTAAAGCCTTTTTTCCAGTCAGCACAGCTGGTTTTGAGGGAACATTCTCGAGCTCTGTAGGATTGTAGGCAGGGTGTGTTTTGCTCCTTTGCTCTCAGATCGTGTTCTGACTCTCGTGTGGAGATGGTGGGGTTAATTTCCTTGTGTGCAGCTGTATTTTCCTCACTCCCTTCCCGTAGCACTCGTGTTTCCTCATAGCAGTGGGCATTTGTCTCGATTCCCTGTGGGGTATCAGTGTGCTGCTATCAGCTTTGGGCATTTCTTGGCTTACAAAAGCCTTTGCTCTCCCTGTTTGAAGCTCTGCCTTAAGGAAAACTGGGTTTGTTGGTGATTCTCTTCTCAGTGTGATCCATCTCTCATCGTCTCCAAAGCCACTGTCACCACATACACGCAGACACAGGGCTGCGGGTTGTGTCTGCTGAGCTGATGGGATGGGGTAGATGGAGCAGGGACAGAGAATTTGCTGAATTTCAAGACTGACAGGAGCAGGGACAGAGAAGATGCTGAATTTCAAGACTGACAGTGAAATTAGGTGGAATCAGATGAGGGCACTTGCTCGGTGATTAGGATTTACCCTCTGCATTTGTAAGGCAATACCTTGATGCCACCTCAACACTCACAGAGCCTCCGTGTGTCCAGATGTTCAAACCCAACCTTCACCCCTCACCATATCAGTCCATCCAGGGCTCGAAATTAAGGTACCAAACCCAGAAGCTAGTTGAATTTGCAACAATTGCAGGTGACATGCTCTTGTAGCCTTAAAAGAAATCATCTCTGCAAGATTCATCCCAGCTCCTCTTGAAACTCCCATTAGTTTCTGCACGGAGAGACATGAATGAGAAGCAGAGATGCAGAAAACATCCAGTAAAAGTTGATGCTGTGCCAAGTGTTTGTTAATTCGGATCAGTGGAGAGATCAGCTGCCTCTCCCAGACCATCTCTGCCTCACATAGGGCTAGAAATAGAGGTATTTTAAGGAAAATGTTTTGCAGCACAAGTGAATGCTTTCCCTCTCCAGAGCTCGGTTCTGTCTGCACAGAGTTTCAGCTCTAGAAGCCCCTGGAGATCATAGAATCATAGAATGTTCTAGGTTGGAAGGGACCTAGTCCAACCTCCCTACACAGGGACAACTCTACCTTAGTCAAGCTGCTCAGAGCCTCATCAAGCCTGATCTTCAATGACTCAAGGGATGGGGCCCTCACCACCTCCCCAGGCAGCCCATTCCAGCCATCAAGCACCCTCACATGAAAGAACTTGTTTCTAATATCCAGCCTCAATCTCTCCTTTCCCAGCTTGAACCCACTGCTCCTTGTCCTATCTGTACAAACCCTCTTGAAAAGACCTTCCCCTGCCTTCATGTCAGCCCTGCTCAGGTACTGGAAAGTCCACCCAGAGCCTTCTTTTCTCCAGGCTGAACAGCCCCAACTCTCTCAGCCTGTCCTTATATGAGATGTTTCATTTCCCTGATCATTTTAGTGGCCTCCTCTGGACACACTCCAGTCTGTCTGCATCCTTCTTGTGCTGGGGGCTCCAAAACTGGACAAAACACTGCAAGTGAGCCTCACCAGGGTAGAGCAGAGGGGCAGAATCCCCTCTCTTGATCTGCTGGCCACAGCTCTTTTGATGTAGCCCAGACCGTGATCAGCCTTCTGGGCTGCGATTGCACATGGGTGGCTCATGGCCAGTTTTTCACCCACCAGCACTCCAAAATCCTTTTCCACAGGATGCTCTCCAGTAGATCCTCTCCCAGCCAGTACTGATGATGCCAGTTACCCCAGCCCAGGTGCAGGACTCTGCACTTGGCATTGTTGAACCTCACAGGGTTCATCTGGGCTCCCCTCTCCAGTCTGTCCAGGTCCCTCCGGATGGCGTCTCGTGCCTCAGGCAGATCGGCTGCACCCCCCAGGTTGGTATCACCCACAAAGTTGCTGAGGGTGCCTTCAGTCCCTCTGCCAATGTCATTTATGAATAGATTGAAAAACAGCGGTCCCAGTACAGACCCCTGTGGGACATCACTTGTCACCTTCCTCCATCTGGACATCGAGCCATCACTCTTGAGATGCACCATCCAGCCAGTTCTTTATCCACTGAATAGTCCACCCATCGAACCCAAGATGTCAGTCCTGCTTGCCCTGGACAAGCCAACAGCTTTATCCTGAAAAAAAGCAGAGGCTCAACAGGCACAGGACAAGCTTGAAAGCGAATTCCCATTGAAGGGAATTTGAATTTCTCGACAGGTTTTCCCCTTTTCCTCTCAGACACCCTCTCTTTGTCTAACCCCAATGTATTTGAGGACAAGAGGTTCTTCTGAACATTAGCATGGTAAAGATGTGGGGAGGTGAATATTCTGAGTTAGCAGCGGATAAATTTGCTTTGGACTCTTCCTGTGCCTTGGTCAAGAGAAGTTCTGTGTGTTTAACACATAGAAAGCCCTGGGAGCCTGCCAGCATTCACTTCTCCCTTGAGCTTATTGCCCTGGGCACATAGAGATGACGTCTGTGAGCAGCGTGAGGTGAGGCTGACGGGTTTGGTTGCTTAACTCAGGAGCACGGAACTGATTGACTGATCCTTTACCTGTTCTGGTCGGAGAGGAGAAGCAGAATGTTAACAGAAAGGGAAGGAGTTCTTCCATCTAAGTATTGGGCTTAAATCCCACTGCTACGATGAGTGCAGCTGCTGAAGATCAGGAGTGCCAGCACCAGTGGCACCCGTGGACCAGCTTGTCCAGGCAGGTGCTGCTGTGGCTTGGAAGTTGTTTTGCTGGTGAGAGCGGGGAGCAGCAGTGGGGCTGAACTGATCTCCTTGGGGAGTTGTGGGGTGGATGGAGCAGCTCAAGGAGTTTGGGTTCAGTCACAGAGCCCAATGCATCCTTCAGCCTGACTGACACCTTCGATCCATCAGCATCGTGGCAGGTCTGGGCTGTTTCGGTGGTGTGATACTGGTTCTCATCCTTCTAAAGAGCAGTCGTAGCTGCCCACAGGGAGGGTGTTAGGTGAGAATCAACCTCCTGCTGAACCACCTTCCTCATTCCACCAATTTGTTGTCCTTGTGTCACCCTACAGGCTGGTGGAAGATCCTACAAGCAAACCCCACTTGTTGGTAGTCAGTATTCTTTGCATTGTCATAAAACAGAAGCATTGGGTGCAGCTTGAGGCCATTTCCTCTGTTCCTTGGGAGAAGAGACCAAACCCCACCTCTCTCTCTCTACCCTCCTGTCAGGCAGTTGCAGACAGCAAGGTCTCCTCTCAGCCTCCCTTCTCTCCAGCCTGACCAGCTGCTCCTCACAAGGATTTATGGCCCACTCAGCCCACAAAGTGTTTCATTTTGGTTGAGGATCTAGAATTTGTTATAGTGGAGGGATGTTGAGTTTCAAAGTCCTTGGGGTTGTCCCAGGTGTAGGTGGGAAGCATCTCCCCCTCTCAGAGTCTTCTTCTGATTTCAGGAATTGTCACAAGCAGTCAGGGTTAGCAACACGCTCCCTCGTTGCTTGGTTGCTCTCTAAGTTTGAAGGCTCCTCTGCTAGAGCGGGGTCAGAGCGGCAGCTTCTGCAGTTCCCTGTGTGTCCGTGAAAGTTTGTGTGAAAGCTGATGGTAAAATCCTGAGTGAAGCAGGTTTCTCCCGTGAGCTGTGACCCAGTTGCCTGGCCCCCCGCGGCATGCGGCATCTTGCTGCAGAGCCGTTGAAACACTGGCTGTGATGTTGTTAGATGTGTGTTAGATTGATTGTTGATCCTGGCGGAAGAAAATGAACTAATGACGGTTTTCTCTTTGTCCTTTTGCTTCCGCGCCTCGTTTGCCGCCCTCCCTCTGTCACTAGCCACCTTTGCTTGGCGTTGCCTCCCAGCACCCCCCGCCCTCCTCGCCATGTTCTGCAAAGCTTCGCCGGAGATGCAAGGAGAGCTCCCGACGCTGGGAGCTGCCCCGAGAGAGCGAGCTGGAGACCGACCCTGACAGAAAGGGGCGCCTTTGCTCCCCCGAGCCCGATGCGCCCTGCCCCTATAAGCCCAAGGCTGGCAGAGGCGGGACGCTCTTCTCCTTCTCCTTGCAACTCCCCGAGTCATTCCCTTCCCTCCTGGATGATGACGGCTACCTGTCGCTCCCCAACCTCTCCGAGACGAACCTCCTGCCCGCCAGCGTGCAGCACTACCTGCCCATCCGCTCCCCATCCCTGGTGCCTTGCTTCCTCTTCATTTTCTTCTTCCTGCTCTCTGCCTCTTTCTCAGTGCCATACGCCCTCACGCTCTCCTTCCCTCTGGCCATGTGCCTCTGCTACCTGGAGCCCAAGGCGGCCTCCTTGAGCGCCTCACTTGCCAATGACCTGAGTGACAGTTCAGAGGAAGAGGTGTGTACCTCGGCTTCGAACACGCTCCTCCCTCCCCGTGTTCGGCGCTTCAGTCCTATCACCAGTGCTAGATCGCTGCGATAGTCCTACTTTCAGAGCCTCATTTCTGTCTGTGCTGATTTGTCAGAAGGGGTGGTTTTTGCTCTTGGTTTGGGGTTTTGCTCTTGGTTTGGGGGTTTGCTTTGGTTTGAATTTTCATGTGGTTTCAGGTTTGCTGTTGGTTTTGGGGATTTGCTGTTGGTTTGGGGTTTGTTTTGGTTGGGGTTTTTGTTGGTTTGAGTTTTGCTGTTGGTTTGGGGTTTATGGGGATTTTGTTGGTTTGGGGTTGTTTTGGTTTGGGGTGGTTTTTTCCCACCTTCTTCCTTTGTTTTCTCTCTTGTGTGGGAAGTGTAGCTGAGGCCCAGGGTTAGGCACAATGCTGTGGAAGAGGATTGGTGTGAGCTCTGTCGGCTGAGGCACTGAAGAAATTCAGTCGCTGAACCATTTTGGTTGGAAGAGACCTTTAAGCTAATTGAGTCCAACCACTTCCCAAGCACTGCCAGGGCCCCACTAACCCCTGTCCCTCACTCCACAGCTTCATGGCTTGGCAACCCCTCCAGGGATAGGGACTCCCACACTGCTCTGGTGAGCCCTTGTGAGGAAGAAACTGTTCTCAGGGCCAACCCCAACCTCCTCTGGGGCAACTTGAGGCCATTTTATCTCATCCTGGGCAGATGAGACCAACCGCAACCTAGCTGCAACCTCCTGAATATCAGGAAGTTGTGGAGAGTGTAAAGGTCTCGCCTGAGCCTTCTCCTGTCCAGTTCAACACCCTCAGTTCCCTCAGCTGCTCCTTATCAGACTGCTGAGCTCTGAACTCTCTCTGATCTCACCAAGACCTCTTTGTCCCCCTATCAATCAGGATAGTTCTTAACTAGTGAGTACGACGTAGGGTTTCCCCCGTGAGTATCCGTGGTGCTCCCTGAGCAGCTCCAGCCCGTTCCAGTGCTGTCTGCACTCCACTTGTGGCAGGAGGCTGTTGGCTGCAGCCCAGACCCAGAAAAGGCCTTTCTAGTCCAGCCAAACCCAGAGCTGGATTCTCAGCCCCAATCCCATCTCCATTGCCAGTTACACTGCTTGCCCTGTGCTTAAAGCCAGCCTGAGGTCAGACTGAGACAGCTCTGGGGAGCCCTCTGCGGGTGTTGCCCAGCCCATGCCTCAAGCCACTGGGGTGACCCCAGGCAGAGGAACCAGCTGGGGTACAGCGGGAGTCCACAGCAGCTCTGGGGGCCCTGGGTCTGACAGTATGTCCAGAAGAAGGAAAGGATCTGCTCATTTAAGTACCACAATCACCAAGATCCCAGTTTTTGCTGGTGCTGAGCCATTCATTGTCCACGGAGTCACAGAACACCTGTTTGGAAGACACCTTTAAGGTCACCAAGTCTAACCGCTGACCCAGCATTGAATGGTTCAGTTTTACCCTCATTTTAACTTTTCCCTCCTTCATGTTCCAACGCAAAATGACTTTTCTCCGAACTGAAACCCCACAACAGACCAGTTGGCCACTTGCACACAGCCCTGTTGGCCGCTCTGCCCTCGCTGTGGGCTGTCCTCAATAACCAGCAAAACATTGGTGCAGTCTGCTGCTGTTGGCTTGGGGAGGCTTTTTGATGGGAAGCCCCAAAGCCACGTCGAATTCTCTCACAAACACATTGTCTGTGGGTGCTTTTGGTTCCGCGAGGCCCAACAGCTGAACAAGAACCTGCAGCGTCTGACAGAAGGGCCTTGGGAATGTTGCTGCCTCGTTCTGTGCCCTCGTTTGGAGGGACTTGGATCAGTCCCATGGTGGCAGCATGGTGCCAGCTCCAGAGGCAGCAACACCACCACGTTTACGTAACCCACCACTCTGCTCCTCATCCTCCAGACCCCAGCCGTTCTCTCCGTTAGGGGACTTTAACAAGCATCGAGCATCCCCAACCTCTCTAACAGGCGCAGTGCTTCCCAGCAGATGACACAGACTTGTGCCTAATCCCGGGGGGGATAGTTCTATTGCATGACAGTGAGTTCATGTTTTCAACCCGGGCATGTCTGCATTACATTGCCAAAACAAATCACAGCAGCCATGATCACCCTCACAGGAGGAGAGAGCTGCCCTCTCGCCTTGCTCCCGCCCCACAGCCGCCCTGCTGTAGCCGTTGTGGGGCTGAAACTGATCTCTCCAACCTCTTGGAGAAGACTTGCCTTGCCCAGCCTCAGTTCTCCATTCTCTGCTCTGCGCTAAGCCCAGATCTTCAGTTCCACTGACTCTCTAACATCACCCCATGGCTGTTTCAGACGTTTTGGTGCAATTTTTTGGCCTTATTTCAGGGTTTCATCGCTGTTGTGGGAAAAGAAATAGAAGCCTTTTATTTTTCATCCCCTCTCCAGTTGGCAGAGGGTTGCACACAGTGATGCAGAAGCTATGGCCAGTGGCCTGAGCTGCTCTCACTCCTTGTTGGGCTCCTGCAGTCAGAGGCACAATCCTACCCCGCAGAGCTGGTTCCCTTCTCCGGTGGTGCCTTAGCAGCAGATACTGTTGCTGTTGGGTTTTCTGTGATGCTCCTGAGTTCCCAGTTGTTAACTGAACCTGCTGTGCTGCAATGCCTCAGCACAGATTGTTTCACTAGGTCTTCTTCTGTCCTACAAACAGCAGACACTTTCCAGATGGAAAACAAAGCCATGAAAAAATGACCCAGAAGCGGTTTGAGACCATTGGCACAAGAGGAGGTGGGAAATTCAGAGTGAAAACCCATAGGTTTGCTTTATTCTATCCTCTTATGGTGATGAGATCTGAGGGATGGGGAGTGTTGTCCAAGCTTTAAATAACCCACCTGGGTGACTTGAGGTGGCTGAGGATAATCACAGAATCCCACTAGTCAACCCCAGAGATCTCAGTGATGAGAAAACCACTCAGATGTGCAATGTGTGGGGTAGGGGGAGCTTGTTCTTCCCTCCCTCCTTTTCCTGAGATGAGAGAACATCAAAAACCACAGAATCACAGAACATTAAGGATTGGAAGGGACCTTGAAACGTCATCCAGTCCAGTCCCCCTGCCACAGCAGGATCACCTAGATGCAGTTGCACAGGAACATTAGAACCAGTCAGAGCCCAGCCCATGGCCACCTCCGCTCCATCTCCACGGCCAGAACCCTGACGCTTGGACTCTGCCCTAAGGTTGTGGGCACTGTGGAGCAAATCACAGAATGTTAGGGATTGGAAGGGACCTTGAAATATCATCCAGTCCAATCTGCCCAACACAGCAGGATCACCTAGATCCAGTTGCACGGGAACATGGCCAGGCAGGTTTGAAACATCTCCAGAGAAGGAGACTCCACAACCCGCCCTGGGCAGCCCCTTCCAGGGCTCTGTCTCCCCCACTGTGAAGAAGTTCCTTCTCACACTGATGTGGAACCTCCTCTGTTCCAGCTCACACCCAGTGCCCCTTGTCCGATCATTGGATGCCACTGAGCAGAGCCTGGCTCCATCCTCCTGATACTTGTCCTTTCCATATTTATCAAAATTCATGGGGTCACCCCTCAGTCTTCTTTTTTCCAAGCTCAAGAGACCCAGCTCCCTCAGCCTTTCCTCATCAGGAAGAAACAGGGGAGATCAGTAGGTCAGTGCTGTGCTTTGTTTGCTCCTTTCATCATCCCCACTGTGTAGTGGGGTTGTTTTCGTTTAATTTCTTTTGGGGGTGGGGGTGGAGTTCCTTTCCGTTCTCTCCTGCTTTCATCCCCATTCTCGAACGGAATGAAAAGTCCTTTTGATTCTTTTACCTTTCCTTTCAATGATGGTTAATGGTCCTGATTGGGACCGAGTAGGACCTGAACCTCAGTGTCCCTTCACAGACAGGCAGGCAGTAGCTGGGCTGGAGGGATGGTTCTCTGGCCTCCTTGGTAATGCAGACAGCCTCATGGTGTGTAACTATGGAGACCACAACAACTCCTGTACAAATGAGGGCTGAAAGTCAGGAGACTCTTAAAGTAGCCTTGGTTTTTAATTTCATTTTAATTCTCTTGCCCCCTCTCGGTTAAAAAAAGTCAACCACTGCATTAATTCTCTCTATTGGCTGCAACAACCACAACAGAAATTTATACAGAATTAGAATTTTCTCTTTAAAAAAATTGGTAATGGGAGGGAAAGTTTGGAAAACAACTGTGTTTCTCCCTCTTAGTTTCTTTTTAAAGCCACCTGCTTTCTTAATCTATAAAAATTCCCATCACTAAATGACAACCTGCTATTCTAATGACACCTCCCCAGTCTAATGGTGTTGGGTTGGCTCCTAAATTTGCTCCAGAAAAAGCCATAAATGCCTCGAGTCTTCCTCTGAGTCTGTTCTGTTGACTAATTCAGCATTTTTCCGTTTGGCTGCTTTGAGCTGTGCGTGGTTTGGAAAAGCAATGCTAATGCAGCTCGCAGGGTCGTGAGTTGGGCAGCTCCACACGGGAGCCACCCCCATACTGACGAGCTGGGTTTGTTCTTTGTTCCTGCCTTCCTCCTGGGACCCGCTTTCTTGTCTAACCCCATAGACTGACAGTGAGCAGACGGATACCGCAGCCGACGGTGAGACAACCGCCACCGAGGTTTGTACAGCTGCCAGCACCTGCTCAGGGCAGGGGGGCAGCACTGGGGGTCCTCCCCTCCTGACCCTAGTGTGTTCCGCATGTGGCTGAATGTGGCAACGGGAGAGGTCTCCTGGGGGAGTTGGGTTCTCAGAACTCGTATTTGGTGTTTGGTGTGGCATTGTAGTATCATAGAATCGTTTAGGTTGGAAAAGCCCTTCAAGCCCATCCAATCCAACTCTGAACCCAGCTGTCCCAGCCCACCCCCAAACCTTGTCCCTGAGCTCCAGATCTCCCTGTCTGTGAAACACGGCTGGGGATGGCGATTCAGCTCCTCCCTAGGCCGCCTGTTCTGAGGGCTGAGGACCCTCTCCAAGAAGAAGTTTCTTCTCATGGCCAACCTCACCTTCCCCTTGGGGCAGCGTGAAGCCATTTCCTTTTGTTCCTTGGGAGAAGAGACCAACCTCCCTCCTGTCAGGTAGTTGATGACAGCAATAAGGTCTCCCCTCACATTCCTTCAGACTAACCAGCCCCAGCTCCCTGAGCTGTTCCTGGTGAGTTTTGTTCTCCAGGGCTGGGGACAGCAGAAAGCAGTTTTCCCATGTTCTGGCTGGAGCTGTCTCCTCATTGTCTGTATCTAAGGTTTCCCATGGCGGTCACCTTTCCGTGTTGACCACTGGTAGTCACAGAATCAAAGCCTGCTTTGTGTTAGAAGGGACCTCTGGATCATCCAGTCCAACTGCCCTACCATAGCATGATTCCCTAGAGTGGATCCCATGGGAACACGTCCAGGTAGGTTTGGGATCTCTCCAGAGCAGGAGACTCCAGAACCTCTCTGTGCAGCCTGGACCAGAGCTCTAGTAGCCTCACAAGTCCAGGTATTGTCTTCAGAGGAAGACCATCAAACAATTTATATTTCCTTTGCACGAGAAGCCTCATCTCCACGCTGTGACGCAGGCAGATCCAGCCTGATGTGGCTGCCGGGAAGTGCTGGTACCATATTCATAATTAATAGGGCTGCAGCTGCAGAGAGGAGCTGGATTGAGTCTGACAGCTGGTAGGAGACAACCTCTTAGCACAGACACTGGCTGTAGCTTCCAGTAGGGTCTCATTAATATTTCAGACTGTTAAAATCATCATCATCAAGGAAAAAACTCTGGGTCTGACACATTGGGACAATTTGGCCTCGGCTGTAACTAGACCAGATTTGAGGTGAGTTCTGAGTAACCAGCAGTTTCCCAGGGACCGTTGGGCTGATCAGGACTGGGTGGAAATTAGCTAGAAAACAGTGGGCAGGAGCGTTCAAATGGAGTGGCAATGTAAAATATGTTGAGATGAGTCAAGAGCCCAAACAGCCCTGAATTACAAAATCACTGAGAATGAAAAAGCCCTTCAAGTTCATAGAGTCCAACCCTGAACCCAGTTGACCCATCCCACCTAAACTCTGTTCCCTGGGCTCCTGATAATACGGCTGAGAAACATGGCTGGGGATGGCCATTCAACCCCTTCCTTGGGCAGCCTGTTTCAAGGGCTGAAGACCCTTTTGAGGAAGAAGTTTCTGCTCAAGATCAACCTAACCTTCCCTTGAAGAGCCTCTTGTGCTCTGTAACTTGAGAAAATGAAACCAAATTCTAAACTTGTGATAATTAAAATGCGACTGAAAAATACCGATAGTCTCCCTGCATGAAGGTCTCCTGCCTTGGTGAAGAGAGATTCTGTGAAGCTAAAGGTGACAGATAAAACTCTTTAATACAGAAAGGGGCTGAGCTGAGGGAAGTGGTGTTTGAAGCAGATACATGGGCTCCATCCCATAAAAAGTGCTGTGGGCTGTGTAGATGCGGTGAGTCTATGCCCAGCTTTGCCTGGAGCCCAGGAGATGTTGTGGTGTTTGAACTCTGGAATGATGGGCTTCTGAAGAATTTGCTGGTGCTGGCTGGTCTCAGTGGGAAGGTCCAAGTGCTTCCCCCTAAATAGAGATCAGAGAATCCCAGACTGGTTTGGGTTGGAAAGGAGCTTAGAGCTCACCCAACCCCCACCCCCTGCCACAAGCAGCGACACCTCTCATCAGACCAGGTTGCTCAGAGCCACATCCAGCCTGGCCTTTGACACTGCCAGGGATGGAGCAGCCACAATCTCCCTGGGCAACCTGTTCCAGTGCCTCAGCACCCTCACATGGAGGGATTTCGTAGAATCATTCAGGTTGGAAAAGAGCCTTGGGATCATTAAGTCCAACCGTCAACCCTCACAGGGAGGGATTTCTGCCTCAGATCTCATTTCAATCTCCCCTTTTTTAGCTTGAACCAAACTGTCTTGTCCTATCACCAGAGTCCCTTGTCAAGAGTCCCTCTCGAGCTACCCTGTAGGTTTTTGGGAACATAGAGTGTCCTGATGATGCTAAGAGGAAGATGTTTACTGCTCCTTCATCACCCACCAGTGTGAATAGGGATGTTACTATGTGTTAGTAGAACCCTCCGTGTCACCCAGTGTGTCTCCTGCTCCCCAATCCCTTACCCTCAGAGTGTGTTTAACCCATTGCGTCCCACACCTGACCCCAGTGAGTAAGGTGTTGTTTTCCACTCTTTCCCATGCTGCCAGTCGGATCAAGAGGAAGACGGAGACCTAAAGGCTCAGGTACAGAACCTGAGGGGCTCAGAGGTGACCAACCTCCACCCCTTCAGCATGGTGCCGTGTGACCAAACATGTAGACAACTTTATATCCTTTGGAAAAAAAACTGTTGTCCCTTACCTTCTCCTTTTTCTTTTGTTTCCACTTCTTTCAGAATAGTCTGGTTAAGCGAATACAGGGTGAAAATGTGTATGTCAAACATAGTAATCTTATGTTAGAGGTTGGTATTGGGTACCCACCAGTGCATGCACCTCCCCTTCTGTGTTAGTTCCTAGTGGTAAAGCTGTGAATCTGCACTCTCGATGCATGAACCGTGTGATTCCCACCTTACCCACTGATGTATTCCAGTTTTTTTTCTTTATGTTGATGATCTCAGAGGCTGGTGACTCCTCTAACGTGGATATTAGCTCTGTCTGCGTGCGCAGGGGCTTACGGCTGAGCGAAAGGCTTCACCGTGGGCGGATGTGCCTGCGGTGAAGCCTCTCGCTCAGCCGTAAATGCTGCAAGGCAGCTCCTCACAAGCTGAGATACTTGATTTCTAATGCTCACAAGACCACATTTTCACACAAAGTGTTGTGTCAGTGCTGTGCTTCCCCCTCCCCGAGATGTCACTGCCTTTTTTCCTGACTAACTGACCCTCCTTGTCTGTGTTTCCTCTCTGTGGTTGTGCCTCGGGGAATCTTATCCCAACCTGCTCTGTTCTTTTTAAAAACTGTCCAGGATCTAGACAAAACGCAGGAAGATCTGATGAAACATCAGACCAATATAAGCGAGTTGAAACGCACCTTCTTGGAAACCTCCACAGAAACAGCCGTGTCGAACGAGTGGGAGAAGAGGCTCTCCACGTCCCCTGTTCGGCTCGCGGCGAGGCAGGAGGAAGCTCCTATGATTGAACCACTAGTGCCTGAAGAGGTCAGCGGGAGCGGAAAGGCTTCCTTCTCTCTCTTTGTCTGTTGGTTTTTGTGCTTGATGGTAGCACTCGGTAGACCCAGAGGCCCTGGGTTAGCAGCCAGTTCCCCACTTGCAGGTCCTCCCTGTGCTCAAGGGTTGGGTTTCACAGACATTAGAGATTGGAAAGGTCCTTGAAAGATCATCCAGTCCAATCCCCCTGACACAGCAGGATCCTCTAGATCCAGTCACACAGGAGCATGGCCAGTTAGATTTTAAACATCTCCAGAGAAGAAGGTTCCACAACCCCCTTGGGCAGCCCCTTCCAGGGCTCTGTCACCCTCACTGGGGAGAAGTTCCTTCTCACATTGATGTTGAAGCTCCTCTGTTCCACCTGCTGCCACTTGTCCTGTCATTGGGTGCCCCTGAGCAGGGCCTGGCTCCATCCTCCTGACACCCACCTTTCACATATTTATAAACATGAATGAGGTCACCCCTCAGTCTCCTTTTCTCTAAGGTAAAGAGACCTAGCTCCCTCAGCATTTCCTCATCAGGGAGATGTTGCAGAATCACAGAACTTTAGGGATTGGAAGGGACCTTGAAAGATCATCTATTCCAATCCCCCTGCCGCAGCAGGATCCCCTAGGTGCAGTTGCAGAGGATGAAAACACACGAGCAGCAGCACAGCCTTACAGGCTCCCTGAGGAACACACCAAAACTTACTTGCAGACTTAGAAAGGATAAGAGCAAGGGTTGCTCTTTCCTGGTGTCTCTTGCTGGAAGGAGAGGAATTGCTCAAAAGGAGAGGCCGGTTACTGCTTAAGTAAACTAGGAGTGTCCTGCAAAACCTGATCCAAACCAAGGTGTTGCCGTGGAAGACTGGGGGGATCTGAGCTGTCAGAGCCTAGATCTGAGGGGACTTCTGGTGCTGAGGGACCTCTGCTTTAGGTAACATCTGACCATTCCTGTGGGTCCGGCTTAAGGAGGATCAGAGTCACAAAACATTAGGGATTAGAAGGGACCTCAAAAGATCATCCAGTCCAGTGCCCCTGCCACAGCAGGATCCCCTGCATCCAGTCACACAGGAACATGGCCAGGCAGCTTTTGAACGTGTCCAGAGAAGGAGACTCCACAATCCCCACCTGGGCAGCTTTAGCAGCAGAGATGCAGAAAGGCACAGATACCTCCCTGTTTGTTTAATATTTTATGGACGTTGAGAGAATGAAACTCATCGTGAGCACAGTGGCAGAACTGGGTCTCTCAGAGAGTGCCAGGCGCCGGCTTCGTTACAGGTTTGATGAGCTTGAGGGAGTCCAGCCGTGCGTGAAAAAACCACTGAGGTGTTGGGGAGAGAAACTAACTGGTGGTGACTGGTCAGGAGTAGCAGGGACGGGTGGGGGTGCAGCACTGAGGCTGGCCAAGAGAACACAAAGAGCACGGGTCTCTCTCAGCCTCTGAAAGCAGGGGAGACATAATGATGGTGATTAGACCTGCTTGGCCAGTCCCACATGGGAACTGGTGGTTGCTAGGAGCTTGGTTCAAATCCAGTGGAGCAAGAGAGGGAACTCTTATGTAGTCTGCATGAAGAAGCTTTTCTTTGTTCTGTTGGGGATGGAGATGTGGTTTGTGCCTCACAAGCATCATCTTTATGATTAGCGCTTGCTTTTAGCCTTGCAGACCAATAAATGGTCCTAAAATCTGCTCCTGTCCCGCCAGTACTGGTGCTATGTTGTAAGGAACTCAGTGAAAACTGCCTGGGAAGTTTAACTGGAGAATCTTCTGCTTTCCCACTGTAGAGGTTGGTGTTGCAGACCCCAAGCAATCTGAGGAAGGGAAGGACAAGTGGCACCTGGCACCTTCTTCTCTTAGGGGAAGGAATGTGGCCAAGGAAATTGCCCTGGCTCCAGTTCACCACACTGTTCCCATCTGACCAGCAGCTGATAAGGCATCAGACTGGTCATCAAGTTGGATTAAAACATCAATGGAGCAGAGTCAGTGCCCAGCGAGAGAGCCCTGAGGAGTCTTCACATTGCTGCTACTGTCACATTAAGGAGCCATAACAGATCCTACAGCCACATGAGGGCACTTGGAGCTGAAAAGACAGGGTTTCTCTCTTAAAGAGTAGTAGGAGGAGGATGCACTTAGCATGTTAAAGAGCACTGCTGGAGGGGGCAGCTGGCAGCAGAGCCTGGGACTGGGGGTGCAGGTCGAGCAAACCTAAACCCACCCTGCAGTCCACTTCATGCCTTCATGACTTGACTTGAGAAGTGTAACAGCAGTTTTTGATGAAAACACACGAGCAGCACAGCCTTACACAAGCTCCCCATGGAACACATCAGAGCTTAACCGCTGACTTAGAAAGGAAAAGAGCAAGAGCTACTCTTTCCTGATGTCTCTTGCTGGAAGAAGAGGAATTGCTCAAAAGCAATGTCCAGGTACTGCTTAAGTAAACTACAGGTGTCCTTCAAAACCTGATCCAAACTAAGGTCTTGTCATGGAAGACTGGGAGGATCTGAGCTGTCAGAGCCTAGATCTGAGGAGACGTCTGGTGCTGAGGGGCCTCTGCCATAGGTAGTAACATCCTTCTGAGTCCTGCTAAGAAGGATCAGAGTCACAAAATATTAGTTCTTAGAACGGACCTCAAAAGACATCCAGTCCAGTCCCCCTGTCGCATCAGGATCCCCTATATCCAGTCACACAGGAACATGGCCAGGCAGGTTTTAAATGTCTCCAGAGAAGGAGACTCCACAAACCCCCATGGGCAGCCCCTTCCAGTGCTCTGTCACCCCTCACTGGGAAGAAGTTCCTTCTGCTGTAAAATTAACTCCACTGAGTTCTGTCTCCTGCCGCGCAGTGCAGTAGTGGAGAGTGGAGAGCGGGGAGATGTGGTGAGCTTGGGTTAAGCACAGTGGACTCTGTACCTTACCTTTACTAAAACCATTTATTCCCCTGACACTAGACTGCACAAGAAAGTGAAAAATCAGAGAAACTCACATTTTTGCAGAAGGGAGGTCCAGCAGGCATTGAGCTGCAGGTAAAAATCAGACGCTCTGCTTTTCACGCACAGTCAGCTGTGCTGGCAATGACTTATCACAACTTTTGCTTTCACTTTCTGAGCACTTTTGGAGACTTTTTAAAATCTTTGTTTATTATTTCGTAAGTTCCAGAGAGAGATGTAATCTGGGGACCAAGCGCTTTTGCTTCTGACTTCCTAACAGGGACCGATTCCCCACTAAGTCCAAGCTCCCTACACGGTGCTGTTGGCAGTGGTGCATGTTCCCAGCACAGAGCACATCATGGTGAACGAGACCCTTCTCTCACTCCTTTATCCCTGTGAATATCCCAAATAGCCTCAGGTTCTGCTGTGTGATGGTGAACGTTGTGTCCTTACTGGTTTTTTTTCCCCCATTAGCCAAGTGGGATAGAGAAGAAGCTGCAGGAAGGAGAAGCCGCTGGCACTTTGGTTACTGCTCAGCAAATCATTGTCCAGAAAAGGGTCTCAGCATCTCTTGAGGTTGTGATTCATTCCTTCCCTTTTAAACACATTGCTCTCTTAAATATGGGCTGCACGGTCATAAGGTCAGGTAAATGGATGCTGGTGGCTAAGACTGAAGGATTCAGACGTTGTGTTTGGATGTGGAGGGGGAAAGGTGCTGCAGTAGGTTCCTTTCAGAAGCTGTAGGAATAGTGTGGGGTTTGCTGGGCTCTGCTGCTCTATTCCATGGACTTATTCAGAATCACAGAACATTAGGGATTAGAAGGGACCTCGAAAGATCATCTAGTCCAATCCCCCAACACAGCATGTTCCCCTAGATCCAGTCACACAGGAACATGGCCAGGAGGGTTTGAAATATCTCCAGAGAAGGAGACTCCACAACCCCCTTGGGCAGCCCCTTCCAGGGCTCTGTCACCCTCACTGGGAAGAAGGTCCTTCTAACATTGATGGGGAACCTCCTCTGTTTCAGCTCACACCCACTGCCCCTTGTCCTGTCATTGGGTGCCTGGCTCCATCCTTCTGACATCCACCCTCAGTCTCCTTTTTTCCAAGCTGAAGAAACCCAGCTCCCTCACCCTTTCCTCATCAGGGAGATGCTCCATTCCCTCCATCATCTCTGTGGCTCTGTGTTGGACTCTCTCCAGCAGTTCAGCTTGGAAAAACCCTTCAAGCTCATCCAGTCCAACGCTGAACCCAGCAGTCCCACCCCACCGCTAAACCCTGTCCCTGAGCTCCAAGTCTCTCCAACTGTGAGGCACGGCTAGGGATGGCGATTTATCCTCCTCCCTGGACAACCTGTTCCAAGGGCTGACAACCCTTTCCAGGAAGAAGTTTCTCCTTAGGGCCAACCTCAAGTTCCCCTTGGTGCAGCTTGAGGCCATTTCCTCTTGTCCTATGCCTTGGTCCTTGAGAGCAAGCCCCATGGAGGACATCTTGAGACAATGCTGTAGGCTTACCCTGCTCCAGCAGGGCAAGTTGGACTTAGATGGTCTTTCGAGGTCCCTTCCGGCCTGTAACGTTCTGTGATTCTGAGAAGAGCCCAACCCCCAGCACCTTTCTCCAACCCTCCTGTCAGGTAGCTGTAGACAGCCCTGAGGGAGCTGGGTGTTATTGAGAGGAAAACATGGAGATTCAGTGCAGGCTGTGACTGTGTGCAAACATGAATGGTTCTAAACCCTCCTCAGCCCTGCGTTTGTGACAACCAGGGAACAGCAGAACTGATTCTTAGCCCTCATTCTGCAGGGTTTTTTCCCTTATCATCCCAACATAGACCTTTAACCATGGGACGATTCATAGAATCACAGAATCATTCAGGCTGGAAAAGAACCTTGGGATCATCGAGTCCAACCATCAACCCTACTCTACAAGTTCACCCCTAAACCACATCCCCCAACACTACATCTAAGTGTCTTTTATTACTCATCTAGGGTTCCCATCTTCATCATTTTATGTGATACACTAAACACTTCAGATTACCACAGACATCGTGTGGAGCAAGTGACTCGTTGGTGGCCTCCTTAACAGGGGTCTGGGAGAGGAGGGAGTATGCAAAGGAACAGTCTTTTGCCTAAGGTGATGCTGGTTTACTGTCTGATAACTGGTGCAGCAGGTAAAGGTGATTGAGGTGATTCCTGAAGCAGCAGCTTAGATTTCTCTTAAGTCTTGATGCTGTAGCGCTCATGAGGCAGAGGTGACCCTGCAGCTATGCTAATGGAGCTTTTGTATCTCAAATATAGGGCACTGAGGATTGGGTTATTATAGACAAAGTACCTTCTGAGGTAGTTGACGGTGAATCAAAAACAGATGTGACCTACAGAGTGGTGACTGTGAGCCGCAGCTCTGCCTTCCCCCCCGAGGTCTTAAAGGCCAGTACCTGCGCCCTGACACAGAGCTTTGAGGACCTGGAGAGCAAGACACTGTCCAAGGAGGAGAACAAGCAGAAAGTCTTCGCCCTAGGCAAGTCCTATGACACCGTGTCTGGGAGAGTCATCACCATGACGAGCAGAGCCAAAGAAGGCGAGAAAGCTGCGTCGCCGCTGGGAGAGGCTCTGCAGCAAACAGAGCTGCAGGAACCGGAGAAAATCACCTCTGTGGCTACTGCATATGAAATTCTGGAGCCTGTTGGAGAGCAGGTGGCCAGGAGGAAGCTGTCGGATGTGCTGACACCCATCCAGGAGGCAGAACCTCGGTTGCAGAGCTCCGAGGAGGAGAGCACAAGGAAGATGCTGCGGATGGAGGAGGCTTTGCAGGTTCATGGTGCAGTGGGAAGCCTCCAGCTTGGCAGAGCGGGGAGACTCCTCGGCAGCGAAGCCCTGAGAGAGGGGACAGTCACCCGGAGGGAGAGGAGCATGTCCCAGTGGAGCTACTCCAGAGCCCAACCAGTTACCATTGCTACTGCTCACTATGTTACCGAGTCGGCTGCCTCGCAAGTCGTGGTAACCAGCTGGCTTTGACCTCGTGCCACGGCTCCAGATTAACGCATGGCGTTCGTCTAGGCGATGCCCTCACACCACCCCGCTGCCGGCTCTCACCCTGCCTGGCTTTGCGTTGACAGCAGCCAACCTGGCTTCTTATTTATTCCTCTCCCCGCACCCATCCATTGGGTCCTTCCCACAGTCTGAAGCCGACGTTCACTTCTTTTGGGGCTTTTTCAGCCCTCCTGGTTTATTTGATGTGATTAGACCTGCTTGGCCAGTCCCATATGGGAACTGGTGGCTGCTAGGAGCTCCTGGTTTATTTGATGTAGGATTGCGGCTGCAGCTTAATGGGAGAAAAATCAGATGGAAGCAAATCAGGGTTTGCTTGAACCAGCAAAATGCCAACGCTAACAACTCCGCTTTGTATCTACTGCTTTACTACAGCCATTACAAACTTGCTCTGAGTTCTTCCCCTATCCTCTCCCCATTCCCAACCTCTCCATGC
This sequence comes from Rhinopomastus cyanomelas, assembly GCA_013400115.1. Taxonomy (NCBI): domain Eukaryota; kingdom Metazoa; phylum Chordata; class Aves; order Bucerotiformes; family Rhinopomastidae; genus Rhinopomastus; species Rhinopomastus cyanomelas. The sequence continues at coordinate 106,622 of VXBP01007173.1, read as the reverse complement.
CTCAGTGCAACCTTCTCTGCCATCCCCTCCCATCCTGTCCCTGTCTGCCCAGAATGGTGTGTGCGTGCGGCTCTGCCTCTCTGCTCTCTGTGACTCTGCCTTTCTCTGTCCGTTTAGACCAAACAATCCGCCAGTGAGAAAACCTTGGACGGTTCCGACATCTTCACCCTAATAGAATCTGCCCGAAAGCCGACGGAGTTCATAGGAGGGGTCACCCCTGCTTCACAGAGCTGGGCTCAGGTGGCCGTGTGGTTCCCTCCATCAGCCTTTTCACCCGACTCCGCTCATCGTTTGCTTTTTGTTCCCCTGGGTTACTCCACTGTTGCTGGGGACCGAGATACCCAAAGCATGTCCTTCCTTCTGTTGCTGTAGAGCGCGGTGACCCTTCACGAGCGGGAAAACGCTCATGGGACCCCACAAAACCTCCCCAGGATTTCTCTCATTTCACTTTGTTTTCGCCACTTTACAGAGCTGCTGCCTTTTGCCTTCATAGAACTCACAGAGAGGAAGGAACGGCCACTCTCCTCATTGCTCTTAAAGACCAAAGTCCACTAAATTCCACTTGTATCAAATTCTAACACATTCTAACAAGATTTACGCAATTGTACCACATTTTAACAATTTACAATTACAAATTTTGACAACTGACAATTGTACCAACAGATTTTACCAAATATTACCATTTTAACTGACAAATTTTACCACAGTGTAAGAAACGTTACCACACGTTAACAAATTTTAACAAATTTTACTGACAAATGTTAATCACATTTTAACAAACGTCACCAAATTGTACCAACAAATTGTACCAAATTTTGCTACCTTTTACCACATTTTACCAAATTCTGCCTTTGTTTTTTCTGCTCCTGGGCACAAGAAGCTGCCCAGCCTGAGTGAAATGGATGGGCAGAAGGCAGAGCCTGCAGTGGGTTTGATTCCCGTTCTCAGTGCCAGGAGCCGAGGAGCTGCTGCAGGCAGCGCCGTGACTTGCTGACGCTGTGGGTTCTTCTTTCTCTTTCTCCACAGAGAATAGAGACGACAGCGACCCAGGAGGTGACATCGGGCGAAATGAAGCCATCAGGGCAGGCACACCAGGAGGCGGTGAAGAAGGTGGTGCAGGAGACCCTCGTGGTCAAGGAGAGCCGTGGGGTAGAGGTGCCGCTGAGCAGAGACCCGGCTACCATAGGCGCTCCGGTGGTGCCTGCTGCTGCGAAGACCTCTAAGGGGACCATGGAGGAGCAGAGGGACGAGGCTGGGAAAGCCCTGACCAAGCAGGAAGGAGGCGCCGTGGCTGCCACTGCTGCAAGTGGGCAAGCAGAGGAGCAGAGTACGATGGCCTTTCTGGCTGAGTCGTTGGAAAGAAAAGCCCATTTTGAGGTAGGTTGGGATGAAGTGACTCCTGCGGGTGCTGCACCAGGCTGTTGCCAGTGCTAGAGGAAGTTAATTTCTCAAGACAGCAGGCAGTTTGTTTCTCCTCTTGTTGCCTCACTGCATGGCAACTGAAAGGCTTGGTGGTTACTCCCATCCTTGGAACGAGCTAAACAGGCTTTTCATCATCATAGAGTCATCATAGGATGGGTTGAAGGGACTTTCCAGGTTCCTCATCCCACCCCTGCACTGACCAGGGCCATCTCCACCCAGAGTAGGTTGCTCAAAGCCCCAAGGGTCAACCTCACCCAGGGTGGTGCCAGGGTTGGGGCTTCTCCCACCTCTCTGGGCAACCTGGGCCAGGCTCTTCTCACCTTCAGCAGCAACAATCTCTTCCTTCTCTCGAGGCTGTCAGTTTGACCATCTCCCTTTGTCAGTTTAACCTTCACCCCCTGTCCTGTCACAGCAGCCCCTGCCCAAAAGTCCATCCCGATCTCTCTCATCGGCAGCACTGAATGGCGTCACTAAGGTCTCCTGGAGCTTGTCTTTTCGAGCTGAACTCCCCCCAGCTCTCGCAGCCTGGCCTCACAGCAGAGGGCTCCCCTCTCAGAGCAGCAGTTCTGGGGCCTCCTCTGGCCCCACTCCACCCACTCCAGGTTTCTGCTGGGCTGAGGAGCCCAGAGAAATCGCTAATTCCTTAGTGTTTAATTTGAAATTTAATTTGGCTGGTGGCTACAAGACAGAAAATTGACTATCCCAGTAGAATCCAAGAGACACAAGCAGAAGAAAACCCTAAACATCAGTGTCTGAAGTCTATAGGCCCTGCTAAACCTTCCAGTTCCATTTTTCTCTTGTTCTCTCCGTGCAGTCACCAGTCGTGAAGACGGAAACCATCAGCTTCAGCAGTGTCCCTGCGGGTGGGGAAAGCCTGGAGATCTCCACGAAGGAAGTGCCAGTAGTCCATACGGAAACAAAAACCATTACGTATGAGTCTTCTCAGGTGAGAGATTCTGCGGAAGTCGGGGCACAGGGTAACAACAGCCCTAAGGGAACCCAGCTCTCAGCATTGGCCTTCGAGTGACCAAGTTTGGGCTGATGGTGAGGATATAGCTACAAGGACATCTTCAAGAATGGGTTGAAACTACCATTGTCAGGGCAACAGCAGCACAAAGGGATTGGGTTCAAGCCGAAAGAGATGAGATCTGAGGCAGAAATCTCTTCCTGTGAGGGTACTGAGGTTCTGGAACAGGTTGCCCAGGGAGGTTGTGGCTGCTCCATCCCAAGTCCAGGTTGGATGGGGCTCCAGGCAACCTGGTCTGGTGAGAGGTGTCACTGCCCATGGCAGGGTATTGGAACTGCATGATCTAGGTATAGGGTGGGGACTGACCTGTTGGAGAGCAGCATAGGAGAAGGGGACCTGGGGGTCCTGGTGGCCAGCAGGATGGCCAGGAGCCAGCAAAGGGAGGGCCCTGGTGGCTAAGAAGGCAAATGGCATTCTGAGGTGGATCAGAAAGGGGGTGGTTAGTAGAATGAGAGATGTTCTTCTCCCCCTCTACTCTGCCCTGGTGACACCACATCTGGAATGCTGTATCTAGTTCTGGCCCCCTCAGTTCCAGAAGAACACAGAGCTGCTGGAGAGAGTCCAGTGCAGAGCCACAAAGATGATGGAGTGGAGCATCTCCCTGATGAGGAAAGGCTGAGGGAGCTAGGTCTCTTTACCTTAGGAAAACTGAGAGGGTGACCTCATTCATGTTTATAAATATGTGAAAGGTGGGTGTCGGGAGGATGGAGCCAGGCTCTGCTCAGGGGCACCCAATGACAGGACAAGTGGCAACAGGTGTCATCTGGAACACAGGAGGTCCCACATCAATGTTAAAAGGACCTTCTCCCCAGTGACGGTGCCAGAGCCCTGGAAGGGGCTGCCCAGGGGGGCTGTGGAATCTCCTTCTCTGGAGCCATTTCAAACCCTCCTGGCCATGTTCCTGTGTGACTGGATCTAGGGGATCCTGCTATGTTGGGGGCATTGGACTGGACGTTCCTTCCAATCCCTAATGTTCTGTGATTCTGTGATCTCTTAACTCCTCAACACAGCCTAGCCAGGGAGTCTATGGGGATGAGTCCATCCCTGCTTGTGCCTCCCCACATTCAGGAACCTGTTTGTCATGACTGGTTTTCTCTGCTGCTCTACCCTAGGTGGATGGTAGTGCCGACTTGGAGCCAGGTGTGCTGATGAGTGCACAAACCATCACGTCTGAAACCACCAGCACGACAACCACCACACACATCACAAAAGTGAGTCCCAGGAAACTGGGAGTTGATGTTTTTTTCTCAACTGTTTGTGGCCTCATCACTTCGGATGCTTGTGGAAACAGAGGACTAGGGAGCTACTGGAGATGCTGAGTGGACTGGAGCATTGAGGCTGGGGAAGAGACTGGAGGGAAAGGCTGACGCGGAGAGGCTGAGTGAGCTGGGAGTGTTCAGCCTGGAGAAGAGGACACTCGGGGGAGACCTTCTTCCTCTCCCCAACTCCCTTAGAGGAGGTTGTAGTCAGGTGGGGGTCGGGCTCTTCTCCCAGGCAACTGGTACCAGGTTGAGAGGGCAGGGCCTGAAGCTGCTAGGGGAGGGTTAGGTTGGATGTTAGGAAGCCCTTCCTTTGGGAAAGGGTGATCAGAACCTGGACTGCACTGCCCAGGGCAGTGCTGGAGTCCCCATCCCTGGAGGTATTGAAGGACAGCCTGTTTGTGACCCTTAGTGCCCTGGTGTGGCCACTGTGGTGATGTTAGATCCTGGGCTGGGCTGGATGAGCTCAGATGGTTTTTCCAGCCTCAATCATTCTGGGATTCTGCGATGTCGCTGCGCACTGCAGGGAGCTGGACTAGGTGACCTTGAAAGCTCCTTTCCCAGCCAGACCAGCCCATGGTGTGTGCAGACTGACTTTGAATCATAGGATAGTCTGTGTTGGAAGGACCTCTGGAGGTCAATTCATCCAAAGCAGCCCAGTTTCACCGCTGCTGTATCGCAGTCCAGGATTGTCCTCTCTTTGTGCTGCTGGGACATCACAGAATTACAGAACAGTTCAGGTTGGAAAAGTCCCTTGGGATCATCGAGTCCAACCATCAACCCTACTCTACAAATTCACCCCTAAGCCAGATCCCTCAACACTACATCTAAGTGACTTTAAACACATCCAGGGATGGGGACTCAACCACCACTCTGGGCCGCCCATTCCAGGGCCTGACCACTCTCTCCATCAAGAATTTCTTCCTGATGTCCAGTCTAGCCCTTCCTTGTTGAAGTTTGAAGCCCTTCCGTCTTCTTTGGTGACTAATTCCCTGTGAGATGAGACCAGCACCAACATCTCTACAGTGGCCTTTCCAATGGTTGCAGAGTGATGAGGTCTCTCCTTAGTCTTCTCTTCCTCAAACTAAACATCCCCAACTCTCTCAATCTCTCCTCATTAGATTTTCTCCAGGCCCTTCACCAGCTTTGTTGTCCTTCTCCAGCATCTTGATGTCTCCCTTGTACCGAGGTGCCCAAAACTGCAGCCTCACCAGTGCTGGGGACAGTCTCCTCCCTACTCCTGCTGGACACACAGTTTCTAATCCAGGCACCCTGCTGATTCTTGTTCAGCCACCTGTCATTTAGAACCCCCAGGTGACAGATCCTTCAGTCCAGTCAAGTCCGAGTTCCTACTCTAGATGGGTCACAACACTCTTTGCTGTAACTAATCGCACATGTTTGTCCTCCCCTCTAGACTGTGAAAGGAGGCATCTCAGAGACGAGGATTGAGAAGCGAATAGTCATCACGGGAGACGCAGACATCGATCACGATCAGGTAAAACCTGCCAGTCTCCGCAGGCTGCCCCCACGACGGCCACAGAGACCGTTGCGGAACGATGCTATAAAACACAGCGTCCTTAACCATGAAACCAGTGCTTGTCTTTAATTCAAATCCTCATTTGTAAACTGTAATTTCTCATGACTCTCTCCACCTCGCGACTGATCACGCATGTTCCACCTCCTTTTTGTTTTTGCCCTCCTGTGGTTTCTTTGGGATAGGCGCTGGCTCAGGCAATTAAAGAAGCCAAAGAGCAGCACCCTGACATGTCAGTGACCAAAGTAGTGGTTCATAAAGAGACAGAAATCACACCAGAAGATGGGGAGGATTGACCACAGGTAAGAGGACCAGCTGATTTTCCCAAGGCATTGGCTGGGCTGGCATGTTGCAGATGTTTTTCCTACCGTAACCCACCTTTGACTCCTGGCTTTCTCTCTCACTGGCATTTGCAAGTGGCGCTTGTGGTGCTGGAGCTCCTTCAGCTATGTCTTCATTTGGTGGTGCCAGCTGGAGAAACTGTTCAGTGGCTTTTTGTTGGCTTTCTGGAAGGTTCCTCCTTGTCCATGCTTTGGCACTCTCTGATATCCTTATTCCTAAGTCAGAAAAAGAGGGGGGATAAATCCCCCTAAAGCCATTGTCTGCTTTTGTGTCATTTAAGAACAAAGCCTGAATTGTTCTTAAAGCTCTGCACTCTGTTCAGAAGAGCCAAGGGGACAAACCCCGCAGCTGTTTTCTCAACTGTCCCATGCAGATACCTGCAGCTTGAACCCCTAACATGCAAAATCCCCTCCAACTTGTGCTGGGGGGGGTTTCTGTTCAATCCAGCGAATTGTCAGTTTGGGATGTCTTGGCTTCCCTGTAACCAAAGGAGCACCCTGTTCGTGGAGTTTGTGTTTCTCAGGAGGCTTTGCTCGTTTGAGCTCCCCTTCCCTAGTGGCATGCTCTGCAGTCCTGACTGGCTGAGGTCTCTCTCCGTATCGCTTAAATTTATTCCTTGGGCTGACCCCCACGCGGCTCCTACTAACCCGCCCTGTGCCAAAGCCGTTAATGCCCACAGATTGCTTGGGATGTTCTGTGCATAAAGGGGGGGAACCAAAACCGAGCTGCTCCTTGGGTTTCTTTAACTCAACAGGAGAGTTTTAGTCTTAAAATTGTGTGTTCTGTAGCATCGTTTTGCTCTCCCGCTTCTGGATAAAGGAAATTCAATGTCAGTGACCAATTTGTCTTTGGCAGTTACTGAGGAGCGAGTCGCTGACATCCCCGTGGCCACACAGCTTAGCCTAGAAGTCTACTGATGCCACCTGTTCCTCCCACTGGCATCAGTGGCCTTTGCATTTGGGGTCAGCTCTCTCCTGCGGGGATGATGCCGCTTTCAAGTAGCTTTCATGAGACCCACCGAGCGACAGGAGCTCCCATGTGGGAGAGAGCCGTCACTTGCAGTAATGAGCCCACTTCTCTTCCCTGCAGGCCTGAGCGAGGGAGCGTTATGAAGCCGGGACATGCACACCAGTAGGAACGCGAGAGCCCCCGCGGAGTCTCCGTTCCCGACCTGACTGATTTGTGTCTGTTCTAATGGAAAAATTCTGTCTGGAAGAAATCAATCTTGAACTGTTTTAATAAAGAAACTTGGCAGCGATACCTCCCCTCCTCCCTCTAGAGAGCAGATCCGAATCAAGCAGCAGTTAAACCAATATTGCATGAAGCGAACGGTTAAAAAACCAAAACCAAACAAAACAAGTGACGGGAAAGCAGCAGCATTTTTAATTTTCTTAAGATGTTTTCAGCTATTAACCTGCACGTTCATCTGAGATAGAAAAGAGCGATCTCATGTACCACATCCAACATGCCTTCTCACCACTCGGGGAAAGCCTAAACGAGTGACAGCCCATTAGCTGATGAGCCTTCGGTTTACGGATCTTGTAAATGAAGATTCCCCCCAGCCCAGCCCACCCCACCCCAGAACGCTAGAAGCTGTCTAGGTCCCGTGTGTGATCTTCCACCGCGCGTTAGATGTGCCAATACCACACAAGTTTATTCAGTAAAATGACCTGAGTCTTCTGTTTGTTCCACCTGGTTTTATTCCTTGCCCAGTTAAATGATGAGGAATCTTCTTTCCTCTTCTCCAGACTTATTTAAATGCTTTACAAAGTGTGCTTTGTATTCCCGACTGGAGACCTTAACGACGAGGTAGTGATGATGTTAGTTGTATTAACGATCGTTGTCGGCTTTTGTTCGGAGTCAGCTTCAAGTACCCTTCACAGATCCTAACCTTGTAAATTATCTGTAGTTATTTTGGAAGAGAGAGAAAGAGAGAGAAAATTTAAAAGAAATCTGTATTTTACTTAGTTTGCAGCGTTAGAAACTGATTAATCGGAAGTAACCGCCGTGGTTTTTCTATTGATTTCCCTTTCATTGTCAGAACAAAACAAAAAACCCAACTAAAACACATCTCTGTTTTGAGAGTCTGTTCAGCATTTACTATCTAGTTCAGAGTCCAAGCCTTAACCTGTACAGAATGCCCACAGAGAACTCGTTAGCGTCCACAGAGAAGTCGTTAGCATCCGGGTCTAACGCCCACCAAGGGGTAGTGTCCATCACACTGTCAGCTGCATCACAACACATGGTGAATGTATGTTTCTGCATAGTGAAATAAAAGTGGTAAATGCACCCAAAATCGTAGTGGTCTGTGTCTGACAGCACCCAACGTTCACTTTCACAAAAATAAACCTGTCTGTAAGGAGCAGGAGGGTCCTCCTGCCCCCCTGCATGGATGACATCCTGCTGAAACCAAAGGAAGGCGCCTGTGGTTGCATAGGGAGGAAAGGACGGTAGCACTGAATCCAGCGCCACTCTCTCGTGGTGCTTTTGCTCTGGAATGTGGATCAGATTCTCTTTCAGGCAGTCCTCACTCATCTGTTCCACTTCTCTTGCTCCTCTGCCATGACATCCCCTTGACCCTCCCCTGATGGTGGATGTTCATGCAGCTTCCACTCTGTGTTTCCTTGCAGGACCAACTACAGTGGGTACAAGGAGACTTCAGGACAGAAAGGGCTCATCTTGCCCTTTGTTGTTTACAAGAGGCTCCTTCCCTCCCAAGTCAATGCATTTGACTCTGGTGGAGAGGGGGATGTGACCTAGTGAACTTGTTAATAAATGTTTATTTTCTTAATTTAGAGAGAAAACCAGTCTAAAGAGAGAGAGAAGAACCTGTAGATAATCAAGTAGCCAAGACTTGGAAAGCTTTGTCCTCTGTCTCTCAAACATCTCCCCTCCACAAGCCCATCCTTCATGCCTTTAAAACCCTAGTGCTCTTAAGTCCGTAGCTCCTGCCATTGCTTCCGCTTTGCCTCATGACCCAATGCAAAGATCATGGCCTGTCCTGATCTTTGGGTTGACATCTCCTCCTCCCAGCCCAAGAAATCCCATGTCCTCAGCCCTCTGGGTGACTGACGGCAGGAAGGCTGGAGCAGCTGCTCACAGATGCCATGCCAGGTCCTCGCCGCTGCGTCAGGAGTTTCCAAGGAGACTCTGAAGCCATATTGCTGCTCCCTCAGATGACCCTCGTGTTGTCAGCTGAGGAACAGCACTATATTACCTCACACAGCCTTCTTGCTCTCTTCTAGCGTGGCTTGAGGGTGACAGTCTGTACGCTGCCTGTGGGGAGAAGATTGGTCTCCCTAGAAAGGGTGCTCACAGCCTCTGGGTGCGCAGGCTAGGAGGAGGTGAGAGCGCAAAGGCTCAGTGCCACTGTGGACCGGTAGAGCCTTATTTGGGAGATGGTTCCTGGAAGTGATAGCTTTGGATTTTGTTAGAAACTGATGTTTTGAGTTGTCTGCCTAAAGCTGTGCCACATGAAATAAAGAGATCCTGCCTGTTTCTACCAACCAGCCTATGTCTCTGGCTCTTCTCATTTCTTGGTGGGTTTTGTCTGGCTTCTTGGTGTAAAACAGCTTAAAAAATGATCTCTCAGCTGCTGAGGAACTGGAAAGCACTTTAACCAACAGAGACACCAGTACAGCAGTCACCCTACTTCATAGGAGCTCAGAACCAGACTGGTTTGGGTGGGAAGGGACCTTGTAGGGTCGCCTCATCCAACCTTCTGCAGGGACATCCCCAGCCAGGGGACGTTGCTCAGAGCCCCAGGGGCTGACCTGACCTAGGATGGTGCCAGGGATGGGGCTTCTCTGACCTCCAGAAAGTCCAAGGTCTCCCCACCCTCAGCATCAAAAAACTGAAGTGTTCACATTGGGCTTCAGGGGAAACTGGCTGGAAAAAGAGCAGGAGCCAACGGTGTGCGCTCTGCATCCAGCTCTGGTAACACCAGGTTAAAATAAACCAAACAGCAAACCTGCCCAGGTTGTGATCCGTCACACACAGTTCACTAGAGTTAGAAGGGGCCTTCAAAGGCCATCTGGTCCAGCCCCCCTGCTCAAGCAGGGTACAAATCACTGAACAGCAGAACTGCCTCAAAAGCCTCAATTTGCTCCACAAACCTATATCCAGCCAGTGCTGAAACATCTCCAGAGAAGGAGACTCCACAGCCTCTCTGGGCAACCCCTTCCAATAGTTCATAACCCTGACTGGAAAGTTTTTCCTCAGACTGACGTGAAACTCCCTGTGTTCCAGCTGGCATCCATCACCCCCTGTTCTCTCTGACATCACTGAGCAGTGAGGATTCCTTCCTGCTTGGCACCCAGCCCTCCTGGATGTATAGACAGGGATCAAATCCCCTCAAGGCCTTCTTTTGTCCAGACTAAAAAGTCCCAGTGTTCTCAGTCTCCATAAGGCAGTTGTTCCAGACTCCCAATCATCCTCGTAGCTCTGCATTGAACTCTCTCCATTCATTCTCTATCCCTCTGGAATTGTGGACCCCAGAAGTGGACACAGGATTCTAGAGGCAGACTCACTAAATCAGAATGAAGGGGGTAGAAGAACATCCATTGATCTGCCAGACACTCTTCCTTTGATCCATCCCAACATCCTCTTGGCCTTCTTGGCCACCAGGACCCACTGCTGATCCATTTTTAGTTCGTTACCCACAACTCCAAGATCCCTCTCCCCATGAGGACTCTCTGGATGCCTTCCGTTATATCTCTGTTGGTTTTTGTTAAAACTCATTTAGTTCCTCTCCGCCCAACTCTCCAGCCTGGCCAAATAGTCTTGAAGAGTTGAACAGCCCTCAGGTGAACCAGCCAGTCCCCTCAGATTGGTGCCATCAGCAAACTTTCTGAGTAGGCACTGTATTCCATCATCAGTATCATTGACTGAACAGCACTAAAGCCAGAACTGATCCCTGGGGAACACCACTGGTTACAGGTCTGCAGCTGGGCTCTGCACCACTGATCACCCCATGCTGGGCGCTGTAGTAGAACCAATTCTTGACCCAGTTCACAATCTTATCGTTGATTCCATGTCAGTGTTCCGTGCTCAACATGGTTCTGAGGTGATTACTTCTGAGTCTCTTAACAACAGAGGACTTTGTGTCACTGCAGTCTGCTGAAGGCTGCACAGCAAGAGGGGTGTCGTCTGGGCATGGGTTCAGCTCCCGACTCCCAGTCCTCCATGTGGCTGCACTGAGGGGATTGTTCAGAGCAGCCTCCTGCCTCCCAGCCAAGTTCCCACTCCATCAGCAGCACAGATGCTCTTGTGTGGCTCCATGAAGCCTGCTCATCGCTTACTAATGAATCAATTAAGAAGCCAATGGCCTCAGCTGTTCTTTTATTTCACTTTTGAAAAGCAAAGAAACACAGAGTTGAGTTAATGCCATGGCCCTGCTCTCCCGCAGGAGAGCCCCACACTAATGGACCTGTGGGAGATCCAGCACCTCAGTGTCCAACAGTGAAGCCCAGAGGTGTCATGTTGTGTTCACAGTGGAGAACAGGGAGAACTGAGAGTTGTTTCAGTGCAGTGAATCACAAAATCACAGAACATTAGGGATTGGAAAGGACCTCGGAAGACCATCCAGTCCAATCCCCCCAACACAGCAAGATCTAGATCTAGTGGCACAGGAACATGGCCAAGTGAGTTTGAAATATCTCCAGAGAAGGAGGCTCCACAACCCCACTGGGCAGCTCCTTCCAGGGCTCTGGCACCCTCACTGGGAAGAAGGATCTTCTCACATTGATGGGGAACCACCTCTGTTTCAGCTTATACCCCCTGTCCCTTGTCCTATCATTGGGTACCCCTGAGCAGAGCCTGGCTCCATCCTCCTGACACCTACTCTTTCCATCTTTATCAACATTCATGGGGTCACTCCTCAGTCTCCTTTTTTCCAAGCTCAAGAGATCCAACTCCTTCAGCCTTTCCTCATCAAGGAGATGGTTCACTTCCTTCATCATCTTTGTGGCTCGGCGCTGGACTCTCTTCAACAGCTCTGTGTCCTTGTATGCAAAAGTCAGCCTTGAGAAAGCAAAGGTGGTTATCAAGTCTAAAGGAATTGATGGGATTAATTCTGATCAAAGTGATAGAATTTATTTCAAGAAATTAAATGGAATTTATTCCAATAAAATTAATAGAATTTATTTGAACAGGTAAGTGGGCTGTGCAAAGTACAACAAGGGCAAGGTTCTGCCCCTGGGTCAAGGCAATCCCAAAACAGACTTGAAGGAGAAATGATTGAAGGCAGCCCTGATGAGAAGGACTTGGGGGTGGGGGTGGAGCAGAAGTTCAACAGGAGCTGTCAGTGTGCAGCTGGCAGTCCGGAGAGTCAACCATGTCCTGGGCAGCAGCAAAAGCAGCAGGGACAGTTGGTCGAGGGAGGGGAGTCTGTCCTTCTCTGCAATGGTGAGACCTCACCTGGAGTCGTGGGTGCAGCTCTGGAGTCCCCAGCATCAGGACACAGAGCTTCTGGAAGGTGTCCAGAGGAGTGCAGCTCCAATGATCAAAGGGCTGGAGCACTTCCCTTTATGAGGACAGGCTAAGCAAGGTGGGGTTGTTCAGCCTGGAAAAGAGGAGGCTCCCAGTGACCTTCAAGCAGCTTTCCAGTCTCTTAAGGGGGCTACAAGAAAGATAGGGGAGGGGTTTTGACACTGGTGGTAGCAAGAAGACACAGGGAAAGGGTTCCAGATTTGAAAAGGGGAGATTGAGGTTGCACATGAGAAAGCAATTCTTTGCTGTGAGGTGCTGAGATGCTGGAACAGGTTGCCTAGGGCAGTTGTGTCTGCTANTCCCTTTATGAGGACAGGCTAAGCAAGGTGGGGTTGTTCAGCCTGGAAAAGAGGAGGCTCCCAGTGACCTTCAAGCAGCTTTCCAGTCTCTTAAGGGGGCTACAAGAAAGATAGGGGAGGGGTTTTGACACTGGTGGTAGCAAGAAGACACAGGGAAAGGGTTCCAGATTTGAAAAGGGGAGATTGAGGTTGCACATGAGAAAGCAATTCTTTGCTGTGAGGTGCTGAGATGCTGGAACAGGTTGCCTAGGGCAGTTGTGTCTGCTACATCCCTGGCAGTGTTGAAGGGCAGGTTGTGTGGGGCCCTGAGTAACAACCTGCTCTAGTGAAGGTGTCCCTGCCTGTGCAGGGGGTTTGGGACTGGATGATGTTTAATGTCCCTTCCAATCCCAGACAGTCTATGAAATTACATCAATCTCCCCAAGTCAAGGTTGGGCCTGTGATGGTCACTGCTGAGTGATCTCCCTCCCATTTCCTTTGGGTATTTTGTCTCCCCTGTCCAGTTGAGAGGACTGCCTGATTTTAAGGTTAGGATTAGAGTTTAAGACTAGGGTAAGGGGTTAGGGTTAAGGTTAAAGTCAGGGCTAGGACTGGGGTTATGATTAGGACTTAGGCCTAGATGTTATAACCTGGGTTATGATTAAAGTTAGTATTAGGGGTTAGTTCTAGAGTTAGAGGTTAGGTTTAGATTTATGATCAGGGCTAGGGGTCAGTATTAGTGGTGAGGACGCAGAGGTTAGGACTAGGGTTATGATTAGGGTTAGTGGTTACGATTAAGGTCATAATTAGGGTTAGGTCTAGGACTAGGTCCAGGGTCAGAAGTTAGGTCTGGGTTTAAGATTAGGGTTAGAGGTTAGGATTATGTTTATGATCAAGATAAGAGGTTAGGATTAGGCTCACTGGCTGCCCCCCAGCCCCCAACATCCATAAAAGGAGTGAGACAAACCTGGGGTTTCACTTCGCCCTGTGTAAAAGTGGGCAGAAACCATATAAATACGTTAATTAAACCTATAAAATTTTCATTAAAACCAATATCAATACAAACAATCATTAATAAAGCATTGATTTTAAACATTAAGGCTTATCAATTAAAATCTCGGAGCTGGGAGCAGTGCAGAGCCACCCCCGCTTGTATATTGACCCCCTTCCCCCGGATATAAGCCAATTCGGTTTTACAAATTCGGCCGCAATTCCCTCCCTCACAGCCTCCCTCCGCTCCAATCCGTCCGCTTCCCGCCGGGAGCGCGCACCGCTCCCGCCTCGGGCACCCGCTTCGCGCATGCGTGAACGAGCGCGGCGGGAGCACCTCCCCCGGTCGCCCATTCACAGAGAAGGGGTGGGCTCGTTCACAGAAGCGGGGCTGGGGGAGGCGTGTATGGAGGGCTCTGTCCGCACCCCACTACCCCCAGTGCGCGTTCCCGCAGCCGGCAGCGAGCAGAACTCTCCCCTATAGAAAAGCAGTGAATTAGATGGAGCCGGCGCGGTCCCCATGCCGTGCTCCCCACCCCCCCCCCATCATTCTCGCTCGCCCGC
>VXBP01007173.1:0-84698 GCA_013400115.1 Rhinopomastus cyanomelas | reverse complement strand
GGCCACGATGGAATCTACTTTTCTTTGGGTGTTTTTCTAAATACATTAGTCTCACTCTGGCTTTTGTAACTAAAACAGCGTTTGCTCTCTTCTTAGACGATGGAATTTGGGATTGGTAAGGCTCTATGAAACAGTTCTGGGTGGTGTAAAACCCACCTGGCCATGTTCCTGTTAGACTGGATTGGACGAAGCCTACTGTGGCAGGGGAATTGGACAAGATGATCTTTCAAGGCCACTTCCAATCCCTAACGTTCTGTGATGAGGGTTTCAAAGTGGAAAAGATGAAGCAAAGGTTGTCTCTGGGTCTCACAAGAAGGTTGTGAGAAGTAAGCAGCTGCGAGTGTCAACATTAGAAACAAAATCTTATACAGGGTTGAATAAGCATAGAATCATAGACTGGCTGGGGTTGGAAGGGACCTTAAAGATCATCCAGCTCTGACTCCCCTGCACAGGCAGGGACACCTTCACTACAGCAGGTTACTCAGGGCCCACACAACCTGGCCTTCAACGCTGCCAGGGATGGGGCAGCCACCACTGCCTCGTGCAACCTGTTCCAGCATCTCAGCACCCTCACAGCAAAGAATTGCTTCCTAATGTCCAACCTCCATCTCCCCTCTTCAAGTCTGGCACCCTTTCCCCTTATCCTCTTGCTACCACCCATGTCAAAAACCCTCCTCCAGCTGGACCCAGGACTCCAGGTCCTGTCACCACTGCAGAGTAGTGGGGGAGAATCCCCTCCCTCAACCGACTGTCCCTGCTTCTTTTGCTGCAGCCCAGGACACAGATGGCTCTCTAGGCTACCAGTGCATACCGATGGCTACTCTTCAATTTCTGCTTCACCCTCATCCCCAAATCCTCTCAGGATAATGAAGGATGAGTACGCGTGGGGGAGGCTGGTGGGGGCACTCAAGCACAGGTTGGGCAAACAGCTGTTAAGGGGGTTGTAAGTATAGTTCATTGTGCCTCAAAGTGAGGGGTGAGCTGAGTAACCTGTCAAGAACTGTGGAGGTAACTGTAGCTGTAACAATCAGAGGTTGGGAGACTGTGCGTGAGATTCTGTCTGGCCCATGGGGATTTTGTGGGTGACTTGCATCCAGACTGACCTCATGGCCAGGCATTGGACTAGATGATCTGTAAATGTCACGTCTGAAGTGGCCACCTTCAGTGGAACTCTCTGTTCTGCTTGTGTGGCCAGGACTTTCATGTTTATAACTCCGCAACATGTTGGCTCACATGGAGTGAGGTTCTTGGGGTGATGCAAATGGGTGTGCGGTGTCTGACACCAGCAGAGAAGATGCTAAACCAAAGTTATCCTTTTTGTGAAATTTATCTAAATGCCGAGGAGCTGTAACGTTGGTTTAGTTCAAAGGCTTCATGCTTTGAAAGCTGGAGTCAGTCTATAGAATCATTTAGGAAGGAAAAGACCCTTCAGATCAAGTCCAGCCAGTTGGGTTTTTGTTTTTCTCCTTTAATCTTCCGCAAAAGTTTAGCCTTGGAGATCAGAGTTTTCACAGTTGTTGTGTGAAAGGAAACATGGTGACTACAGCAGCAGAAGGTTGAGGAGCTCAGCTTCTGTTTGTCCATGGAAGCTGCAGAACACCAGATACTCCTCAAGGGCAGGCAGGTTCCACGCTGGAGCTCTTTGGAAGGTCAGGCTCTGGGTTTGTAATATGGAGATTGTCTTCATGATTCCACTGAGTCGGGATATTGAAATAATTGAGGTGGGTAGAATATAGAATGGACACCTGAGAATATCAGGAAGCATACCCTGAGCTTGGAGAGTATCTTACAGAGAAGGATTGTTTCAGAGTCTGGGATCAATTGAGATCCCTCTCTGTCTTAAAGAAGAGACAAAGTGTTTCCCAAACAGAGGATATCTGCTGCTGACAATGTGTGGCTTTTTCAGACATCCACAGCTCAGTACAGAATGGAATGGTCCTACATGGAAGGTAAAGGCAGATGTACGGAATTCTCTTCTTTTTCAGTCGCATGCCTAAGGATTCATTAAAAATCCTATTACAGCCTTCGGGCTGTCATTTGTCTCTGTGCAGATGGAGGAGTTCCACAAATAGGTTCTGCTCAATGTGTTTTGTAAGAGTTGAGACGCCTCAGGAATGATTGCTAAGTGTAATGCAGGGGATCTGCAGTGATAGAATGGCTAAAAATAGTGATTTATACAGTATTGATGTGGTCCTGCAGGTATTCTGCTCCACATTTCTTCTTTACTGCAGGCCCTGCTCCTTTAGGGGTTTATGGAACTTGCTGAATCATAGAATCACAGAAACATTCAGGTTGGAAAAGACCCTTGGGATCACTGAGTCCAACCATCAACCCTACTCTACAAGTTCACCCCAAAACTACATCCCCCAATGCTACATCTAAGCCACATTTGAACACGTGTAGGGATGGAGACTCAATGACCACCCTGGGCAGCCCATTCCACTGCCTGACCACTCTCTCCAGGAACAATTTCTTCCTGATATCCAGTCTAACCCTCCCCTGTTGAAGCTTGAAGCCCTTCCCTCTGCTTCTGTTGCTAGTTACCTGTGAGAAGAGACCAGCACCAACATCTCTACAGTGTCCTTTCAGATAGCTGTAGAGAGCAATGAAATCTCCCCTCAGCCTTCTCTTCCTCAAGCTAAACAGCCCCAGCTCTCTCAATCTCTACTCCTAAGATTTATTCTTCAGACCCTTCCCCAGCTTTGTTGCCCTCCTCTGCACTCACCCCATCACCTTAATGTCTCCCATGTACCGAGGTGCCTCAAACTGGGCCCAGTACTCAAGGTGCAGCTGAGTACCTGAGGACAGTCACCTCCCGGCTCCTGCTGGACACACAGTTTCTAATCCAGGCCAGAATGCCATTGGCCTTGGCCACCTGGGCACCCTGCTGGCTCAGATTCAACCCCTGTCAATGAGAACCCCCAGATTCCTCTCTGCCAGACTGCTCTTCAGCCACGCTCTCACCCAGCCTGTAGCATTGCAGAGGATTGTAGTGACCAAAATGCAGGAATCCACACTTGCCTCCATTTAAACCTACACTTGAATCACTAGAAACTTGAGCACTAGAGCTCTTGGAAGTAGAAATAGGTGTTGGAAGCCTCTGCGCAGTTCTAATGCTCTGTAACTCATTTTCTGTAGATAAACTTGACAAACCCTGCAGAGCAGACAAGCAGAGTTGCAACACATCTGCCCTGTTCAGCATGTGGATATCAAAACCAGTGTTCAAAGCAGGGTTCCCAGATCTCAGACCTCTCTCAATATTTACAAATTATTTAACTTTTAAAGTCTGTCTGTTCTAACAAATTGAAATTCCTAGTGGGAATTCTGTGTGTAATAAAACTGAGCCATTTTGGCTGACTGTGTAAGAGAGTGACTGCATCTTACCTGTGCTGCACAGAAATAGAGTTAAAGCCTTATTCTAACCCCAAATTAAATTGAATTAACAAATATAATGCACTGCATATAGATCATCCAGGGAGGTGATGTTGCTCCTGGACTCTGCACTCATGAGACTGCACCTTGAGTAATGGGTCCAGTTTTGGGCGCCACAGGATCAGAAGGACATTGAGGGACCGGAGTGGGGCCAGAGAAGGGCAACGAGGCTGGTGAGAAGGCTGGAGAATAGGCCCTATGGAGAGCGGCCAAGGGAACTGGGGTTCTTTGGTCTAGAGAAGAGGAGACCTGTAGAGACCTTGCTCTCTACAGCTACCTACAAGGAGGTTGTAGTGAGGCTGGTGCTGGTCTCCTCTCCCAAATTCTTAATGATAGGATGAGGGGAAATGGCCTCAGGTTGCGTCAGGGAAAAAGGTTTCTGCTGAGAGAGTGGTTGGGCACTGGCACAGGCTGTCAGGGAGGTGGTGGAGTCCCTATCCCTGAAGGTGTTTAAGAAGTGAGTAGCTACAGCCCTTGAGGCCACGGTGTAGGGGTTCAGGAGCTGTTGGGCTGAGGGCTCAACTTGCTGATCCTGGATGTCCTTTCCAGCCAGGATGATTCTCTGATTCTATCCTTAAGTAATTAAGAGAATGAGGCACATTGATAATTTCATCTTTTCCCACCAAATTACTCTGGTTTAGAGCATCTTTTCTGATGCAAACTCATCGTGTTAATAACCCAAAAAACCTCAAACCCAGCAGTGCTTGAGGTCATTCTGTGACCTTCTCCCAATGGCACTTAACACATTTGAATAGTTAGCTTCTACAATTTGCTTGGATGTTGCACAAATTTTCTGGTGGGTTCAAGACCATAATTAAAGATAAAGGAAAAGAAAACAAAGCAGTTAGGTCTTGATGAGATCTTGGATAGAATTTGCCAGACAATGGATAGTTTAGGGAAAATGGAAAAGGGTTTATTAACTCTATAACGGTGTATAGAAAAGAAGAAAAGGTTAAGCAAGTTAGTGCACACAAACTAGAAACAAATGTCATCATACATTCTGAGAAAAATACAAGGGGAGATTAGTATCGTATCAGTCCTTGGTTTTTTACATTAGAGACCTGGGGAAGAACATGTCAGTCAAGTAGAGATGGGTACCATCACCCTCTCTATTCTTCATGCGTCACTGACATGCGAAAAGACACAAGAACTCTATAGTTTTTCAGGAGGTAATTTATTATTGCCAGTGGGTGCACAGGGGCTAGCACCTCCACAAGCATGCACACCCAGCACGGGTCTTTGTTCAGTATACATGCAGTAAAGCCCTACATATTCATTAGATTGCCCAGAATGCCTATACATATTCATAACCTGTCTCCCTTCTCTCCACTTCTCATGTAAATTAGGTCTCCTATCTGGGCAGGTGCAGTCTTTTATGGTAGTGGGCTTGGTGGACTTGGGGAGGAAGTAACAAGTCTTCTTCAGAGTTGAACTTCTGAACTTGGAGCCCTGCAAAAACTCAGAGGGCTCCTTGCTCATTAGAATCTCTCATATTCCATGTAATTTTTTGTGTTCCATATGTGGAGCACATCTGCTTCTTTATCTTTATTTTAACCTTCACCATTGGACAAAGTACACCTGATCCAGCTCATTCAAGGCCTCCTTGTTGTAAAATTTAATGAATATCCACTTTATAAGCTTAAGGTTATGCTTCCTGCTCAATTAGCAGTTGTTTTCTAGGTTCAGAGTTATGCTCACCCCATCAGTTATCACCACTGTCTGCAAACACTGGCACCTTCGGCTGTCCAGACTGGCGAATTCTTCAATTCTTCAGTGCAGCTTCTCCAGCTCAACCCTGGAGGGGTACCCCAAGCAGCATTCGCAGGAACAACCCAGCAGGGCAGTGTTGCAGATGGCTCAGATGAGAGGACACAGTATGGTAGAGCTCCATGGTGAGACCAAAACCTCATGTCTTTCTTCTGTAGAGGCAGGAGCAGACACAAGATCCTGTGTAACTTCAGGTAAGAGACTGAAGAACTTCTGAAAAGAGAACTCCTGAGAAAACAACTTCCTTCAGGAGAAGTTATCAGTCATCTGCAGGTGATTTATGTCCCGTTTGTACTAATCAACTGCCTAACTTGGGCTTACAGGGCAGAGTTTTCAGGACTATGCCTTTGAAGATCTTAATTCTCTATGGCAACATTTGTTCATATGTTTCTCTCGTATTTAAGGTTGTGTGGGTAAAATTAGAGAGAAGAATTGAAACCAAAGCAAGAACACGCCATAAAAAAAAGATTCAAACACCACATTTATTAACTCCAGTGCAAATCAAACAGAAATCTATGTTTAGAATGGTCTATATTTAAGAACATGGCTTCGCTGCCTAAGAACTTGTGAAGGGAGGTTCTTCTACCATCAAAGGACGTTCTTCTATTATCAAGGGAGTTTCTTCCACCCCTTTCATTCTGCTTTAGTGAGGCCGCCTCTCGAATCCTGTGTCCAGTTCCGGGCTCCTCAACCAAAGAGGGATAGAGAATTAATGGGGAAAGTTCAAAGCAGCCAGGGTTGTGAAGTATTGGAAAGGGTTACTCAGAGAGGCTGTGGATTCCCCTTCTCTGGAGATACTTCAGCCCCAGCGGGATGCAATTTTGTGGAGCTGATTGAGGCTTTTGAGGCAGTTCTGCTGTTCAGTGATTTGTATCCTGCTTGAGCAGGAGGGTTGGACCAGATGGCCTTTGAAGGTCCCTTCCAATTGTAATGAACTGTGTGAATTGTGTAAACTCTGGAGCCTCAGTGCATAGATTTGTTCTTCCTAGGGTATGAGAGTCACGAAGTATCTGTTCCTCTGGCTCTGTGATGCTAGAAATACCTAGTGGTACTGGCTGTATCTCTTTCCTTTCAGGGGATCCAGCCCATTTCCTTCTCGCTTGTCCATTAAAAACTAACCCAAGTTTTCCAGTCCTCTGCTGATGTGCTGATCTAGTGACTTGGCACAGATGTAACCGGAGTCTCTTGGGTTCCTTGCTGTTGGACAGAATTCCCCTGTAATCTAAAAGCTCTGGATTTTACGCAGTGATTCATCATTGGTCTCAGGGCAGGGACCGAATGTCTGTCTGCAGAGGTCTGGCAGAGGGAGCAGCAAAGACTGGCTTGTGAACACTTTTATATGCAGTGATGTGTTTAGATGAAATGAATCATTCTGTCTGGCATTTAAAGCTCCTGGATTCACGTAGGTCTTCCTTTCTTCTTCAGTTTTGCTTTGGGTTCAGTTTCTCTGTCATTTTGACTCCATTGTATGATATAAAAACATGAATACTCTAGAAGTAGAACACTGAGTGCTGTGGTCCTTGCTGTATAGGTTGGCACTTGATGCTTCAAATATTCATCTAACTAGTTGTAGATATTTCTAACAATATGTTTCGAAACACCAGCTGCAGGTGTAGGTTCAACAGGACAGTTATTGTGTCATAGAGTCATAGACTAGCAGGGGTTGGAAGGGACCTCAAAGATCATCCAGTTCCAACTTCCCTGCACAGGCAAGGACACCTTCACTACAGCAGATTACTCAGGGCTCCACACAACGCTGCCAGTGATGGGGCAACCACAACTGGCTTGGCAATCTGTTCCACCATCTCAGCATCCTCACAGCAAAATATTGCTTCCTCATGGTCAACTTCCGTCTCCCTTCTTCAAGTCTGGCACCCTTTCCCCTTGTCCTCTCGCTACCACCCATGTCAAAAGTCCTCCTCCAGCTTTCTTGTAGCCCACTTCCTTCAGAGACTGGAAAGCTGCTTGAAGGTCACTGGGAGCCTCGTCTTCTCTGGGCTGAACAATCCCAACTTTCTCAGCCTGTCCTGCGAGGGGAGGTGCTCCAGCCCTCTGATTATGGGAGTTGCTGTCCTCTGCACGACTTCAAGGAGTTCTATGTCTTTCTGATGTTGTGGACTTCCAGGACATACATGAGTGGAGCCCCAGTTTGATGATATGAAAGGAAATTAGTAAAGAGGCCCTGTTGAATGGCTTCATCTTTCCATGGATCAGTCATTGTGTCACCTGTCCCAGTTTGTTCTGGTTGTGCAGGTGAATGTACAGGGCAGATGCTCAGTGAGACCATAGAGACTTCCCTGGAGTCAGAGCAGGTAGCTACTACTCTGGTTTTGCTGATGCCAGTGTCTTCACATCATCACAGACTTTCTTTGCTTGGAAGACACTTTAAGATCATGAAGTCCAACCTTTGACCCAGCAATGCCATGTCACCCCTAACCCATGTCCCTCATGACTCAGATACTGTTACTACCTGTCACAGAATCATAAAATCATTCTTTTTAATGTTTTCTTTCTTCAATATCTTCTGTCAGAGTTCAGCCAACTTTTTACTGTGTTGTGTCATCCAACGTCTGTTGTTCTACAACGTGCCTGTTGTAGAAGTTCAGATTCCAGCAGAACTCTGAGCACAGCCTTTAGAAATAAAAGCAAGTTAGATGTGGAATGTAGATGCTGGTGGGAACTGTTTTCTCTGTGCCTACCTGTGGGGTCGGAGTGGCTGGAGAGCAGCCAAACAGAAAGGGATCTGGGGCTGCTGATCGATACCCGCCTGAACATGAGCCAGCAGTGTGCCCAGGTGGCCAAGAGGGCCAATGGCATCCTGGCCTGCATCAGGAATGGTGTGGCCAGCAGGAGCAGGGAGGTCATTCTGCCCCTGTACTCTGCACTGGTTAGGCCGCACCTTGAGTACTGTGTCCAGTTCTGGGCCCCTCAGTTTAGGAAGGACATTGAGGTGCTTGAGCGTGTCCAGAGAAGGGCAACGAGGCTGGTGAGGGGCCTTGAGCACAAGCCCTATGAGGAGAGGCTGAGGGAGCTGGGATTGTTTAGCCTTGAGAAGAGGAGGCTCAGGGGAGACCTTCTTGCTGTCTACAACTACCTGAGGGGTGGTTGTGGCCAGGAGGAGGTTGCTCTCTTCTCTCAGGCAGCCAGCACCAGAACAAGAGGACACAGCCTCAAGCTGCGCCAGGGGAAATTTAGGCTTGAGGTGAGGAGAAAGTTCTTCACCGAGAGAGTCATTGGCCACTGGAATGGCCTGCCCAGGGAGGTGGTGGAGTCGCCAACTCTGGAGCTGTTCAAGGCAGGATTGGACGTGGCACTTGGTGCCATGGTCTAGCCTTGAGCTCTGTGGTGACAGGGTGGACTTGATG
Source organism: Rhinopomastus cyanomelas (assembly GCA_013400115.1). Taxonomy (NCBI): domain Eukaryota; kingdom Metazoa; phylum Chordata; class Aves; order Bucerotiformes; family Rhinopomastidae; genus Rhinopomastus; species Rhinopomastus cyanomelas. Next base: position 76,134 of record VXBP01007173.1, on the reverse strand, counting down.
ATCTGTGAGGTCTCTTCCAACCTTGATAATACTGTGATACTGTGATACTGTGATACCTCCTCTATTTTATTTGTTATTCAATCTCTTATTGATTTTTATTACTTATTTATTTGTCTTTTGGCCCTGATGCTGAAACCCAAAGGGGTTTTATATACTCTGAAAGCAAAATGCTTATCTTTGATGGAGCTGGATTAAACAGGCCTGTGATACCAGCATGTGGATTCCTCAGCATTCAAAGCTTTGAAAACTGGAATGCTAGTGATGAACTCCGCTGTAGCTGGAGCCCATTAGCAGGGCTCTTACCGGTGGAGAAGGCAGCACACTCCTAAATGTCAGGGCTTGCTATTGAGAGCTAATTAGGAGCAATTAGCTGGTCTCCCTGATGGGTACATGTCTGTTACCACTCCTTTTGCCCTTCTGCTGGGGCGATGGATGGCTCCCTGGGAGAGGAAAAGCAGGGAAGGAGTAGGGGATGGTGGGTGGAGCACGTCTGTGCATGTCGGTGCGAGTGTGTCTAAATCCTATCCGTCTCCATCGCCATCTCCGCCCCGCGTGTCTGTGTGTGTCTCAATCCAGTCCCCACCCCCCCCACCCCATCGCCATCTCCGCCCCGCCGCAGTGTGGAGGGAGGGACCGCGGCCGCAGCCGCCGCTGTGCGGGGCCGGGTGCTGCCCGAGGTGCTGATCCGAGGCGGGAGCTGTCGGCGGTGCTGAGCGCGGGGCGCGGCTTTTCGAGGTGCTGAGCTCGGAGTGACTGATGGAGAAGCTGAGCTCCTGGTGGAGCTGAGCGAATAGCAGAGCCTGAGGGTCTCAGCCCCGGGGATGACCAAGGAACTGAGCCCCCAAAGGACCTGAGTCTGGAACTGACTGAGAAGCTGAGCACCCAGAGGATCTGAGCCTGGATCTGACCGAGGTGCTGCGTCCCCTGACTTGCTGAGCACGGAGCTGACTTAGGAGCTGAGCTTCACCTCACCATGGTGTTCGCTCCAGGTAAGAGCAGATGTTTTCCAAATCCGGACAGGGAAAACCAGAAGGCCTTGAACATGGTGAGGGATAGCTCCTGGAGGGGTTTCTCAGGAGAGGGGACAGCTGACCCGGAGCTGCCACTCAGCAGAGACAGGTAGTTTTAAAGGAAGTTGGCTTTCCTTATGTTACATTTAGGTGTGGAGATTTGAGGGTCACCTCTGTAGTTCCCATCAGGGGTAGGAGCCTCCTATACCAGTGCATGATTGTCAGACTGCCTGGAGGGGTCAGGGAGAGGGATGTGGCCTTCTGATGACTGGAGAGGGTGTGTGTCCCCACTCCAGTGGCTGTCAGTGAGACAACCTCTGACAATCATGGAGATATTTCACTAATTTCCACACCCCCTCCCACCAGTGTTTGAAAGGAAGAGAACAGAAAGTTTGTTCAGCCCAGTTTTATACTAGAAAGAGACTGAACACTTGAACAGGAGCTTCTGTCTATTACAAGACCTCACTGTAAGGGTGCAGAATCCCTCCTGTGTAGTGTGTAGGCGCTGCCCCAGCAAAGAAAGGACAGCAAGTCTGCACTGGGCTTGGTACATTCTGCTTGGAAATAGGCAGCAGTGGACATGTGCACAGCACCTTCTGTGGTGAAAGGACTTGAAATGAATTTCTTAAAGATGTCAAATCATCAGTAAAAACAGTGGGTCAGTGGAAAAAGGAGAGAGAAGGCAGTGAGTAGCTCTTGGTCCCTTTCTTTTGCAATGATAAAATTTTGAAATTCTATTTCCAGTCTGTGAAAGGTCAAAATAATTATTCCAGTGTTGACATTGCTAATTCTTTGTGACACAGAAAAGTCTTGTTTTCTTAGAAATTAATGTTGATAAATTAATATTGAGAAATGCAACATCCCTTCTCAACAATCAAAAGCTCATTTTTTAGTCTTTAATTTGCTAATGTGATACTTTCCCACACATTGTGACCTTAAATCGGGGGCGACAGTATTTATCTGAGCAGTAGCAGCCCGTGTTTTCCCTAGCACACCCCTTGGTGGCTGTTTCCTGAGCTCCTTTAATCTGACAGCCTGTCACCGTTAACTGTCCTCGGTTCTGAAACAAGGTTGGAGTATCGGAGGAAGAGAGATCACCTCTAAAATAATGAAATCCTCTCAGGCTGACAATAAACAGCCTCCAGATCTCATTAATAACCACAAGCATTGTCCTTCTCATGACTCCTGTCTGTAAAGAAGGAAAGGAAAATCTGCCTTGTGCAGTCATTTCTCTTCAGTCCTCCGAAGTCAGGGGAAAGCCCCTGGTTTCCTTGCAAGTGCTGTGGTAATATACAGAGGATAACTACTGAGAAGGTGTTTGCAGCTTGTTTCCAAAGGAATCCATGTGATTTCCTGGGGTGGATCAGAATAGGGGTGGTTAGTAGATGAAGAGATGTCCTCCCCCTCTACTCTGCCCTGGTGAGACCACATCTGGAATCTTGCATCCCGTTCTGGGCCCCTCACTTCCAGAAGGACACAGAACTGCTGGAGAGAGTCCAGTGCAGAGCCACAGAGATGATGAAGGGAGTGGAGCATCTCCCTCATGAGGAAAGCCTGAGGGAGCTAGGTCTCTTGAGCTTGGAAAAAAGGAGACTGAGGAGTGACCCCATGAATGTTGATCAACATAGAAAAGGCAGATGTCAGGAGGATGGAGCCAGGCTCTGCTCAGTGTCATTTGATGATAGGACATGGGGAACCAAGTGTGAGCTGGAACAGAGGAGGTTCCACATCAATTTGAGAAGGAACTTCTTCCCAGTGAGGGTGACAGAGCCCTGGAGGGGGCTGCCCAGGGGGATTGTGGAGTTTCTTTCTCTGGAGATGTTTAAAATCCAACTGGCCATGTTCCTGTGCGACTGGATCTTGAGGATCCTGCTGTGTTGGGGGGATTGGACTTGACGATCTTTTAAGGTCCCTTCTAATCCCTAATGATCTGTGTCTCTGTGTCTCTGTAACAAGAATATTAAAGGCTGCTGATCTGTCTTACACAGTTTCTTTGCAAACTGCTTTTAATGACCTTGGGCACATCCAGCTCATTTGTTTACTTATTAGCACTGAGTATTCCTGATTTGCCTTGAACAAGCAGGACACAAAGGTGGTTTTCATGATGCTGTTTTACATGAGTCACTCCAACCCTTCTACATCTTGCCCATGTGTGAGTTGAGAGCACAGAGATGGCTGTAAGTTATAAAACTAGAGAGAAACACATTAAGAATATTTGATACCAAATGAGTTTTCTAAGCAACTGTCACTAGAGGATCATTTCAGTTATTTTTGTTTCACCCAGTGGCTGTTCAACTCTTCCGGGAGACTTGGCCATGCTAGAGATTTGGGCTGAGAGGAACTCAATGAGTTTTAACAAAAACAAATCTAGAGCCCTTCCGTGGGGAAAGGATAATGGGAGGCATCACTATAGGGTGGGTAGTGATGAGCTAGAGAACACCCCCCACGGTGAGGGATCTTGGAGTTGTTGTGGTTAAAAAGCTAAAATTGATCAGCAGTGGGCCCTGCTGGCCAAGAAGGCCAGGATCGTGTTAGGATGAATCAAGAAGAGGGTGTATAGCAGATCAACAAAGGTCCTTCTACTCCTTTATTCTGCTTTAGTGAAGCTGCGCCTGGAATCTTGTGTCCAGTTCTAGGTTCCCCAACTTAAGATAGAGAATTAATGGAGAAAGTTCAAAGCAGAGCTACGAGGATGATTGGGGCCTTACGGAGAGAGACTGAGAACATTGGGACTTTTTAGTCTGGACAAAAGAAGGCCTTGAGGGCATTTGATCCCTGTCTATAAATCCAGGAGGACTGGGTGCCAAGCAGAAGGGAATCCTCTCCATTCAGTGATGTCAGAGAAACAGGGGGTGATGGATGCCCTCTGGAACACAGGGAGTTTCACCTCAACCTGAGGGAAAACTTCTTTCCAGCCAGGGTTGTGAAGTATTGGAAAGGGTTACTCAGAGAGGCTGTGGATTCCCCTTCTCTGGAGATACTTCAGCCCCAGCGGGATGCAATTTTGTGGAGCTGATTGAGGCTTTTGAGGCAGTTCTGCTGTTCAGTGATTTGTATGCTGCTTGAGCAGGAGGGTTGGACCAGATGGCCTTTGAAGGTCCCTTCCAATTGTAATGAACTGTGTAAATTGTGTGCATTTTGAGAATTTTCCTCTATAATGTTAGGACCACTGAGAACTTAACAGATATCCTTGTCTCATCATTGAAGGTCAACATGGTTTCAGCCACTCAGAGGTATTTTGCCACTAGGAAGTGGTCTGTTTGGCTAAATAAGGTCTTTTTGTACTGAATCTGTCAAGGACGATCAGAGCTTGTTCTAGTGTCTTGTGTCTACTTGTGTCACTTGTGTCTACTTTGAGTTGTGTGGCTTCATCTTTCAAGTGAAATTGATTATCTTTTGTTGCAATTTCAATAATTCTTTCTTCCCTTACACATAGATCATTAGGGTTTGGAAGGGACCTCCCATGGTCATCGAGTTCAGCCCCCTTGCTTGAGCAGGACCATGGAAACTAGAGCAGGTCCTACAGGAACCCATCCAGATGGGTCTGGAAAGTTTCCAATGAAGGAGACTGCACACCCTCCCTGGGCAGGCCATTCAAATGCACTGTCACCCGTTCCATCAAGAAGTTCTTCCTCAGGTTGAGGTGGAACTTCCTGTGCTTCAGCTGACACCCACTGCTCCTTGTCCTGTTACAGGGCACAACTGAAAAGCGATTGTCTCTCTCTTCTTGACACAGAAACACAGAATATTAGGGATTGGAAGAAACCTCAAAAGATCATCCAATCCAACCTCTAAACCACAGCAGGATCACCTAGACCAAGTCCAGGCGGGTTTTAAACATCTCCAGAGAAGGAGACTCCACAAACCCCCCAGGCAGCCCCTTCCAGCGCCTCGTCACCCTCACTGGGAAGAAGCTATAGAGTCACAGAATCAGTCAGGGTTGGAAGGGACCACAGGATCATCCAGTTCCAACCCCCCTGCCATGGGAAGGGACACCCCACCCTAGATCAGGCTGGCCAGAGCCTCATCCAGCCTGGCCTTAAACACCTCCAGGGATGGGGCCTCAACCACCACCCTGGGCAACCCATTCCAGGCTCTCACCACTCTCACGGTGAAGAACTTCCTCCTCACATCCAGTCTAAATCTACCCATCTCCACCTTTCTTTCATTCCCCCTAGTTCTGTTGCTACCTGATATCCTAAAAAGCTCCTCCCCAGCTTTTTTGTAGGCCCCCTTCAGATACTGGATACACCCAGCCCCTTTTCTCCTCTCCAAGCTGAAAAGCCCCAGGTCTCTCAATCTCTCCTCATAAGGCAGGTGCTCCATTCACCTGATCATCCTGTGGGCCCTCCGAAGAACTCTCTCAGTCAGACCTCTGACCCTTTTGAACAGGGAAGCCCTGAACTGGACACAATACTCCAGATGTGGCCTCACTAGGGCAGAGTAGAGAGGGAGAGGAACCTCCCTTGATCTGCTGGGCACATTCTTCTTGATCCACTACAGGATTCCATTGGCCTTCTTGGCCATCAGAGCACAGTGCTGTTCCATGGAGAACATGTTGTCTGTAAGAACTCTAAGATCCCTCTCCACAGAGGTGCTCTCCAGTAGACCACCCCCCAGCCGGTATTGATGCATCTCTTTGCTCCTTCCCAGATGAAGGACTCTGTACTGGCTCATGTTAAACCTCATTAGGTTCCTCTCAGCCCATGCCTCCAGTATGTCCAAGTCTTCCTGAATGGCTGCACAGCCTTCAGGTGCACCCAGCTCAGTGTCATCAACAAATTGGCTGAGGAGACAGTCTGTCCCATCATCAAGGTCATTAATAAGGATATTAAACAAAACCGCACCCAACAGAGATCCCTGGGGGACACCACTTTTATTCCATCTAACCTTCTTACTTGGCATTTCCTCTGTAAGTAGGCTTGCAAAAGGAGGAGGAAGTAGAGCTCATTTTGGTATCAATATTTTCACATAAAAAACCTCCAATGTGTGAACAGGCTTCAAAAGAGACTCTAGAGCAGGGGGAGTGTTCACTGATCAGCACCTTTTCCTGGCAGGAGCTCTGCAGTGGGTTGTTCCACAGCCCAGCTGCTTGGAATGTCTCGAAGCTTGGAGCAAGGAGGAGCAGACTTGTATAGCGACACTCAAGATCAGAAGCGCATCCTGTGGTGAACATTTCAGGAATCTCATTAAACTGCAGTTGAAGAGCTGGCAGCTGCAGATAGAAACAGCTGTGCAGAAAGATCTGATCTTCTCCAGTAGAGAAGCTAGGAAAGCAAAAATCCCTCCTCTGCTGTGGATGTGAAGATTCAACAGTTCTTGATTAGCTTTATGTGTTTGGATGGTAAGGATAGTGGTCAAGGGCTCAATAAGAAGTGGTGTCCTTTGGGAGCCACCTAAGGATATGACTGGAGATAAGAAGCTCCAGGGAGACCTTAGTGTGGCTTTTAGTGCTTAAAGTAGCCAATAAAGGAGATGCAGACAGACTTTTCAGCAGGAGCTGCTGTGCCGGGACAAGGGGTGATGGTTAAATTGGAAGAGGCAGGTTCATACTGGAAAGAAGGAAGAGATTTTTGCTGCTGAGGGTGGGGAGAGCCTAGCCCAGGTTGCCCGGAGAGATGGGAGAAGCCACATACCTGGCACCATCCCAGGTGAGGTTGGCCCTTGTAGCTCTGAGCAACCTGCACTGGTTGGGGATGGCCCGGCTCAGGGCGGAGGGATTGACTGGAGGAGCTGGAAAGGTTTGTTTGTGCAGAGGATGGTACTTCTGTGCTCTTCATTCTGCAGCGTCTTTCGCCCATGAGAACAGGTGTAGTAAGTCCAGGGCACAGACTTCATTCCTCTTAGTGGCTCTGCCACACTCTGCTGATGCTCCAAGGTTTGCAGTACCACAGAACCACCCTCAATGTAGGATATGACAGTAGGTACATGTAGGAGTCTTTCTCACAAGTTTTGTTCTTTCAAGCTGGGAAAGGATAGATTTAGGCTGGATCTTAGAAAAGATCTCTTCTGTGTGAGGGTGGTTGATGGCTGGAATGGGCTGCCCCAGGGAGGTGGCGAGGGCCCCATCCCTGGATTCATTAAAGGTCAGGCTTGATGAGGCTCTGAGCAGCCTGACCTAGGTAGACTTGTCCCTGTAGGGAGGTTGGACTAGATGACCTCTAGAGGTCCCTTACAGCCTAGAACATTCTATGGTTCTATGAACACACCAAAGGAAGGAGGCACGCTGACCTCCAAAGTTTTCCCTTCCACACCATTATTCTTCCAGATTACTTGCTCTGTTTTGCTGACCGTAGACACAGATGAGTGCAACCTTGGCATCTGTAGTGTGAGAAGTGAGATGACCTGCATCTACTGTACAGTACAGTGGAAGTCACTTCTGTACCTTTGCTCTGCCTACTAAGGAGTTTATTTATCCTTTATATTATATTCACAAAATCTAAGTTAAACAAAACCCCTTTGCAAATGGTTTATTAATAATTTCTCCATAGGCTTTCTGTGGCTCTCTGGGTATCGGTTGCCTGTTTGTAATGTCTTCTTTCCATTTGAGAGAGTTGGGATTGTTTAGTTTGAGGAGGAGGAGGCTGAGGGGCAACCTCATTCCTCTCTACAACCGTCTGAAAGGACATTGTAGAGATGTTGGGGCTGGTCTTTTCTTACAGGTCATTAGTGACGGAACCAGAGAGAATGGCTTCAAGCTTTGGCAGGGCAGGGTTAGACTGGAGATCAGGAAGAAATTCTTGATGGAGAGAGTGATCAGGCAGTGGAATGGGCTGCCTAGGGCAGTGGTTGAGTCCCCATCCCTGGACATGCTGAAAAGTTGCTTAGATGTGGTGTTGGGGGATCTGGTTTAGGGGTGAACTTGTAGAGTAGGGTTGATGGTTGGATGCAATGATCCCAGGAGTCTTTTCCAACCTGAATGATTCTGTGATTCTGTGATTATAATTTGCAAGATCCTACAGAGAAATACTTACTTGTTAAGGGACTGCAGCTGGAACAGAATCTTCCTTGATGTTAGTGGAAATGAAAAGCTGACTTAAGTAGTTCCTGCAGAACCCTCATCAGGGGAATCGAGGCAGGTGAGCTCAGCACCACTCTTGGCTCACCCTGCCAATGTAGCCACCTTCCACCAGATGCTGTTGTCTTTTGGCAGCAATGCCTGCAATTTTCCTGCCTGGAGAAGTAAAGGGACCCTGTTGTACTCAGCTACAGCTCTGATATCAAGGCAGGTCTCACATTCTGTGTCTCCCTTGCATGAACTTCAAGAGTGGATGCAGTGACCCTGCATTTTCTTACTTCTATCAGTGAAGCCTCTTGCCATTTGTTAGGATGGAGCTGCTGCTAAACCCTTGTGGACCGATGTTACATTTTGTTTTCTTAATAGAGAGTAAAATATTATGTGGAATTTAGCTTCAAGCTGAGAAAGCATCTGGTCACGGCACAACAAGGATCCCAGCTGGGATACAGCTAGGAAAAACAAGGTGGTTTTACCCTTTCAAGGTGCTTTTTACATTTATATAGTTTTTGATTTAGTTGCTTCAGGCAGGGTTCTTCTGAACTTGGACTGTGAACAGGCTGATATCAACCAAAAGGCATCCCAAAGGTAGCAGGAGGTTCTTCCTGATTTTCTAGCCTGAATCATAGAATGACCAGGGTTGGAAGTGACATTAAACATCATCCAGTTCCAACTGCCCTGCACAGGCAGGGACACCTTCACTACAGCAGGTTACTCAGGGCCCCACACAGCCTGGCCTTAAACACTGCCAGGGTCGAGGCAGTATCTCTCTATCTTTACCTCTCTCTGTATCTATTTTTGACATTAAATTTGCATTGTGGATCCTTTGTGTAAGGTTCCTGAATGGCATCATTACTGACATTGAGACAAATCACACCTTTGATCCTGGAAATAGCTCTAAGAGCCTCACAGACGGTGTTGGGTTTGTGCTCATGAGCTTCAGAAACTTCAGCCCCGGCTGCCTGTCACCTTGATTACCCGAGGGTAATTAACTCATCAGCATTTCCTCATGGTGGATGCTATGCTCACTCCTGTCACATCTCTTGTTCAAATTAGGCTTCTGTTGCTGAAATCTCAGCATCAATCTCTAGATCTAATAAAAACTAGAGTCAGATCTGGGCCCCTCAGTCACTGCCAGAAGGACATGGAGGGTCTGGAGTGGATCCAGAGAAAGGCAACAGAGCTGGGGAAGGGGATGGAGCACCAGTGCTGTGAGGAGCAGCTGAGGAAACTCAGAGGGGTTTGACTGGAGACAAGGAGGCTGTAGGAGACCTTCTCATACTCCACAACTCTCTGAAATTCAGGAGGTTGGAGTGAGATGGGAGTCAGTCAGATGAAACAGCCTCAAGTTGCCCCAGGGGAGGTTGAGATTGGCTCTGAGGAACAATTTCTGCTGCACAAGGTTTCCCCAGGCTTTTCCCAGGCTGCCCAGGGCAGTGGGGGAGTCCTCATCCCTGGAGGGGTTGCAGAACCATGGAGCTGTGCGGTGAGGGACAGGGGTTAGTGGGGCCCCAACAGTGCTGGGGGAGCAGTTGGACTCGATGAGTTTGAACTGATTCAGTGGTTCTGTGGTTCTCTGTAGCAGTCTCTTCTCATAGATATTTTTGAGGGCATATTTCATAGTCCAGAAGCATCACTGAGAACACACAGTCTTCATCACAAGATGTTCTTGGACTTGAATATTAGTTCCAGTAAGTGCACTGAACACTTGGAATCTACCTCCAAGGCTTTTAGCCTTTTCCCAGGCTCCCAGCATGTTTTCTTTCACCAGGAACATCTTCAGGCAAACCACAGGGGTGCCAAGGTACTGATTTATGCTACCAGTTTTAGATGGAAGTGGGCAATCTGACAGATTCCTGTAGTCAGCCCAAGACATTGAGGTTATTTTAGTCTCAGATCTAGAACCAGGCTGGAGTTTGCCAATTAATTTTCATCTGTTACTTCAGTTGAGATTGAATCATAGAATCACAGAACATTAGAGGTTGGAAGGGATCTCGAAAGATCATCTAGATTCTAGTCCAATGGCCCCTCCACAGCAGGACCCCCTAGATCCACTTGCACAGGAACAGGGTTATAAACATCTCCAGAGAAGGAGACTCCACAACCTCCCTGAGCAACCACTTCCAGGACTCTGTCACACCCACTGCAAAGAAGTTCCTTCTCATGTTGATGTGGAATCTCCTCTGTTCCAGTTCACATTCTTTGCCTCTTGTCCTATCATTAGATGCCCCTGACGAGAGCCTGGCTCCATTCTCCTGACACCTGCCCTTTATTGAAGTCACTAAGGGAAAGATAATAAAACCATGCTGGAGAAGATCTGTTGGGTCTTAGTGATTCAATTGACACCTACTATCCCCTCACCTGCATTTTCCAGTTCTGTCTTTGCAGGTCTAGGGTGTTGGGGTTCCCGCAGAGGCCATGGCATTTTAATTACAGTAATTATTCTCCAAACCTTAAAAAAAATCACAGATAAAAATGTAAGTGATGAATTATCACTCCAGTGACTCTTCTGTGGAATTTCTTACCTGGACAACAGGAGCGACGTCTCCACTGAAAACAGACAGGTCTTGACATTCCTGGTTAATTCTCTAGGTTCCTGCAATTCTTCCTTCCTTCATGTTCACAGCAGTCTGTGTTTTGGGGAGGTGAAATGTGGATATCTTCCAGATCAGGCCCTTTGGGATTCCTGCATGCATCATCGCCACTTTCCTTAGCCACCCCCTCTCTTCTTGCTCTGAGAAGGTCCAGCACATCACTGAGAGAAGCTCTCAGAAGACAGCTTTGTGCTAACCACCGTCTTTGAAGTACTTGAAGAGCAGTGGATGCTCCTCCACTCTGGATGCTCCTCCAGAGACTGCTGGTCATTCCTTCAGGAAGGGGAAATGCTGGGGTTTATGGTAGCCTCACCAGCTACAGTCACACGAAAGCAGAAGCCTTGAGTTTGGGAGGGTCCTTTGGAGGTCACCTCCAACTCCTGCTCAAGCAGAGCCACCTAGAACCATTTGCCCAGGCTCATGTCCAGATGGGCCAGCTGTGGTGGACATAACACACCCAGTAAAATCCACCGTAAGAGTGAGGAGTTGCTTCCTTTCCTCCACCCTAGGTCATCATCTTCTGTCTTAGAAGGTTTCCTACACAACCAACCATTCCCAGCACCCTGTGAGCCAGGTTGCTAGTCTTTCCTCCTCTTTCTAGCACCCAAGTGTTCACAGAGTGACCACAAATCATAGAATCATATAATCGCAGAATAATTCAGGCTGGAAAAGCCCTCCAAGCTCATCCAGTCCAACCTTGAACCCAAGTGTCCTAACCCACCACTAAAGCCTGTCCCTGAGCTCCAGATCTCCATGACTGCGAAACGTGGCCAGGGGTGGCCATTCAACCGCCTCCCTGGGCAGCCTGTTCCAAGGGCTGAGGCCCTTTTCCAGAAAGAAGTTTCTCCTCAGGGCCAACCTCAGCTTCCCCGAGGCAGCTTCAGGCCATTTCCTCTTGTCCTGTCTCTTGCTCTGTGGGAGAAAAGATCACCCCCCACCTCTCTGCAACCTCCTCTTAGACAGTTGCAGACAGCAAGAAAGTCTCCCTTCAGCTTCCTTCTCTCCAGACTAACCAGCCCCGGCTCCCTGTGCTGCTTCTCACGAGGTTTGTTCTTCGATTCTCAGTTCCGTCTCTGTGTTGTTGGGTCCTGGCAGGTGAGCAGCCTGGGCCAGAGCAGGACGAGGTGAAGTTGCAGAACGCCAGCAAGCAGATCGTGCAGACAGCCATCCTGCGTGCCCTGCAGCAAGTGTCCCAGGAGAGCCAGCAAAAGGACAAGCGACCGCACGATGGTACTAGCCTCCAACTGGACAGAGGGAAGTTAAACAAGGAGCATGAGAAGAAGTAAAAGTAGTGGATGGGTTTTCCAGAGCCGCCGTGGCTGCAGCCTTCTCTGTAGGACCAGCTGTGCTGCTAGTGCAACATGACTGTTAGTAGAGCAAACCAAAGCATAACCACCCCTCGCTGTAGGGTAAAGCTGCAGTAGGCCTCAGCTGAGATGCATTAAGTGCACTAGATGACCAAACTCGTATCGCTGCCGTGCCTCTAACCCAAACTGGAACCACAGCTATAGCACCCAGGAATCACAGCTATAGAGATAGAGCCAAGCACAAGCTATTATGGTCTAGACTCGCTCCCAAAAGCTTGTTGTAAGTGTTGTTGTGATGCTAAAGCCACTTTAGCTGGACGGATGCCCCCCTGAGTTACTGGGTTGGCTGGAGCTGTTTTCGCCAAAGGAATCTTGGAGTGTAGCAGGATGTTTTAAGGTCTCCTTGGAATGTAGGGTTGTACTTGGCTTTGATTAAATGTGTCCTAGGTGAAAGAGCTGCGTTGAGAGGATTTGGTAAGTTCCATGAACTGGTTTCTTCTTTCGTCTCCGGGGGGAAGAAACCAGAGCAATCTGAGGTGATCACAGATGTCTGATCTATATATTTTGATTTATTTTTAAAGAAGCTAAAAGTACTGAAGCTTTATTCTACTTATTCGCAGTACTTCTGCATCAAAATCACTTGTGCCTCAACTATTCCTTTCATTTCCTCAGAAGAAGAGAAACCAATGTGCTGATGTGGGGTCTGACAGCTTTTCCTTCACTCACGTGACTTTGGGGCTCAGGTCACACAAAACCTGGAGTAAATACAAGAAGGGGTAGGATTTAACCACAGAATCATAGAATCATTGAGGTTGGAAAAACCCCCTGGGGCCATCAAGTGCAACCATCAACCCTACCCCACAAGTTCACTTCTAAACCATACTGAACAGCACATCTAAGCAACTTTTAAACACATCCAGGGATGGGAACTCAACCACCACCCTGGGCAGCCCATTCCTGTGCCTGACCACTCTCTCCATCAAGAATTTCTTCCTGACGTCCAGTCTGATCCTCCCCTGTTGAAGCTTAAGCCCTTCCCTCTGCTTCTGTCATCAATGACCTGTGAGAAGAGACTAGCACCAACATCTTTACAGTGTCCTGTAGAGACAGAACACTGCAGTTGTATAGTTGTAGAGAGCAATGATAGTTGTAGAGAGCAATGAGGTCTCCCCTCCGCCTCCTCTTCCTCAAACTAAACAGCCCAAACTCTCTCAATCTCTCCTCATAAGGTTCATTCTCCAGGCCCTTCCCCAGCTTCGTTGCCCTTCTCTGCACTCACTCCAGAACCTCAATGTCTCCCTTGTACTAGGGTGCCCCAAACTGGACTCAGTACTCAAGGTGCAGCCTCCCCAGTTCTGAGTACAGGGGGGACAAACTGGTGACTCTCTTGAGTGGAGACAATGTGCTGTGATACTGCAGAGATTTCTCACCTGCCGGGCATGAAGCAACTGGAGATATTCATGGTGTTTGCCTAGATTTCCCCTTCAGTAGCTCTGCTTCAAGCTGGTAATGCAGAGTTATACTGAATTACCCTTTAACTGCTCTCTGTAGATGGGGAAATCTATGGTGTCCCTGCAAATACAAACACAAGACAAGTAGCTTTCACTTCTCTGCTCCTTACTCCCAGGATAACTGCACTGTTGTGCGCTGGGAATTACCATCGGGGTATTTCAGCCTAGAAATGGCTTCTGGCTCTGCCTCATCTGGGTTCTGGCTGGAGGAGAAGGGACTGAGCAGGTAAGGCTGAAGGACAGGGGACTAGGCAGGTAAGGCTGGAGGAGAAGGGACTGGGCAGGTGAGGCTGGAGAAGAAGGGACTGGGCAGGTAAGGCTGGAAGAGAGTGGCCAACAAGCCTCCTGGAGAGATTCTATGCTGCAAAATCAGTTTTGCCACAGTGCTCTAGGAAGAACAGAACAAAACCCTCACTTATTTAGGATTATTATTCTGTTTCAATGCTTTTTGTTGCCTAGACAGGTTGTGGATGCTCTATCCCATTCAAGGCCAAGTTGGATGTGGCTCTGAGCAAAGTGGTCTGGTGAGAGGTGTCACTGCCCATGGCAGGGGGTTGGTACTGGGTGAGCTCTGAGGTCCCTTCCAACCCAACCCAGCCTCTGAGACTCCATGAAATTTGCACTGTGTCTTAATTTTAGGTTGCTGGTAGTTATTTTAATCACTCCTCTGGCAGCTTCTTTGCACAGCCCATTCTTTTTAATGATCTTGTTAGCAAAAAAGATATTTCAGTAGCTGGTGAACTCAGGCATCTGCCAAGTGTTTCCTAGGAGCCCACTGCACTCCTCACCTCACTACAATGTACCTTTACTAGCCTTAGCCCTTCTAGATATGCTGTTACTCAACTCTCACATCACAGGCATCGTTTTCAATGCTGACTCAACTCTCACATCTGCAAAGATCAAAGTGATAGGAAGCCTTACAGACCCTTGAAGTGTTCTGGGGTCTCCTTAGGAGGAAAAACAGATCTGGTGGCCTCACTAGTGCACTTTTCCCTATGAGCCAAATGCTGTGTTTCCCAGCTGTAGGATCTACCCTTGAATTCAGGTTGTGTCTCGTTTCTTCCCTGGACAAAGCAAGGGATCCATAACATAACAGGAAACCGCATGACTGGGTTTATGGTTCCTGCATGGTGGAATCGGGAATTTTTGGTATCTTTGTGGGCAGATTATATTTTCTGGAGGACATACAGACTACAGAGATTATTAAAGAGGTGATACTGAGCTGATGATGAATAAACTAATTTCAACTCTGAAAACGCTATTGTCTCTGTCTCTTCTTGTCAAAAGAATCACAGAAGACTAGGGATTGGAAGGGATCTCAAAAGATCATCTAGTACAATCCCCCTACCACAGAAGGAACCCCTAGATCCACTCACACAGGAACATGGCCAGGTGGGTTTGAAATGTCTCCAGAGGAGACTCCACAACCCCCCTGGGCAGCACCTTCCAGGGCTCTGGCACCCTCACTGGGAAGAAGTTCCTTCTCGCACTGATGTGGAACCTCCTCTGTTTCAGCTCACATCTGGTGCCCCTTGTCCTATCATTAAGTGCCCCTGAGCAGAGCCTGGCTCCATCCTTCTGACACCCACACTTCACATAGTGATCATGGGGTTACTCCTCAGTCTCCTTTTTTCCAACCTCAAGAGACCCAACTCCCTTAGTGTTTCCTCATAAAGGAGGTACTGTATGAGTTTGGGATTCACCAGATAATCCTGGGCAGCCAGCACTGTGATTGTGGTGCTTGGCGTGGGGACTTGGCACAGTGATTCATTCCTTCAAGATACAGGACAATTGAAACTGTGTCTGTGTGGGTTTAGAAAAAAGGCCCCTCCTTGTAAGCAGAACAATACACAGGCATGTACCTGGAGAAGTGAGTTTGTGTCGGCATCAAGAGGTTCAATAAGGCTGAGTGCAAGGTCTTCTGGACAGGCAGGGACCGCTCGCAGTATTCGCACAGGCTGAGTGTGATGGTTAGAATGACAGAGGGAAATCCAGCCTGGAGAGAAGGAAGACATTGTTGGTACTGAGGGTGACAATAGCCTGGCCCAGATTTCCCAGAGAGGTGAGAGATGCCCCATCCCTGGCACCATCCCAGGTCAGGTTGGCCACTGAGGCTCTCAGCAATCTGCTCTGGGTGGGGATGGCCCTCCTCAGGACTGGATGGGCTTGGAAGATCGCTTCAACCCAAAACATTCCATGTCTCTGTGACCTTCATTACACCTCTCATCAAATGATGGAGGGGAGTCAAATAAATTCTCACAAGGAAGGAGGATTCACTCTGCATAGATTGGTTACTCTCTCAGGTCTGAGAAGAAATGAATGAGAACCTGAACACTGACCAAACCTAAACCTCTCAGTGGGCTCCTGCGACACCAGGATCAGCTTGTTAGAGGAGCTGTGGGAGTGAGGGGGGAAAACCCAAGCTGCTGGTAATGTCTTCCTCAGCCAGCACCCGGTAAGGAGTGAGCAGCGGTACTGGTGGGACCTGGTTTCTAAAGGATGGGTTTTGTTTTACTACTTTTTGGCTTTTCCCGTTGAGCCCTGGCAGAACCTTTTTCCCTATTTGGGGTTTTGCAGAAGAAGGAGATTCTTGGAGGGCTGGTAGGTTTGTGGGCTGTATCCTGTCTCATATCCCAAAGGGAGCAGCAGTCTGGTTTCTTCTCTGCTTCCAGAGCTTCAAACCCAAAACCAGGTGGACATGCATGGGGTGTTGTTTTCAAATACCACTGTATTTAGCCAACGTGCCCACTGATCTCTTTAATCCTTCAGACCATACAGAGAAGCCTGAGTGCTCTGGGGAGAAGCAAGAAGCAGATACCAGTGTGAAACTCTGCTGAGCTGCTCTTGTCTGTCAGGTAGACTGTCTTTGTTCTATCACCATAAGCAGCTTTTCTGCAATAAGAATGTCTCCAGCAGTTCTGCTCCTTGGGATTTGTCCTGCAAACTTCTTTGTTTTAACACTGAACTGATAGCTCCTGGTTGGGTTGGGTTGACTTGAGTTGAGTTGGTTTGGATTGGGTTGGTTAGAACCCCTGTGAGATGACACATCTGGGCTTTCCTTCCACTGGAGGTGAGCAGCAGCAGTAAACTAGGTTTGGAAGAGAATCACAGAATCACAGAACATTAGAGATTGGAAGTAACCTCAAAAGATCATCCAGTAAAATTCCCCCACCGCAGCAGGATCCCCTAGATCCAGTCACACAGGAACATGGCCAGGGAGGCTTGAAACATCTCCAGAGAAGGAAACTCCACAACCTCCCTGGGCAGCTGTCGTGGTTGGGGTGGACGTGGAACACAGAGTCAAGACCAACGTGTGAGCAGTCAAAGAAGAAACTTTATTAATGCACCTAGCTCCTTTTTATACCCTTTCTGCACACAGGTGTCCTTATTTGATTGGTACAACACATATATAAACAAGCGGCCTTTGGTGTTTCAGCTTCATACACCCCTTGCTCATCTCTGTGCCAAGTTTCTCCCAGCGCAGTCAGTTGTTTACATTCTTCAGATATCTCTGACTCCTTGTTCTCACAGATACACTTTAATCTGTCCAAGGTTAAACTGTTCTGCTTCAGTCAAAGGGTCTACAGACTCACCATAGCCCCCTGACAGGCAGCGCCCTCCAGGTCTGTGGCACCCTCACTGGGAAGGAGTTCCTTCTCACATTGATGTGGAACCTCCTCTGTTCCAGCTCACACCTGGTGCCCCTTGTCCTATCACTGGGTGCCCCAGCACAGAGCCTGGCTCCATCCTCCTGACACACACGCTTCACACAGTGATCAACATTCATGGGATCACCCCTCAGTCTCCTATTTTCCAAGCTCAAGAGACCCAGCTTCCTCAGCCTTTCCTCACCAGGGAGATCCTCAACTCCCTTCATCATCTCTGTGGCTCTGCGTCGGACTGTCTCCAGCAGCTCTGTGTCCTTCTTGGGAGCTGTGGGGTTCCTGCTGTGGTGGGGAGAGGCTTTAGCTGGAGGCCAAGCATGGCCGCTTGGTGTGAATCTCTCACGGTTGTGTTGTGGCAGTGTCTGGGTTTAGGACTTGTACAGAAAAAGAGAAGAGAGAAAAAATGAACAGCTCTGTGGATGCCCCATGTGGGTTTTCAGTGCTGAAACCCAATGAGCAGTGGGCACTGTAACTTTGCTGTGACATGAGTTGGACAATGAGCACACAGCTATTTCTTGAAGACTCAGCTGCTGCTGCCTTGTGGATCCTGAAGTCTTGGAATTGTGATCAACCTGCTCTGGATGACTCTGCTGGAGCAAGGGGGTTGGACTGGCTGAACTATAACAAGGGCAGTGCAGAGTCTGGCATCTGGGCAAGAACAACCCCATGTACCAGTATAGGGTGAGGACTGACCTGTTGGAGGACAGCGTAGGAGAAAGAGACCTGGGGGTCTTGGTGGACAGCAGGATGGCTAGGAGCCAGCAATGGATGCTGGTGGCCAGGAAGGCCAACAACCCCATTCTTGGGGTGGATCAGAAGGGATAGTAGATTGAGAGATCATAGTAATACAGAATCACTCTGGTTGGGAAAGACGCTTGAGATCATTGAGTCCAATCATCTACCCTACCTTACAAATTCACTTCTGGACCACATTTCTCAACACCTCATCCAAACGATCTTTAAACACATCCAAGGATGGCAACTCAAACACCTCCCTGGGAAGGCAATTCCAGTGCCTGACTACCCTTTCTGTGAAAAAAAAAATTTCCTAGTATCTTGTGTCTACTTCTGAGACACTCAATTTGAGAAAGACACAGAGTTGCTGGAGAGAGTCCAGTGCAGAGCCACAGAGATGGTGAAGGGAGTGGAGCATCTCCCTGGTGATGAAAGGCTGAGGGAGCTGGGTCTCTTCAGCTTGGAAAGAAGGAGCCTGAGGAGTAACTCCATGAATGTTGACCACTATGTGAAGCATAGATGTCAGGAGGATGGAGCCAGGCTCTGCGCTGGGGCATCAGGTGTGAGCTGGAACAGAGGAGGTTCCCCATCAATGTGAGAAGGAACTTCTTCCCAGTGAGGGTGCCGGAGCCCTGGAAGGGGCTGCCCAAGGGGGGGTTGTGGAGTCTCCCCTGGAGACATGTCAAACCCACCTGGCCATGTTCCTGTGTGAGTGGATCTAGGGTATCCTACTGTTGCAGGGGGATGGTACTGGATGATCTTTTGAAGTCCCTTCCAAACTCTAATGTTCTGTGATTCTGTTATTCTGTGGCTGCTGATCCCCAAAGATCCCTTCCCACCCCACCAGTCCGGAAGGGAATACTCTAGCCTGCAAGATACAGTTGACCTCCCCTGGTTGGGGTTTTTACCTCCTGCTGTTCTTTCCTGCCTTCTCTCAAGGTCACCTTTTCCTCTGCTCTGAAATAAAATTACAAAATAATACTGGATCAGCCCCGCGGTCTGTGTTTAATCCCTGCATCACAGCAAGCGGAGGCAACATTCCCCTCGGCCCATGATTCAGGTGAAATCCCCGATCGTCGCTGACTCTTTCATTCCATCACAGCTTTCCCTGTGCCCGCAGTTGTGTAGAAGCAGGGCTGGGATTGGACTAGATGATCTTTTGAGGTCCCTTCCAATTCCTAATGTTCTGTGATTCTGTGAATGTAGAAGCTACAGCCTCATTAGGCATCGGAAGCTGCGCAACCTGCTCTGCATCATCCAGACTAAATGCTAACTTCTTAAAAATCCCTTAGAAATCAGGTTATGTAACTGCATCTGCCTTGTGGAGAATTAGGGTAACAGCTCCTTCGTCTGCTGGCAGCCTGGAAGCTCTTTCCTATTTAATTTTTGTTTCAGATCTGTACATCTTATGCTGCTGGTTTGATTATTTGGGGTGATGGACCCCTCCCCTGGGGAACTGGACCCCTCCCTGGAGAGCACAGGCTGAGCATGAGGACCTGACAAAGGACAAGGGGACTGCACAGAGCTGCTGACACACAGCTCCAGGACCGCCAAACATCTGCCGCCATTAGGACACATGGATGATAAAAGGTGAGGGCGATGGGTCTCTTCAGCTTAGAGAAAAGGAGACTGAGGGGTGACCTCATGAATATTAATAAGTATCTGAAGGGTGGATGTTAGCAGGATGAAATCAGGCTCTGCTCAGTGTCATCTAATGGTAGGACAAGGGAAAAGAGATGTGAGGTGGAACAGAGGAGGTTCCACATCAATGTGAGAAGGACCTTTTTCCCAGTGAGGGTGCCAGAGCCCTGGAAGGGGCTGCCCAGACAAGTTGTGGAGTCTCTTTCTCTGGAGATATTTAAAACCTGCCTGGCCATGTTCCTGTGCGACCAGATCTAGGGAATCTTGCTGTGGCAGGGGGATTGGACTGGATGATCTTTGTGGTCCCTTCCAATCCTTAATGTTCTATGATTTTGTAATTAGGACACAGAGGTGACTCTCTCCCTGCACTGCTGGGATTTGGCAGCAGTCGCCGATTTCTCCTGGTTATTGCCCCAGTCCCGGTTTTGCTGTTAGTTTTGCCCAGGATTTCATACCTGCAGGAGCAGAGAGTGATTCTGGATGAGATCATAGAATCGCAGGGTTGGAAGGGACGTCCGAAGGTCATCCAGTCCAAACCCCTTATAACAAGCAGGGCTAGAACTCCCCAGACCAGATTGCCCAGCACCCCATCCAGCCTGACATTTAATGGCTCCAGGGATAGACCCTCAACCCCTTCTCTGGGCAGTCTGTTCCAGGGATCCCTCACTCTCAGATTAAAGACCTTTTTCCTCCTGTCCAGCCTCACTCTGCCCTCTTCCAGCTTCAAACCATGACCCCTCATCCTATCATTCCCTGCCCTTGGGAACAACCTTTCCCAGAACTCTGACAGCCCCTTTCAGGGGTTGGAAGGTTGCTAAAGGTTCAGGCTGTTGGTGACAACCAAAAGAGGTTCCAGCATTTTGCAGAAGGGTGAAGAAATCCCGTTACATTTTCGTCTGTGTCTGCAGAGGGATGAGGCCTCAGCCTGGGGGTTGGGAGTGTGTCTGCAGACACCAGGGCGAGATAGTGACTCCTCTTTGTTCTGTGACTGTCGCTGTGACTGTCTGACAACAGTTTTGGCCTTCAGTTCTGCACCTGGCTGCAGCTGAGGAGTCTGAGTTCCTGAAGGATCACAGAAGGGTCCTCACTGTGTCGAGAGCAGCCTGAATTGCATCCAGATTCTCACCTAACATTGGCTCCAGAGCTGCTGCTGCTGCTTACACGTCACCTAAACCACATCCCAGCAGCACACCAGAGGCACCATGAGCTGAACTTCCGGTCACCATTAATGTCATTGCCCAGGATCATTGGTGAAGTTTCCTCTGATCGTTCCCAGACAGTGTGAGGCTTCCCCACCTAGTTGGTGCCTCCTGGCAGCTTCTGTGTGTGCTGACCCTTGCAATGGGTCCTGGAGATGGAGCATCACGGGAGAAGCTGATGGTGAGGGATGATTTAAGGGAGAAAATGATTTCCCTGGTGCCTGTCGCAGCTTCACACTCTTCCAGCCTCGGATGCGTGTAACTCCGATACGCTGGAGCTTGTGTTATCATTTACAACAGCTCTACCCTTCGTCTGGAGCCATTGCAGCACTGCTGGGCTATTGGGAGGTTGAGCAGGTTTTGCCCATGATGGTTTTTGGCTAAAAGACCTCTCTGTGGGCAAAGATCTTTACACTGTCCTTTGCTGGGACTCTGTGGCTGTTAAGCTGCAGGAAACACCATGCCTGACTGCTCTTACTGTTCCAGCCATAAAACCTCCTCCTCTTGCCGTATCAGGTTTGAGCCTGAGGAGAGGAGACCTGCAGGAGAAATCAATCGAGGCCTGCAAAATACAGTAAATACTGAAAGGCCTGTGGGTGTTGGAGTTGAAACTGGTTAAAGACTGGGAGAATCACAGAACATCAGGGATTGGAAGGGACCTCAAAAGATCATCCAGTACAATCCCCCTGCAACAGCAGGATCCCCTAGATCCAGTCACACAGGAACATATCCAAGTGTGTTTTAAATGTCTCCAGAGTAGGAGACTTCAAAACCCCCCTGGGCAGCCCCTTCCAGGGCTCTGGCACCCTCATCATGAAGAAAGTCTTCCTCACATTGATGTGGAACCTCCTCTGTTCCAGCTGACACCTGTTGCCCCTTGTCCTATCATTGGGTGCCCCTAAGCAGAGCCTGGCTCCATCCTCCTGACACTCGCCCTTTCCATCTTTATCAATATTCATGGGGTTACCCCTCAGTCTCCCTTTTTTCCAAGCTCAAGACACCCAGCTCCCTCAGCCTTTCCTCATCAGGGAGATGCTCCACTCATTTTCAGGAAACCCTGCATTTAAAATTTAACACAGCAGCCCCCTGTTTTCTGGTAACAGGGTTTGTGGCTTTTTTGGCCGTGCTGTTTGTCAGCTGCTCTGAAGTCCAACTTGTGATATTTTAATGTGGACTGAGAGCCACCCCCTGATGATCAGGACTTCAGAGAGATGGCAAACACTCAGCATCAGTCACTGGGTTTGAATTCTGTTCATTTAGATGGAAAAAGACCTGTAAGATCATCGAGTCCAGCTGTTATGCCAGTGCTGCCAAGTCCACCAGTACTTCAAGCCATGTCCAGAGGAGACTGTGAGGATGGATCAAAGCACTGGAGCCCCTCAGCTCTGGGGACAGGCTGAAGGAGTTGGGGCGGTTCAACCTGGAGAGGAGAAGGCTCTGGGGGAATCTCATACTGACTTTATACTTCCAATCCGTAAAGGGGCTGTCAGAAGGCTGGGGAGGGTTGTTCTCAAAGGCAGGGAATGACAGGATGAGGGGTCATGGTTTGAAGCTGGAAAAGGGCAGAGTGAGGCAGGACAGGAGGCCAAAGGTCTTTAATCTGAAGGTAGGGGATCCCTGGATGAGTCTGCCCAGAGAGGTGGGGGAAGTCCCATCCCTGGAGCCATTAAATGTCAGGCTGGATGGAGCTCTGGGCAATCTGGTCTGATGAGTGATCATCCTGCTTGGTGTAGGGGGGTTGGACTGGATGGCCTTTAGCAGTCCCTTTCTCTAAGTCTATATTGCTCATGGGGAAACAAACCCAACCCCATTATTAGGGTGCAGTTAACTATCAACAACCACCTGAGCTCTGCTTTGGGGTCATAGTGACCCCCTGAGCTATGTGTTTGCTGCTCTGCAACTGCTGTGGGCCCTGCTGGTAAACTATTTGACCTTTCCCTAGTCCCCTCGCTGGGATCAAAGAGGACCCTGGGGGTTCTAATGACAGACCACTCACCAGGAGCCAGCAGGGTGCCTAGGTGGCCAAGAAGGTCAACAGTATCCTGGCCTGGATCAGAAGTGGGGTAACCAGCAGGAGTAGGGAGGTGATTTTCCTCCTGTAATTAGCACTGGGGAGGGTGCACCTTGAGTACTGAGTCCAGTTTGGGGCACCTCAACACAAGGGAAACATCAAAGTGCTGGGGTGAGTGCAGAGGAGGGCAATGAAGTTGGGGAAGGGCATGGAGAATCAATCTAACGAGGACAGATTGAGAGACTTGTGGCTGTTTTGTTTGAGTAAGAGGAGTCTGAGGGGAGACCTCATCGCTCTCTACAACTATCTGAAAGGCCACTGTAGAGATGTTGGTGCTGGTCTCTTCTCAGAGTTCATTGATGACAGAAGCAGAGGGAAGGGCTTCAAGCTTCAACAGGGGAGGGCTGGACTGGACATCAGGAAGAAATGTTGATGGAGAGAGTGGTCAGGCAGTGGAATGGGCTGCCCAGGGTGGTGATTGAGTCCCCATCCCTGGATAAGTTTAAAAATCGCTTAGATGTGATGTTGGGGGTTTAGGAGTGAACTTGTAGAGTTGATGGTTGGACTCGATGATCCCAAGGATCTTTTCTAACTTGAATGATTCTATGATTCCAGCCCCTTTGGAGTCTCTGTAAGGTTGGGTTGGTCTCACTGGATGAACAGAGGGTGGGGAGGGAGGGAAGGGGGTGGCCGGGAGTGAAGGAGGGGGAAATGCAACGCAGCCCGCGGTACGATGCCGCCACCTGGCGGCCGAAATCCTCCATTGCAGCAGGACTGTTGTAATTAACCAATTATTCTAATTTCTTCCCAGTCTTTCAACAGCAGTTTAACCAAAACCTACGATCGCTACCAACAGATACCTCAGCTTCAGTCCTCGCTGTTTCTTACTTTATTTGAAGATTTAAACTTTGCTTCTTTGGCCATTTTTGTCCCTCCATCCCAAGCTGTTGTTCATACTGGTGTTACTGGTTTGGTGTCAGCAGACCAGTAAGAAAAGGTGGAGGTTTGGGCCAGAAAAGAAATTATCTGGGTTTTAAACTACTTTTACTTGTTTGTTGTCATGTTTGTCTGGGGTTTTGGGGGAGAGTTGTTTAGCCCAGCCGCCAGAGGTCTGGCACTGGAGACCTTCCAGAACAAATGATACTCCAGAGCTGCTGCCCTCTGGTTATCCCTTTGGTTTGGGAAGATACTTGGCTGAAGTACCTCTACAGCCCATTGACCACTCTTCTTCTGCCGGAGATGCATCAACAGTGCAGCCTGGGCTGGATTTGAGGACCACCCTCCCCACACAGTCACCTTCACTGATGTTCACCAACTTGTGACACTGTTCCTCTAGGAATGGAGGGTTTTGAGGCAGAGGTGTGTGATGCAGCACAAGGATGATGCCAAACCTTCCCAGCACTACAAAGGCCACTGTGAACTGCCCAGGTTTGTGCCCCACCCTGTGCTGGGGTTCCTTACTGGGATTGTTGAGGGTCCTGTGAAAGGCCTGGGAGAGAGCAAGGGAGTGAGGGATGATGTGGAAAGAAGTGGAGAGTGTTTTCAACACTCTGCTGTCTCCAAGGACTGAGAAAACCAGTGCAGCTGCCTTCCACTCCCCAAGCTCCTGTCCATCACCTGCAGGGGAGATCAGCAGATGGAAGAAAAAGATGGTTCGTTCCAGTTGAAATGTGAGGTGGGGCAGGACTGCAACCAGGACATGGTGGCAGGGGCAGGCCCCATGAACCCAGAGCAGGGGCTGAAGGAGAAGATAGTGCCATGTCAGGCAACATTCATGATGAAATTCTGGGCCGATGGAGGCAGTAGTGAAGGATCTCCCTACTCAGTCAGAGAGTTGTTCATTTAGGTCCTGTCAGAAACTCTGTTGTCCCCAGCAAGCTGCTGGTTCTGTAGAACCAACCCATGGTTATGATGTGGTGCTGAGAGTCACTGGGGCATCACCCCCAGGACCCTGAAGCATCAGACCAACTGATTCCTAGGGGTGAATGAGCCTTTTACAGTTTGGGCCGGGAGGACAGCCACAATGTTCGCCCAGAGCCCACTGGCCTTGGTCTCTGAGGGACCAGGCACTGAGCAGTGCAGAAAGTCCCCGAGTGCCCTCCGGTGTCCCCACTGACCCCTATCACAGTCTGGGAGCCCATCCCCAGCTAATCTCCCCTAACACCTTTTCTAATCTAATCCAGACAGCTGCTGGCAAACCCTCTAATTCTGCTCATTAGCTCTCCAGCCTCTGCTCACACCAGCTGCCAATACAGAGCTGTTCCCTGCTACCTCTGAAGGGGAAGAAGCCAGTCATCCCTGGGCACAGTGAGGGTTAGTGGCCTCCATGGCCCTTTTTTGTGGCCATTGACAGTTGGTTGAGAAAGGGGATTCTCCCCCTCTACTCTGCACTGCTGAGACCCCATCTGGAGTCCTGGGTCCAGCTCTGGAGTCCCCCAACATCGGATCGACACAGAACTCCTGGAAGGTGTCCAGAGGAGAGCAACTCCCATGATCAGAGGGCTGGAGCACCTCTCCTCTGACAACAGGCTGAGCAAGTTGGGGTTGTTCAGCCTGGAGAAGAGGAGGGTCCCACGTGGCCTTTGAGCAGCTTTCCAACCTCCGAAGGAAGGGGGCTGCAAGAAAGCTGAGGGAGGGCTTTTGACAGGGCTAGTAACGAGAGGGCAAAGGGAAAGGGTTCCAGACTTGAGGAGTGGAGATTGAGGTTGGACATGAGGAAGCAATTCTTTGCTGTGAGGGTGCTGAGATGCTAGAGCAGGTTGCTCAAGGCAGTTGTGTCTGCCCCACCCCTGGCAGTGTTGAAGGCCAGGTTGTGTGGGGCGCTGAGTAACCTGTTCTAGTAAAGGTGTTCCTTCCTGTGCAGGGGTGTTGGAACTGGATGGTCTTTGAGGTCCTTTCCAACCCCAGCCAGTCTATGAAATGAACATGAATTGTTAGGCTGCCATGGAGAACTTGTGAAACAGTGATTATCATGTTAAAGTGGGTGATTTGGGGTAATAAACAGTTCCATCTTTTGAAATAGGAGTATCTATCTCTGGAGATGTTTAAAACCCATCTGACCATGTTCCTGTGTGACTGGATCTAGGGGATTCTGCTGTGGCAGGGGAGTTGGAATGAACAGTCTCTCAAGATCCCTTCCAATCCCTTATGTTCTGTGATTCTGTGAAACAGATGGGTTGGGTCTTCCTAGTAGAAAAACCCAATTTCTTTCTCCACTCCAAGACAAAAATGTAGCTTAAACCAGGCAAGTCCCTACCGGTTAGAGGCTCTCACCTGGAACAAGGCCTTTAAAACTTTCCAGTAGAGGATTTCAGAGGGGAGTGTGTGGCAAAGTTCCCCTTGGCACCCAGTCCCAGTGACCATTCTGCAGAGTTTTTGAGCTCTGTGGGAGCCACAAGCAACCTACAGGGACTGTCAGAAGCATCCTGAATTTGGGGCTGGATTAGCCCTCAGGCTGCACCCCCCCGGAGCCACTTCCAGACTCTTTTCTAGATCAGCACTGCCCAGCAATTAACAAAAAGTCTCTCACTGCTCTGCATCCAACCCGGGGTGAATCATGTCTCACAGCGAGAAGCCCCTGGAGTTTGAGGAGGTTTATGGATCATAGGAAAAGGGCAATTCTGTAAATAATCAGATCAGAACTAGCAGATGTGGAACTCCTTTTGAAATATGTGGCTGTTGAGGGGTTCTCAGTTGAACCCCTGCTCCAGCAGGCTGTCCAGGATCTCTCCAGAGCAGGAGGCTCCACAACCCCTCTAGACCTCAAAGCCCCCCTATCCTGTCACTGGGCACCACTGAGCGGAGTCTTGCCCCATCCTTCTGTCCCCAACCCTTCAGCCATTGCTCAGCACCAATCGGATCCATCTCAGCTGCTCTGCTACAGCTCACAGCCCTGGGGCTCTCCCTTAGCCTCTCCTCAGTACAGAGATGCTCCAACTCTCTCAGCATTTTCATAGTCTCCACTGGACACTCTCTGGAACTGGGTTTGCCAGAACTGGAGAGGTTTTCCCCACTTTGGTTTCCAGCATCAAGATCCATCAATTACTGCAACTCCTAAGCTCCCCATCACTCAGTGCACAGCTGCTCTTACTCCTTTTGCACCTCCCAGTGATCTCCAATGCAGCCCTTTGCCTCACCAGTTTATCACCTGCTGAGGATTAAAGTCACTGACCTGGTGAATATTAGAATTGATGGGGTGAGATCTGAAAAGGGACCTCTGCTCTGGAGACAGAGAAAGGATCCCATGAGGAACAAGAAGACCCCAAACCCAAACATCACCATTGGACCAAACCATCATGTAGTTGCCCAGGGGTTTCTTTGTTTGGGGGCACCAAGCTCAAGCTGTTTTTCCACCATCCCCACTGAATAAATGACTTTTGTAGGATTTGATGCCTGAGACCCTGCTATGGGAAACCCAGGAGGAAGAGACATCATTAAGGTCAACCAGGAAAGCAAAGAGGAAAAGATGAGGACCACAATAGGCAGTTGTGGGTGTTTATGCTGATTAAGGGGAGTTTAATCACTTTGCTCCTGCAGCTTTTGTGTGCTAAATCTTTACTGGGGTGTTTTCCTTAAGCTTGAGGAACCCTACACCCACCTAGAGAGAATGGGCAGCAGGTGGGCAGACCTACCCCATTAACCTCTGGAGAGGTGATGGGCTCCATGTAGGACCAGTCACCTCATCACCCACAGCTACAAGAGAGCAGGGGACAGCCCTGCTCAGAGTTCTACTGGGCTGGGTTGTGAAGAAGCAGCCACACCCCTCAAGATCGTTCGCTGCTGGTTCTTGTCCTCACCAACAAGGAGGGTCTGGTTAAAGCAGTGAAGGTTGAGGGCAGCCTTGGTTGCAATGACCATGACATGGTGGAGTTCAGGATCTAATGTGACAGGAACAGAATAGCTAGCAGAATCACAACCCTGGACTTCAGGAGGGCAAACTTTGGCCTTTTCAAGCAATAACTGGGGGAAATCCCATGGGACAGGGTACTGGCAGGTAAAGGAGCTCAGGGTAGCTGGTTAACATTCGAAGACCACTCTTTGAAGCCTGAGATAAGAGCATTCCAACAGGTAGAAAGTCAAGGAAGGGAGCCAAAAGACCTGTGTAGTTGAACAGGGAGCGAGCGGCTGGGCAAACTCAAGAGGAAGAAGAAAGTCTATAGATCATGGAAGGAGGGGATGGACACTTAGGGTGATTATAATGCTCTGGTGAGAAAATGTAGGGTGTCAGGAGGATGGAGCCAGGCTCTGCTCAGGGGCACCCAGTGATAGGACAAGGGGCAGTGGGTGTGAGCTGGAACAGAGGAGGTTCCACATCAATGTGAGAAGGAATTTGTTCCCAGTGCCAGAGCACTGGAAGGGGCTTCCCAGGAGAGTTGAAGAGTCTTTTCCTCTGGAAACATTTAAAAGCCACCTGGCCATGTTCCTGTGCAACTGGATCTAGGGCATCCTGCTGTGTCAGGGGTATTGGACTGAATGATCTTTCGAGGTCCCTTCCATTCCCTAACACTCTATGATCTGTTTGGGTTATCACTGAGATGAAGTACTGCAGGGAAACAAAAGGGTTTTGCTGTGGGTTTGGTTTTGGTAGGTTTTTCTGTGCTGAAAAGAGCCCAGATGGCATCAAGCTGAGATCAGCCTCTTTCTCTGAGCTCCCCCTCCTAACACCTCAGCAAACACTGAATACTTGGTTTCTGGAAGGTCAAACTTGCTGTCAGCAGCTCCAAAGGGGATGGGTTTGGGGAGCAATAGTGCTTTGTCACGCTCTGATTTTCAAGGTTTTGGTCTGATGACCTGAAGGGGATGCTGGCGTGGGTAGGGGATAGAACAGACCTTCTGGAGCATCTTTAGCATCTTCATACCTATAGATGAGGGAAGATACTGGGGCAGCTTCAGTGTCTTTGTCTCCCGTAGGTGAGGGAGGATACTGGGGCATTTTCAGCTCCTTTTTCTCCCATTGTTGAGGGAGAAGAAATGACAGACCTGACCAGTGGGTGGGAAATGGGACTGTGACCAGGTAAGAGATGAGAGACTGTAAAACCTGCTGGGTGGGTGTTCAGGATGAGAGTTCTTCATAGAATCATAGAATCATTACAGACTGGAAGGGACCTTGAAAGATCATCTAGTCCAATCCCCCCGACACAGCAGGATCACCTACACCAAGTCGCACAGNCTCCTACACCACTCTCCAACTACTCTCCTCATCCATAGGTTGGACTAGATGATCCTTGAGGTCTTTTCCAACCTGGTCTTCTGCAGATCATAAAGGTCTAAGCATCCTTCTCATGAAGCACTGATTGACATTGGGTAGCCTTTGCTGCTAGTCATCTTGATGTACTTGAGCCAACTTCCCCTTTGCCATCACAAAGTGTTAGGTGTTGGAGAGGATCTGAAAGACCAGCTAAAGCCAACCTCCCTGCCAGAGCCTTTTGTTCCTGCAATCAGTTGTTGCTAATGGTAACCCCAGGTACCAGTATAGGGTGGCGACTGACCTATTGGAGAGCAGCATAGGAAAGAGGGACCTGGAGGTCGTGGTGGCCAGCAGGATGTCCAGGAGCCAGCAATGGGCCCTTGTGGCCAAGAGGGTCAATGGCATCCTGGGGTGGATCAGAACAGGGGTGGTTAGGAGACTGAGATAATTCTCCTCTGTCCTGGTGAGACCACATCCAGAATCTTGTGTCCAGTTCTGGGCCCCTCACTTCCAGAAGGACACTGAACTGCTGGAGAGAGTCTAGCACAGAGCCACAAAGTGCAAGTGGAGCATCAGCCTGGTGAGGAAAGGCTGAGGGGGCTGGGTCTCTTGAGCTTAGAAAAAAGGAGACTGAGGGGTGACCCCATGAATGTTGATAAATATGCAAAGGGCAGATGTCAGGAGGATGGAGCCAGGCTCTGCTCAGTGGCACCCAATGATAGCACAAGGGGCAATGTGTGTAAGCTGGAACAGAGGAGGTTCCACGTCAATCTAAGAAGGAGAACTTGCAGTGTCAAAGGATGAAATAAATGGCACAATGAGGCTTTTGGAGCTCTTGGTGGCAGTGAAGTGTCACAAATATTTCAGTGCAGGAGGTGTAGTTGGATTTGGAGAGTGGAGGGTGAATGTGAGGCACTCGCATCCCTCCACGTTGGCCAGAGGCTCCATCTGTTCCCCTCCTACATTATTTACACCAACCACCTTTAAATATCATCCTGGAGACTCAGCTGTGTGCTGCTGGGTTTGTGCTTAGGTAGAGGGACCTGTAGCTGAGGTAAAGGAAAGCCAAGTGTGAGTTCTTACGCTGAAATCCCTTCAGCTTCTCTGTTAATCCTGGATTGGCATTTGAGGTGTTGAAGTGCCCCTGGGAGATCCCAGCCTGATGCTTGGGGAGGGGGACCACTATCTCCCACCACCCTCTCACTGGGGAAGTGCCTGAGCACCTCTACTTGATAGGGAAAAACTAATGAGTGTAATTGAGAGAACAGGGGTGTTGTGCTCAGCCCTGTACTAAGACCTGCCAAGGTGCCCGTCTGTGTCCCCAGTAGTTGTCCTCATTAAAGAAAGGAGGATTCTTCTCAACTTCCCTCTCCAAGACAGAAGATTCCTGGTTCTGCTATCTGTGGTTGATGGTCTGGCTCTATCCTTTGGGAGACTTTGCTCAAAGGCTGATTATGATTTAATTGCCATGACCTGAGCCAGAGAAGCAAGTATCTTGGGACTTTATAGAGTTTGAGTTTCTCAAGGTGCCTCTGCACCTTTGTTACCTGTAGGACAGGAGCTGCCAGTCCTCAGCTGAGCTGGTTTTCCTTCTGCAAGTGTCCCAATGCTGCTGAACACTCTGTCCTGATCTTGCTGCTCCTCTTGGAGGGACATGGGACAATAAATCATCATGGGCTCAGTCACGGTTCCTTGTTACTTTGGAAAAGCCAACTGCTCTGTGGGTGTTGCTGCAGTACTCAATGGGATCTGTGTGTTGTGGCAGTGAGGGCTGAAGATCTGGATCTTAATGCCTCTGTGGGTAAGCCTGGGGTGTCTGTTTTCAGCAGGAGTAGGAAAGTGTTTGTCCTCCTGTACTCAGCACTGGTCAGGACACACCTTGAGTACTGGGTCCAGTTTTGGGCACCTGTGGTGGGTTCAGGACTACAATTCAAGATAAAAGAAAGGAAAGCAAAGCAGAAAAAGAGTTGGGCTAGTTTAGTTTGAGGAAGAGGGGCTGAGGCGAGACCTCATCGCCCTCTACAACTATCTGAAAGGAAACTGTAGAGATGTTTGTGCTGTTTTTTTCTTACAGGGAATTAGTGACAGAAGGCAACAGAAGAGCTTCAAGCTTCAACAGGGGAGGATTAGACTGGACATCAGGAAGAAACTCTTTATGGAGAGAGTGGTCAGGCAGTGGAATGGGCTGCCCAGGGTGGTGGTTGAGCCCCCTTCTCCGGATGCGTTTCAAAGTGGCTTAGATGTGGTGTTGGGGGATGTGGTTTAGGGGTGAACTTGTAAAGTAGGGCTGATGTTTAGACTCAATGATTCCAGGGGTCTTTTCCAACCTGAATGATTCTATAAGACTGCTTGATCTTGTTATCATAGTTCCTGCTGCTCATTGTCATCCAGCTGCGACCTGCAGGACCTGTCCTGCGTTTAGGTCTGGTGCTACTTCCACTGGCATCAGAGCAGGGTAGCTGTGACCCTGCACCTCAGACCAGGCAGGAGTGATGATGGAGCTTAATTCCAGGTGGGTTTCCACCAGCAAGAGTACAGTGTGTGGAGAATTTTCGGGTTTTGCCTTCTCCTTGATATCTCCTGGATCTGCCTGTGGGGTCTAGAAATAGCTTGGCATAGGAAAAGGAGTATTTGAGCCAAACAGTTGTGTTCTAACAGTTGGAAAACACTTCTCATCTGCTTTTCTTCCCCTGAATAGCTGTGTCCTTCAAGGTTATGGGTCTCTAATACCCAGAATGTGACAAGAGTGCTAATGGGAGCTATAGGGTGCTGAGCACCTTCAGTAAAGTGGAATTCAGTGGTGGGACCAGAAATCAATTCCTTTGCTCCCAATGAGCAGCAACTTCTCTGTCAGCTTCATTAGGAAGAAAGGGACCGCAGAGACTTGGGTTCTGTTTAGTGTGGCTGAACTTATCAGCACTCTGGTCTGCTATCAAAGGCAGTATTGAATTTTAATGGAGCACACCTGGTCTGATGAGAGGTGTTGCTGCCCATGGCACTGGGTGATCTCTGAGGTCCTTTCCAACCCCAATCCAGTCTAGGATTGTATGACTCTCACTCTAGCTGTCCATACAACCCAGATGACACACAAAACCACAATGACCTCCACAAGCCATCCAGGGCACAGCCAGTAATTAGAGAGAAGGTCACAAATGCAGCTGATAATGCAGTTTCACAGCATCATTTATGTTTATATCAGTGTTTTTGCTCAATTTACAGGCATTTGTTTTCCCTGCTGGAGCACCTGGGACAGATGCAGGCAACTGTGCTCTCAGGTGGGGGAATAAATCCTGCATTCTGGGTTCAGAAAACCACAGGGAAGGTCATTTTTTGTCCTAAAGGAGCTCCCCAGCAGGATCCATGCTAAGAATTAATACTGAATGAGAATTAATGGAGTGTTAACTTCCTCTGTCACTTGGTTTTAGCTCCTGTAAGGTCTTTGCTGGCTGAGGAGATGCTCAGTAGGGTTCCCCTCAGTCCTGCTCTCACAATGACTCTGAATTCAGATACAACAGAGCTGAGACAAAGCTGATGGGTAGATGAGTGGGGTGAGGTGTGTTTTATGTGTTGTGGGTCTGGGGAAGGATCTGGGTTGGGGTTTTTTTTAATAGAGTGACTTTTGATGTCTTTAAGAGGACTAGATGATCTTGTGAGGTCCCTTCCAATTCCTAATGTTCTATGTTTCTGTGCTGCTGTTTTGGCGCAGGGGTTTTCCATCAGGCAGCAGAAGGCCCTTGAAAGACTAAAGGGTTTGCTTCAGGCTGGTTTTCCCAACACCTAAGCAAGAAAGGTCGGTCCATACATCCTAGGACACGTGAACATGCTCTGTGTTCTCAGAATAGCTGGTCTGCAGGCTGCAGTAGTCACTGTCCCTCCTCTCCTGGTGACTACACACTCATCAGCCTCATACATGGCTTCATCCATGGGTTGATAGTTGGCCTTTGATGATCTTGGAGGTCTTTTCCAACCTTAATGGTTCTGTGATTCTATGATTCATCCATGTTTAGGAGTAGGAAGAACCCTGCAGTTGAGGGGCTGCTGTGACAGTGTCTGCAGAGCAGATAATGGTTTGGGGTGGGGAGCAGGTTTCCTGGGGTCTTATTTTAATTACATTTCCATCCCCACTACATTCAGCTGGTGTTCAGCCGGGATGAAGGATCTTGAGAAGGAATAGACTGGTGCTGCACCTTTCCCATCTCAGCTTTGACTGATAGCACAGAATCAGACTGATTTGGGTTGAAGGGACCTTTATAGGGTCATCCAGTCCCACCACCTTGCGCTGAGCAGGGACATAGAATCATAGAATCAAAGAATCTTCATGGCTGGAAACGACCTCCAGGGTCATCAAGTCCAACCTTTTCTCGTAGTGCCTAACCTCTAGACCATATCCCTAAGTGCCACATCCACCCGTTCCTTAAACACCTCCAGGGTCGGTGACATCACCACCTCCCTGGGCAATCCATTCCAGCTCCTGACCACCCTCTCAGTAAAGAACTTCTTCCTAACATCCAGTCTAAACCTTCTCTGACGCAACTTGAGGCCATTTCCCCTCGTCCTATCATCACTAATTGGAGAGAAGAGACCAACACCAGCCTCGCCACAACCTCCTTTCAGGTAGTTGTAGAGGGCAATAGGGTCCCCTCTCAGTCTTCTCTTCTCCAGACTAAACAACCCCAGCTCCCTCAACCTCTCCTCATAGGGCATGCCCTCCAGCCCCTTCACCAACTTTGTTTCCCTTCTTTGAACTCGTTCCAGCACCTCAATGTCTCTCCTGTACTGTGGTGACCAAAACTGGACACAGTACTNCTGAGGGTGCACTCGATCCCCTCATCCAGATCATCAACAAACATCTGCAACCAGAGCAAGTCTTAACCACTCTTTCCTGTGTCCTGGCTGCAATAACTTGTACTTCTCACAGATTACTGCAAAACAGTAGATCTGGAGCTCAGGGACAGGGTTTAGGGGTGGCCTTGGGACAGTTGGGTTCATGGTTGGATTTGATGAGCTTGAAGAGCATTTCCAACCTGAATGATTGTGTGTTTCACCCAGTGGAGCTGGGTGCCTGGGACAGGGCAGCTAGAGGCGAAGGATCGCGGCTGGTGTGTTGTTTTCAGGGCTTTCAGCACCTCCCTTTAATGGGTAGATATTAATTAAGCTGCAGTATGGTCAGGAACATGTGTCTGGGGACTGCTGGCCAGCCAGAGAAAAAATGCTCTACCACATGGGCACCAATTGCTGTCACCTCTCTGCTTTTCCCCACCAAGTGGCTGGGGATGAGGCTGTTGCACCCGTCAGCTGTGAATCACTGAACAGCCTGACAAGGCCAGTTTCTAATTCTCAAGGTGAACAGCAGTGGGAATCCTGTTTGTTCTGATCTCTGACCTCATCCTTCCCATTCACCAAGTTCAGGAGTAGCTCCAGAGCTGTAATGGGGGTCACTGAAGAGACTCCTTAATGGTGTCAAGGCCCCACTCTCTGTGTGAATTAAACCCCCTGATGAGGTAAAGACCTCTGAGGAAAACAGGCTGTGACCATTCAAACCCCACTATGGGAATAAAGAAAGGGCCTGATCCACAGCCAGCAAGTGGGACAATTCCCAGTAGGAGCTTTTTGAGGGTTGAAGAAAGATGCAGCAAGTGAAGCCATACTGTGAAGAGACACCTGGATCACATCACTGGCTACAGCACTGAAGAAGAAAAGGATGCAGCTGAAACTTGATCTGGATTCTGGGCCAGTTCCTGGGGTGATAAAAAGCCACTGAGCAAACAGCTGTGTTGGAAGCAAAGGAGAACTTTTAACTGAACTTGCAGCAAATCTTCAATAACCATCATCATTAATCCCTCCTGTTTGGGGAAGGTAAGAAAATTTATCTCACAAGAAAACTGCAGACAGGTGGCAATAATTTGATGCTCTGTGTGTGTGTGTGTGTGTGTGGGGGGGTGTTCAGTGACAAATTAATCCAGAGATTTGATGGGAGGTGGTCTCTTGGGAAAACAACAGCAACACAAAGCTCAGAGCTGCTGTGAGCTCCAGAGCCTCTGGCTGCTCTGCTCTTAGTTCTGATAAATCAGGTTTTTCACCAGGAGTACCCTCTTCTTCTGAGAATCACCTGAAACCTGAGATTCTGCTTCGGGATGCTGCTTTTGAAGGGAAGACAAATGGAGTTTGGCCTCTGTGGGGCTGGGCTGTAAGGACATGGATGTCACAAGAAGTGGCCCAAGTGGTCCGAGCTTTGTGATTGATTTTTGAAGGTTTGTGGGGTCACTGAGTCTGATAAGCGGGGGCTTTTTAAAAAAACCCTGAGATGTTTAAAACCCTATGTTCCTGTACAGCTTGGTCTAGGTGATCCTGCTGTGGTAGGGGAATTGGACTAGGTTATGTTTTGAGGTCACTTCCAATCTGTAACTTTATGTGATTCTGGGAACAGCAATGGGCTGGAGTAGTCTACAGAAGGACTGACCCGTCCTGGGAGGGCGAGAGCTCAGATTTGCTCAGGAATTTGAAATGGAAAGCCAAGGCTTTCCAGAAGCAGAGGCTGCCCAGCATGGCAAGCAGTGCTCCTTTTCCTCAGCCCATACGATTAGGTGTCCTGACTGGGGGGTGCCCTGGTGGACTTCTTACCAAGGACAAAGTCCCAGGAGTCCTGGCATGAGGGTTCTGAGACTGAAATAGGGACAGAATCACAGAAGGGTTTAGGCTGGAAAAGGATTTGTAGGAATATTGAGTACAACTGCTCCCACAGCACTGTCCCTCATACCACATCTCATCCGCTCTGCAACCCCTCCAGTGACATGGAATCCCCCACTGCCCTGGGCAGCCTGGGCCAGGCCTGGGCAACCCTTGTGAGGCAGAAATTCTTCCTCAAGACCAACCTCAGCCTCCCCTGGGACAACCTGAGGCTGTTTCTTCCAGGATAATCCCCCAGTTCACTCTGCTCCTCCTCACAGCAGTGGTTCTCCAGCCCCTTCCCCAGCTCCATTTACCTTCTCTGGACCTGCTGCAGCTCTCAGTGTCCTTCTGGCAGTACTGTAAAATCCCTCCAACCCTCACCAGATAGCCAAGTCCTGGTTTAAAGAAATTTGTGTCACCATTAGGCCCAAAGCATTTTGCTGTCTCTCATCAGCCCTTGGTGAGCTGGGACATCACTTGTGTCCCTTGGTAGCACCGCAAGCTCTGCTGTTGCTCAGGGATGTGCAGGGGGATACAGCTAGAAAGAAAATGAAGCCCTGGGCTGCTGCTGCCACCTGAATCTGTGACGGTGGCAAAACCGTTCTGCATGGCCATTGACAGTTGGTTGAGAAAGGGGATTCTCCCCCTCTACTCTGCACTGCTGAGACCCCATCTGGAGTCCTGGGTCCAGCTCTGGAGTCCCCAACATCGGATCGACACAGAACTCCTGGAAGGTGTCCAGAGGAGAGCAACTCCCATGATCAGAGGGCTGGAGCACCTCTCCTCTGACAACAGGCTGAGCAAGTTGGGGTTGTTCAGCCTGGAGAAGAGGAGGGTCCCACGTGGCCTTTGAGCAGCTTTCCAACCTCTGAAGGAAGGGGGCTGCAAGAAAGCTGAGGGAGGGCTTTTGACAGGGCTAGTAACGAGAGGGCAAAGGGAAAGGGTTCCAGACTTGAGGAGTGGAGATTGAGGTTGGACATGAGGAAGCAATTCTTTGCTGTGAGGGTGCTGAGATGCTGGAACAGGTTGCTCAAGGCAGTTGTGTCTGCCCCACCCCTGGCAGTGTTGAAGGCCAGGTTGTGTGGGGCGCTGAGTAACCTGTTGTAGTAAAGGTGTTCCTTCCTGTGCAGGGGTGTTGGAACTGGATGGTCTTTGAGGTCCCTTCCAACCCCAGCCAGTCTATGATCCTCCAAATCACTAAGAAAACAAGACTGCTACAGCTCTAAAATGGATAAAAATATCTTTAGGTTCCCAGTAGGTCTGGGAGAGCAGTTGCTTCACAGCTTGTTAATCGTTCATGTACTCCTTCCCCCCAGGGTCCTGAATAGATTTTCTTGCTGTTTTGAAGAGCAGTGTGAGGCAGGTAGATTGTCGTGGGCTTTTTCCTAAAGTTATGTAAATGTGAGCTATGGGGAGGCTGCTGTGAAAGGTGTTATTTATACACCCGGGAGACTGTTTGATAAGACATTATTGTCATTTGCTCTGTGATTCTAGACACTCGAAAGGCCTTAATGTCATTTGTGAGACACAAATAGAGATGCTGCAGAGTGGTGTGGGGGGGATGATTCAGAGATAGCAGCACCCAGCTTCCCTCTGCTCCCTAGTTGTAGAAAACCCAGAGTAAAAAGCAAACCTCCACCTCACAAAGGCTTTTGGGGTCTTGTGTTACATCCAGCCACCTCAGAGATTTCAACTATCCAGTTTCCTCCAGATGGCCTGCTCTGTGTGACCTTCCAGCCCCGCAAAGCGGCCACCAGAAGGCTGTTCCCAGGGGCAGAGAATGATAGGATGAGGGGTCATGGTTTGAAGCTGGAAAAGCGCAGAGTGAGTCTGAACAGAAGGAAAAAGGTCTTGAATCTGAGGGTGGAGGAACAGGCAGGTGGTGGAGGCTTCGTCCCTGGAGCCATTCAAGGTCGGGCTGGATGGGGGTCTGGGCAGCCTGGTCTAGTGAGTGATGTCCCTGATTGTTACAGGGGGATGATGCCCTTTGGAGATCCCTTTAAACCCTGTGATTCTGCATGACTAGTAGTTCATTCAGTAGCCCCGTACATTTGGTTCCCTGGCAAACAGACCTGCATGTGGAGAGCAGGCAGGACTGAACCCAGACCCCCAGAAAGGCAAGTAAGCTGGGAAGGTGGCACCTTGCAGATAGTGTGAGAAGGAGAGTTATGCTGGAGCCTGCCAAAAAAACCCAAACCCACAACAGCATCACCTTTGCCTAGAGGCTGAATAGTCTGATGCAGCCTTCAGCCACCTGGCTGTCCTGGCAGAGAATGGGGCCACCTGGCAGATCTGGAATGTCCTGCCAGTGATGTGGACTGGGTGAGACTGTCCTGTTCCCTGCGTGTGGGTGCCTGAGGCAAAGGCAGATCTATCTGCAGGTTTATGGAGGCTGAGAGCTGTCCCACAGCCCAATCAAAGTGCAGGAGAAGGGGAAAGTTCTTTTCCTGTCTTCTCACATGTCTGAAACCATGTCCTGCAGAGTCAGTGGAGGAGGAAGTATATGGGACTTTCTACCTGCTCGCAGGTTTTGTGGCCAGAAGAGACTATTCTGGCCATCTGGTTTGAGTTGTTTGTTTTTTTTTCACCATGGACTTTGTTTCCCCCTCCCACATTGGATTTGAGTGATCTCGTAGATATCTATCTTCAAAGACTCATCTCTGCTGAGTCTCCCACCTGCCAGATCAGCTCTTTCAATGCCTAATTATCCTCACAGCTAGGAAAAGGCTTATTTCAAGGATGAATATGTAGAGCTATTTCTTCCGGGATTTGTGTTTGATTTCCTTTTCTTTCAGCCTTTTTTCTATAAAATGTCCTGAATCTCTAACTTGTAGATGAACAAATCATCATAATTTTTTGGGCAAAGAGAAGTTGGAAGTAATTTTTACCAATAGGTCTGTTGTGAGGTTTTTTCACGGGTAAGCACGTCCAGAACCCCACAAACTTCAGAGTCTGAGCTCAGTTTGCATGACAACCAGCTTAACGATTGTGAACCCACAGTGTGGGAGTCAAGTTCAGTAACAAACTGTACGAAAAGGTTTGTTTCGTTTCTTTTAGCAGAGAAAGTCAAGCCAAGCACATAGAATCACAGAATGGTTCAGGGTGGAAAAGCCCTTCAGGCTCATTGAGTCCAACCGTGAACCCAACTGAACTGGTGTTTAGTCTAGAGAAGATGAGACTGAGAGGAGACCTTCTTGCTCTCTACAGCTACCTCAAAGGAGGTTGCAGCGAGGCTGGTGCTGAGCTCTTGTCCCAAATTCCTAATGATAGAATGAAGGGAAATGTCCTTAAGTTGCATCAAGGGAGGTTTAGATTGGATCTGAGGAAGAAGTTTTTTGCTGAGAGAGTGTTTGGGCACTTGAACAAGCTTCCCAGAATGGTGGTGTTGTCCCCATCCCTGGAGGTGTTCAAAAAGCGAGTAGGTAGAGCTTTGAGACCATGGTGTAGGGGTTAGGGAGCTGTTGGACTTGCTGATCCTGGAGGACCTTTCCAGTCATGGTGATTCTGAGTCTAAGTGGGCCAAGACCTGCCAGGGGTTAAGGAGGCTGTGACTTCTCCCAAGTCACCAGCGACAGAACAAGAGGGAACAGCCTCAAGTTGCCCCAGAGGAGGCTTAGGTTGGACATTAGGAAAAATGTCTTCCCTGACAGAGTGGTCAGGGGTTGGAACAGGCTGCTCAGGGAGGGGGGAGTCACTGTCCCTGGAGGGGTTCAAACACAGAGTAGCTGTGGCTCTGGGGAACAGGGTTGAGTAGGCAGGACGGGGTTGGGGTGATGGTTGAACTGGATGGTCATGTAGATCTCTTCCTATCTTAATGATTCTATGGATTCAGTGGAACCTACAGAATTGTTCCAGTTGGAAAAGACCTTTAAGATCATCAAGTCCAGCTATGACCCCAGCTATCCCAACCTACTGCTAAACCCTGTCCCTGAGCTCCAGATCTTCCTGATTGTGAAACATGGCCAGGAATGGTGACTCAACCCCCTCCCTGGGCAGCCTATTTCATAATCAGTTAATTTTTCATTCAAAGATGAAAAATGCAAAGGAGACTCATTGCAATTATGAAACCATCATAATTATTCCATGGTAAAGGGGAAGAGAAGAATGGGACTATGAAAGTGGGGCTTGTTTAGACTTCTTGGATGTTTGTGTGTTTTATTGACTTAATTTCTGCATTTAAGAACTGCAGCACTGAGGTTTCAGTACCTGCTGCAGGTCCTCTACTCTTTACCTCCCAAACTGAAATACCAGAACCTGCTCTTGTGAAGCTCTTGCCAGCTTTTTCACGCCCCCCCCCACCACCCCCACAGGCTCACCAGCGCTGTCAGCGCTTGCTGTGCCATTTCGCTTCATTGCTCAGTCGCTAAATATAAGTCTGAGACTTTTTTCTTTCTCCTGAAAGCTCTGCTGCACCACAAGCACTGAATCCTGACAACTCCCATACTCCCATTTACTGAAGGCTGTGGATCTTCTGCCTACAACAGGCCAGATGTCCATCCCAGATGAAGTGTTGGCTCCTGTGGCCAAGGATGCTTTTTGGGTTGCCCATGCCCAGTCTCAGTTGGCAATAGTGACCCCTGAATTCCTAGAGGCTGTTTCACAGAGTCACAGAACTCTAGGGATTGGAAGGGACCTTGAAAGATCATCCAGTCCAATCCCTCTGTCACAGCAGGATCACCTAGATCAGATTGCTTCTGCACAAGGTCCCCAGTTTGCACCCAAAGGTGAAAGGGTGGATCAGCTCCGCTCTGGCTGCAGCTCAGCTTCTCTGTCCTATGTTCTCCATTACTTTTGAGTGTCTGCTGCTTCCCTTTGTCACTGTCTCAGCTGCTCCCAGCTGTGCTTTGTTGTTGGGATGAGCTCTCCTTGCTGTGGAGAGACACATCATCACCTCACCGTCCTTGCGGCTCTGAAATGCTGAGATTGGAGCTTACCACCATAATTGTCAGGACACATCAGCCGTGAGGGCTTCTCCGGAGGTTGCAATTGGGAACTTGGATGTTTCCAGATGACAGATTCACTGGAGTCTGCGAAATGGTTGTTTTCTTCCTTGTTTGCTGTGGGATGCAGAGACCTGATCCTGTAGCTCTGACAATGACCTTACTGGACACACTGGGACTGTTATGTGACAGGGATGTGCTGAATGAGGTTCTCCAGAACATTGATGAATGATGCATGTGCAGGGGGAACAATCGGCTCGTTTATACGTTCACCAGCACCTGTGTTTGGGAGAAGCAGCATTTTTGCTTATAGTTTCCAATGGAAAAAAAGCCAATTTCCTAGCTACTTCTAAAAATACCCCCATCTCTTAACATGGAGAATCTGATCTGAACCAACTTGTGTAATAGCATCTAATTTACAGCTGGGAATTGTTAGCTTCTCACTGCACCACACTTAGCTGCAAATAACAAAGTAAAGCTCTGTGGTCCCGAAACTGAGGGGCATGTAGAATCCCAGACTGGTTGGGTTGGAAGAGAGCTCAGAGATCACTCAGTGTCAACCCCCTGCCATGGTCTGGGATGCCTCTTACCAGACCAGGTTGCTCAGAGGCGCAACCAACCCGGTCTTGAACACTTCCAAAGATGGAGCAGCCACAACCTCCCTGGGCAACCTGTTCCAGTGCCCACACACCCCATCAGCCAACAAATCCAGACAGATGCAGCTAGTTCTGTTGATCTCCCAGAAGCAGTTTTTCATAGAAGGGTGTCTCCAGGTTAAGTGGTCAGGCACTGGAATGGGCTGCCCAGGGTGGTGTCCCCATCCCTGGATGTGTTTCAAAGTGACTTAGATGTAGTGTTGGGGTATCTAGTTTATGGGTGAACTTGTAGAGTAGGATCGATGGTTGGATTCGATGATCCTAAGAGTCTTTTCCAATCTGGATGATTCTACGATTCTAAGTGTCTCATAAAGAGACTGGACTGGACTGGCCTCTCCTTACACAGACACCAAGTTCTTAAACTCTTCTTTCCAGACAGGCTTTTGTCTGAGCACTTGGCAGCTCCTAGGGAGTTTTGTTTGGTGGGTTTAGGGGGTTATTGTACTCCTGCTGCTCGGTTTTGCTGGCTGGAGCCCTGCTCTTTAATACTTTGGTAGGTGGGAGGGTGTCCATCTTCATGTAACTGAAAATCTTGCGGTTTATAAAGGTCTCACAATGGGAATAGCAACAGTTTAATGGAGGGACCTGCTTTGGGCTGATTTTCTAACATGTACTGAAGGGTTATCTCTGTTTAAACTCATTCCTGGTTGTAGCTGAAAGGTGGATGTGTTAGATTCTCCCACTAAGTTCGCCCCTGTTCCTCTGGTAGGCAGGGACTAGATGTGTTTCTGCTATGGATTTTGAATTAGATACTTGTCAGCAGTGCGGGTGGACACTGCCATGGTCCAGCAACCCAGCAATTGTTCCGTCCACACTAATTAATGAGCAGCTTCCTCATAAGTAGATTAATAGAGGTAGTCCCATTACCCAGTTATTTCCGTTATGGTGCTTCTTGTTAGAGAACTGCAGGGTGAAGCAGCCTTTCAATTAGCTCTTGCACAGGATCTGACTCCTTTTTGTTTTCTCAGCCCTTCTTATAAAAGGGTTTTGGAGGAGGTTCTGACCTCTCCCCAGTGCTCTCCAGCACAGCAGCTTTCTGTAAGACATCCTTGAGCTTAGAAGAAAAACTCTGCTAACTTCTCACCATGCTGCTGGAGACAACTGTAATGGGAGGTTCCCCAGGCTCTGCTTAATGCAAAGAGAAATGTCTCTTGAAATTAAACTCTGTCAGAGTACAGAGGGTGTGAGGTGTCCATCTGGACTTGCTGCTAAGCCCAAATCATAGAATCATAGAATCATTAGGGATTGGAAGGGACCTCAAAAGATCATCTAGTCCAATCCCTCTGACACAGCAGGATGACCAATACAAAGTCACACAGGAACACATCCAGGTGGGTTTTAAACATCTCCAGTGAAGGAGACTCCACAACCATCCTGGGCAGCCTGTTCCAGTGCTCTGTCACTCTCACCGTGAAGAAGTTCCTTCTCAGGTTGATGTGGAACCTCCTATGTTCCAGCTCACAAGGACTGACCCTCATCCTATCACACTAGATGACATTGAGAAGAGCCTGCCTCCATCCTCCTGACACCCACCCTTCACATATTTATTAGACATTAACGAGGTCATCCTTCAGTCTCCTCTTCGCCAAGCTAAAGAGACCCAGCTTCCTCAGCCTCTCCTCATAAGGGAGGTGTTCCACCTCTCTTATCATCTTCGTTGCCCTGCGCTGGACTCCCTCTAGCAGCTCCACATCCCTCTTGAACTGAGGAGTCCAGAACTGGACACAATACTCCAGGNAGCCAGTTCACAATCCACCTCACTACCCAATCTTCCAGACCACACTACCTCATTGTCGCTGTGAGGATGCTATGTGAGACTGTGTGAAATGCTTTACTGAAGTCAAGATAGACCACATCCACCACTCTGCCATCATCTATCCACCTGGTTATGCCCTCACAAAAGGCTATCAGGTTGGTCAAGCATGACTTTCCCCTTGGTGAAGCCATGCTGACTGTCCCTAATGACCCTCCTGTCCTTGATGTGCCTGCAGACAGCCTCTAGAACAAATGGTTCCATCACCTTTCTCTGGGATGAAGGTGAGTCTGACTGGGTCCTCCTTCTTAACCTTTTTGAAGATTGGAGTGACATTTACTATCCTCCAGTCTCTAGTCACCTCTCCTGATCCCCATGGCTTAGCAAAGATGATGGAGAGTGGCCTAGCAATGACTTCTGCCGTCTCCCTTAGCACGCAAGGGTGCATCCCATCTGGGCCCATGGATTTGTGTACATCCAGTTTGCTCAACTTACCATAACCCAGTCCTCATCAACCAAGGCAGGCTCCTCTCTTGCCTCAACTTCCTCTGGAGTCTCATCAGTCTGGGGCTTGATATCAAGACAGCCTCCAGAAGTACAGACAGAGGCAAAGAAGATGTTCAATATCTCTGCTTTCTCTGTATCCTCTGTCTCCAGGGTACCCATCTCATTCAGCAGGGGGCCTACGTTGCCTCTAGTTTTAGTTTCACCTGCAATGTATTGTCCTTTGAGGAGCATCTAATGATTCAGCAGCATCATTCCAGTACAGATAAGATTCTGAGGAGCAAGCAGCACCTTTGTGCTCAAGACCTATTTACGGTCTGTTAAATTGAGCAACACATTGAAAACACCATAAATTTTTGTGTTTCTAATATCTTCATCTATATAGCTGGCATCTGGTGGGTTGCTGGTACTTTTTAAGATGCTAAAGCCATGGCAGACA
The DNA here is from genome assembly GCA_013400115.1 of Rhinopomastus cyanomelas. NCBI lineage: Eukaryota > Metazoa > Chordata > Aves > Bucerotiformes > Rhinopomastidae > Rhinopomastus > Rhinopomastus cyanomelas. Next base: position 32,298 of record VXBP01007173.1, on the reverse strand, counting down.
TTGCTTCTGTTTAAACAGGGTATCAGGAGCAATCACTGTTCAACTCCAGTGTGCTCCCTCACGCTGCGATAAAGCTTGAAAGGAGCACAACAGAGATGCAGTTCCTCGACAGCCAGACAAACAGCGAGTTGCTTGCTTAGAAATTTCAGATAAAACCTGGAACACATGCCCCAAGTAGATAACACGGGCTAGGAGTAATTATCTAGCAAGCCTTGTGAAATTGTAAAGCCAGCGGCACTGCTCGTTGAGCAGAGACCAGTCAAGGGAAGCAGTAATTATTGTAAAACAATTACCCTTGTTCTACTCCCTTCACTTTGAAGGCTAATATTAACAGCCACTTGCCATTCCAGACCTTTACAGAATAACAACACACCAAGATGTATTATTTAACCCAGAGGAAATGTTGCTTAACTACATATTCCCTTAGCACCGCCTGAAATTATTAGAATCTGCTTAGAGTCCCAAGCATAACCTCATGCTGTCCTAGGTGGCTTCTGGGACATGAGACTTCAGATTCACAGCCTACCTTGATCTGACTGGTGCATTTTACCGTCACACTCTCCTTTAGGTAGTTTTGATGGCTTGGAAATCTCATTAGATACTATTGAACAGGCAAGTGCGAGGGTCTTAATGAAGTGAATGCTCTGCTTTGAGGAGTTCCACTAGTGTTACATGGGAAGCAAAGGAGAGAGAAAGCAGGGGGCGTGATCACAGAATCACAGAATCATTCAGGTCTGAAAAGACCCTTGGGATCGAGTCCAACCATCAGCCTTACTCTACAAGTTCACCCCTGAGCCAGACTCCCCCAACACTATTTCTAAGCCACTTTTCAAAACATCCAGGGATGGGGACAACACCCTGGGCAGCACATTCCAGTGCCTGACCACTCACTCCAGGAAGTTCTTCCTGATGTCCAGTCTAACCCTCCCCTGTTGAAGCTTGAAGCCCTTCCCTCTGCTTCTTTTGACAATTCCCTGTGAGAAGAGATCAGCACTGACATGTCTACAGTGTCCTTTCAGATGGTTGTAGAAACCAATGAGGTCTCCCCTCAGCCTCCTCTTCCTCAAACTAAACATCCCCAACTCTCTCGATCTCTCCTCATCAGATTGACTCTCCAGGCCCTTCCTTAGCTTCATTTCCCTCCTCTACACTGGCTCCAGTACCTCGATATCTCCCTTGTGTTGAGCGTTGTCCTTCTCTATACTTGCTCTTGCCCTTTGATGTCTCCCTTGTACTGAGGTGCCCAAAACCAGACTCAGTACTCAAGGTGCAGCCTCACCAGTGCTGAGTACAGACAGACAATCACTGCTACTCCTGTTGGACACACAGTTTCTAATCCAGGCCAGGATGGAATTGGCCTTCCTGGCCACATGGGCACCATGCTAGTGCATACTCAGCTACCTGTCAATTAGAACCTCCAGGTATTTATGTTGGATTTTGGTGGTGCTTGGCCTTGACCCAAGTGAAGAACCCAGTCTGGGAGCTTACAGACACACGATGGATTAAATACATGACTAGTTGCTGGAAAACACATTATTGCCAGTCTTGGAGAAGCTCTTTCAAAGCACCAGTGTGTCCATAGGTGGTGTCTTTCAGCAGCTCCTCTAAATTTAAGGAAAGGACAGCTTTCATACAAATGTTAATAAAAAAAGATGCTGCCTAGATGACACCGAGATGAAGAAGTAGCAAAATACTCTGAAGGACAGAGCCAGCCTGACTATGATAAATTGGACAAGTGGTAGGAGGTGATGAAAGACAAAGAATAAAGTTATTGGCTTCCAGTTGCTAAAGCTAACATCCAACTACAAAACAAGTACCACAACCTCCAAGGACTTGAGTTTCAAGTGCACCAGGAGTCAATGGAATTTCTTCTCACCAAAACCTCCATCCACAAGTAGAATCATGTAATTGTGCAGGTAATCATAGAATCATAGAATGTTCTAGGCTGGAAGGGACCTCTAGAGTTCATCTACTCCAACGTTCTTACACAGGCACAACTCTACCTAGGTCAGGCTACTCAGAGCCTCATCAAGCCTGACCTTAAATAACTCCAGGAATGGGGGTCCCACCATCTCCCCAGACAGCCAATTTCAGCCATCAACCACCCTCAAACTGAAGAATGTGTTTCTAATATCCAGCCTCAATCTCTCCTTTTCCAGTTTATGGTGTTTTCAATGTGTTGCTCAGTTTAACAGACCATAAATAGGTCTTGGAGAATAAGAAGTGTCTGTCCACCACATGGTTATCTCTCCTGAGTTGTCTGAACTTGGACACAAAGGTGCTGCTTGCTCCTCAAAATCTTATCTGTGCTGGAATGATGATGCTGAATCATTAGATGCTCCTCCAAGGACAATGCAAATCAGTGGCATCTCTTTAAGTCACAGAATCACATAACAGAACATTAGGGATTGGAAGTAACTTCAAAAGATCATCCAGTCCAATACCCCTGCCACAACAGGATAATCTAGATCCAGTTGCACAGGAACCTGGCCAGGAGGGTTTAAAATGTTTCTAGAGAAGGAGACTCCACAGCCCTCCTGGGCAGCCCCTTCCAGGGCTCTGTCACCCTCACTGGGAAGAAGTTCCTTCTCAGATTGATGTGGAACCTCCTCTATTCCAGCTCACACCCGATACCCCTTGTCTTATCATTGAGTACCCCTGAGCAGAGCCTGGCTTCATCCTCCTGACACCTGCCCTTCACATATTTATAAACATTAATGAGGTCTTCTTTTTTCCAAGTTCAAGAGATCCAGCTTGCTCAGCTTTTCTTCATCAGGGAGATTCTCCAGTCCCCTCATCATCTCTGGGGCTCTGTGGTGGACTCTCTCCAGCAGTTCTGTGTCCTTCTGGAACTGAGGGGCCCAGAACTGGACACAAAATTCCAGATGTGGTCTCATCATGGCAGAGGGGGAGGAGAACATCTCTCATTCTACTAACCACCCTCCTTCTAATCCATCCCAGGATGCTGCTGGCCTTCTTGGCCACCAGGCCCCATTGCTGGCTCATGGTCATCCTGCTCTCCACGAGGTCACAGCTTTCTAAGAGCTTGGGGCCAGACATTGGCAGTTTCTGAGAAGAGTGAACTGTCATCTAAGACCAGCTTTTACACTCAGTAAAACAACAGCATAAACCTTTCTGTGTTGAAGTCACTAAGCAGGAAAATCAAACTTTTAAAGGAATAGCCCACACGTCCAAAATTAATCCTGGAAGTGGAACAGAATAGCTGAACTGGTGGAATTAGTTGTAGGAGAAGGATGCCTCAGTCACAGCTGAACCCCTTGGTGAAGCCATGCTGACTGTCCCTAATGACCCTCCTGTCCTTGATGTGCCTGCAGACAGCCTCTAGAACAAATGGTTCCATCACCTTTCTCTGGGATGAAGGTGAGTCTGACTGGGTCCTCCTTCTTAACCTTTTTGAAGATTGGAGTGACGTGTACTATCTTCCAGTCTCTAGTCACCTCTCCTGATCCCTAAGGGGAAAGTCATGCTTGACCAACCTGATAGCCTTTTGTGAGGGCATAACCAGGTGGATAGATGATGGCAGAGTGGTGGATGTGGTCTATCTTGACTTCAGTAAAGCATTTCACACAGTCTCACATAGCATCCTCACAGCGACAATGAGGCAGTGTGGTCTGGATGATTGGGTAGCAAGGTGGATTGTGAACTGGCTCCAGAATAGAAGCCAGAGAGTAGTGCTCAATGGGACAGAGTCTAGTTGGAGGCCTGTATCTAGTGGAGTGCCCCAGGGATGAGGGATTAGGTGCACCCTCAGCAAGTTTGCTGATGACACAAAGCTGTAGAGCAACGAGGATGGTGAAGGAATTGGAGCACCTCCCTTACAAGGAGAGGCTGGGTCTCTTTAGCTTGGAGGAGACTGAGGGGCGACCTAATTAATGTCTCTGAATATTTGAAGAGGGAGTGTCAGGAGGATGGAGGCAGGCTCTTCTCAATGTCATCTAGTGTGATAGGATGAGGGTCAATCGTTGTGAGCTGGAACATAGGAGGTTCAACTTAAATATGAGAAGGAACTTCTTCTCAGTGAAGGTGATGGAAAACTGGAACAGGCTGTCTAGAGAGGTTGTCATGTCTCTTTCACTGGAGACGTTTGAGACCCACCTGGTTATGTTCCTGTGCGACTCGGTCTTGCTGATCCTGCTGTGACGGGGTATTGTATTAGATGTTCTTTTGAGGTATTGTATTTTGATGTTCTTCCAATCCCTCATGATTCTATGATTCTATTATTCACCTCTTAGCCAGATCCCTCAACACCACATCGAAGCGACTTTTCAATGCATCCAGTGATGTGCAGTTAGCAACCATACTGGGCAGCCCATTCCAGTGCCTGACCACTGTCTCCAGGAAGAAGTTCTTCCTGATGTCCAGCCTAATCCTCCCCTATTGAAGCTTGAAGCCATTCACAGAATCACAGAATCACAGAACATTAGGGTTTGGAAGGGACCTTGAAATATCATCCAATCCAATCTCCCTGCCACGGCAGGATCCCCTAGATTTAGTCACACAGGAACATCACCAGGTGGGTTTTAAATGTCTCGAGAGAAGAACACTCCACAACTCCCTAGTTAGTCCCTTCCAGTGCTCCGTCATACAAAATTTGTGGGTAGGATATGAGAAGCAGTTTCTGTTCCAGGCTGCACCTCTCCTTCAGCAAGAAAATGAGTTTTTGCAACTACTTCAGTAGGCAGCTTGTAAATCATACAGTAGACTTGCTCATGCTTGAGAGAAAACTCCTTTTCAATCTAATTCCAGAACTTAAAGTCATAGGAAAGTACCTCAGTTTTGCCCTTGTGCCCTCTTAGTCTGCATTTTGCTGAACAACAGCAGAACTGATAGCTGGTAGAGGGTTTGCACAATCAGATCCCACAGGAAATCCTCTCACTGGTGTGGTTGTCACCCACCATTCTGGTGGAGGGATTGGACTAGATGATCTTTCAACGTCCCTTCGTATCCCCAATGTTCTGTGATTCTGTGAAAATCATACAAACATTTTCCAGCAGCACAAAAGAGGTTGTTTCAGAATGGGGACTGATCAAGAGCTACCACCACTACCTCTGTGTGTGTGTACGTGCTCAAAGCATTGAGGTGATAGATGTTACTGAAATTGGGTCTGTTACGGCCATTGTGAGTTTCTTCCTCTCTCCTTTGATTAATGGGTGGAAAACAGTTGTTGCTGCAGCTGTCACTCTCCCTCTGAAGGCAGTAGATAAGGCAGAGCCATGAGGCAGCAGGTTGTCTGTTGTCCTCCTGTTCATAAATTACTTTCTCCTGTGACATCAAAGCTCTTCGCTGTAAAATTGAGTTACTGCCTCATGGCTGAAATAAAGCCCTGGGAGGCTGCAGTGGGAGCTTGAGCTCTGTGCAGAGACTTACAGCGTAATCCGTGTCCCTCTGAGGATGCAGAATGTCAACGCTGGGACCTTGGCAGGACCTCTGTGGGTATCAGTGGTACCTTATCCCCTGCTCAGCTTCCTTTTGTCTTGTTGTTTAAGCAGTGGCCTCTTGTTTTCATATGTCAAGCTGGTGCTTTGCTGTAGTTTGGCCTTCCCCCTAGAGCCAGGGGTTGGTTTTCAGATGTTTGAATGAATAAAACCTCAATTCTGTCAGTCATGGAAGACTGAAGAGAGGCAATTCCTCTGCTGTAAAAATAATACTTAGATTTAAAAATGGAAGCCTGGTGGGGAAATAATTTTGGAGCCATGTGTGACCTCGCTCTGAAAAGGATTGACTTTGATTTTTCAGTCCTGAAATACACATTACACAATAAAAGAAGCATAGAGGGCTTGGTGGGTATTGATAAGATAGAATAGAGAAGAACACTATTTGTGCTGAAAGATATTCACTGCTTGTGATCTTCCAGCCACAAGTCATTCTATGGAGAACTCTTGATGTTGACTTCAGCAGAGAACGTTACTTCAGAGAGGACTTTCTGCATCATCTGGTGTGCAAGTGTGTTGAGAAGATGCTACTATGTGAATATCCACCTAAGACTAATAAGGAGTGCTCTTACAGGAGCATAATCAAGGGTGTTCTAAGTCTTCTAAGGTGCTAAAGCACAGGGAAAATTAGCTGGCAGGGTCCCTAGGAGGACAGGAGAGATGTTTTTTAGAGGATCACAGAATCACAGAATTTTTATTGAGGCTGGAAAAGCCCTCTGAGCTCAGCCAGCCCAGCCCAGGACCTCACATCACCACACCAGCCACACTAGGGCACCAAGGGCCACAGCCAGGCTGTCCTTCAACACCTCCAGGGATGGGGACTCCAACAGTACCCTGGGCAGCCCAGTCCAGGCTCTGAGCAACCTTTCCGTGAGGAAGGGCTTCCTAACATCCAACCTAACCCTCCCCTGGCAGCTTCAGGCCCTGCCCTCTCATCATCTCCTCAGGTGGGAGAAGAACCTGACCCCCACCTGACTAGAGCCTCTTTTCAGGGAGTTGGAGAGAGGGAGAAGGTCCTCCCTGAGTCTCCTCCAGGCTAAACACCCCCAGCTCCCTCAGCCTGTCCTCATCAGTCTTTCCCTCCAGTCTCTTCCCCAGCCTTGTTGCTCCTCTGCACCTGCTCCAGCCCCTCCATCTCTTTCTTGAATTCAAGGGCCCAGCACTGCCCCCAGGACTCGAGGGGAGGCCTCCGCAGTGCCCAGTACAGGAGGAGAATGACATCCCTATCCCTGGTGGCCACACTTATCCAAGCCAGGATGCCATCGGATTAAGTTTGAGAGAGGAAAGGACTTGTTCTTGCAGATCTAAGACCTCTCCTCCCTCCTTTTCTGTTTGCAGCCTGCTCTAAGAGTCACCAAGAGCAGCAGAGCTGAATGCCTTCGTGTCTGACACAGACCTAGCACAGCAGTACTGCTGCTTTTATGATATCTAATGGGAATTGGAAACCAGCACAGGGAAAGGATCTCCTGAGTTTGGTTGCGCAGTTCTCACTTCAATAATCCTTTGACCTCAATTATCCCTGATTGTTAATGACTGGACTCCAGGAACTACAGACTGAAACACAATTAAATCTTCTTATAATTACACCCTCCCTCTCTCAGTGAGGTGGGAGTGTGCATCATCCATCAGCTCTATTGATCTAAGCTGGTCTGAAGTGCTCTTTTGATTGGAGGCATCGACAGATTCATTGTAACAAGGTGGACTATTACCACTGGAAGTCAGGAGGACACTGGGGATGATGCATCCACAGAAGGAGCCTAATAATAACTTGAATGTCATTGAATCAATAGCAGAGCCATTAGTGCCAATGGACTGTGGCAGGGCATAATGTTACGAAGAAACTGGGGGGGATCTTTCCTGCTGTAGAAGCAGGAGGCTTTGTTATAGCCACAGGGTTAGAAAGGGGTTTGATATTTAGGCCAGCGTAAACAGCATCCATTAACTGTGCCAACATGTCATGGAAACAGCCAAGGTGCCTCTTGGAAGTAGGGTTTCACAGAACATTAGGGATTGGAAGTGACCTAGAAAGATCATCCAGTCCAATTCCCCTGCCACAGCTGTATTACCTAGATCCAGTCGCATAGGAACACGGCTAGGCAGGTTTGAAATGTCTCTAGAGAAGGAGACTCCACAGCCCCCCTGGGCAGCCCCTTCCAGGGCTCTGGAACCCTCACTGGGAAGAAGTTCCTTCTCAAATTGATGTGGAACCTCCTCTGTTTCAATTTACATTCAGTGTCCCTTTGTCCTATCATTGGGTGCCACTGAGCAGAGCCTGGCTGCATCCTCCTAACACCCGCCCTTTTGCATATTTATCAACATTCATGGGGTCACCCCTGTCTCCTGTTTTCTAAGCTCAAGACACCCAGACTTTCCTCATTAGGAAGATGTTCCACTCCCCTCATCATCTTTGGGGCTCTGCACTGGACTCTCTCCAGCAGTTCTGTGTCCTTCTGAAAGTGAGGGGCCTGGAATTGGACACAATATTCCATATGTGGTTTCAGCAGAGCACAATAAAGGGGAAGGAGAAACTCTCTCAATCTCCTAACCACCTCCATTCTGATCCACCCCAGGATGCCATTGGCCTTCTCGGCCACCAGGGCTCATTGATGGCTCACGGCTATCCTGCTGGCCACCGGGACCCCCAAATCCCTCTCTCCTATACTTGTCTCCAACAGCTAATTCCCCACCCTATACTGATACCTGAGTTGTTCATGCCCAGATGCCAGACTCTACACTGCCCTTGTTACAGTTCATTCAATGTCTCCCTGCCCAGCTCTCCAGCCAGTCCAGGTCCCGCTGAATGGCAGCACAGTTTATTGGGGTGTCAGCCACTCTTTCTAGCTTTTTTTGCCTTATTGGAGGATGATTTTGCTTCTTAACTTCCTTCTTCTCCCACTAACAGGCAAGTCCATTGGAGCAAAATAACCTCTGCCTGGAGCACAGGAGAAGAAGGCTGTTCTCACTGGTATGTTTGTGCAATTACTTTATGGCTATAACATTTGTGATAATAAGCCAGATTCCTTCCTGATGGAAGCAAATGTGGTTATGCTGGAAGCAAACACAGTTAGACATTCAGGAGATGAACAGGGTACAACTCCCAGCCTTGCAAAAGCCCAGATAACCTCATAGAACAGCTTGATCCTCCACTGTTACAACCAGAGAGTAGAGCAAAGCAGTAATGATATTTAATTGAAATAAAGCGCTGCGAGTGGTTTAAATGTTTTTGGCTGTAGCCTCGCAAAGGCATGAACATCGGGACAGCTAGGATGGCTTGTGTGGGGTTTGTTTGCCTCTTGGCTCTTCAATTTTTAAATCTTTTCTTATTTTATGCATTTTTATGGCTTTTCTGAAGGATGAAACAGCCTATCATTGGCTTGTTTGATTATTTTCCCTTTGACTTAACACCAATGAATACAGATCTGTCTCCTTGTCCCATAGCACCTTGCTGTTTTCAAGGCCCTAATAACTGTCTTGAACTTCTTGAAAATTGAGCTAGAAATCTGCACAGTCATTTTACACAGGAGCCACAGAGACACTGAAGCTGGAAAAGCCCTCTGAGCTCATCCAGCCCAGCCCAGGACCTCATATCACCCCATCATCTAGGGTGGCACTAAAGGCCACAGTCAGACTGTCCTTCAGCATCTCCAGGAATGGGGACTCCAATACTACCCTGGGCAGTCCAGTCCAGGCTCTGAGCACCCTTTCCCAAAGCAACAGCTTCCTAACATCCAACCTGACAGCTTAAGGCTCTGCCCTCCTGTCCTGGCTCTGGTTGCCTGAGAGAGGAGCCTGACCCCCAACTGACTACAACTTCCTACAATCTTTCACCTTAGCCAACAGGTAACTGTGGGCCACTTTCATTTCTGGAGGACAAGTGTTAAGCTATAGAGTACTGGCATGGGATGATGAACCAGACACATGGGAGATGCCAAGTGTTCACAGTTGAGATTGTTTGATCATATGATCCAGCTCAAGACAAACACTACAAGTCTAGGTGATCCTGCTGTGGCAGGGGGATTGGACTAGATGATCTTTTGAGATCCATTCCAATCCCTAATGACTCTATGATTCTATGATTCTCCTGTCACAGAGTTGGAAAGAGGGAGAAGGTCCCCCCTGAGTTTGCTCTTCTCCAGTCGGAACACCCTCAGATCCTTCAGCCTCTCCCTATCAGACTTTCACTTCAGTCCATTCCCCAGCCTCATTGCTCTTCTGCACCCACTCCAGCCCCTCTATCTCTATCTTGAATTGAGGGGTCCAGCACTACCCTCAGGACTTGAGGGGAGGCCTCCGCAGTGCCCAGTACAGGAGGATAATGATGTCCCTATCCCTGCTGGCCACGCCGTTGCTTATCCAAGCCAGGATGCCATCGGCCTTCCAGGCTACCCTGGCACCCTGGTGGCTCATATTCAGCCGGTTGTCACCCAGTACTGCCAGGTGCCTCTCTGCCAGGCTGCTCTCCAGCCAATATTCTCTACTGTGCTTGCAGATCTGGTGAACCATGCTGAGCCTTCTGGTTTGGGGGCCTGTGTCAGGGCTGTCAGCTCATTTCTGCCTTTTCAGAGTGACTGGGAAGCGAGCAGGTCCAGCTCACCAGAGGAAAGCTCAAAGGAGAGGTCACAGGGATGGTTCCATCACTGTGTTAATGATGCCAAAATAAGTCACTGACAGTGACCTGGTTCAAATGCAGGTCCAGCATCTATCCTGTACAGGACAAGCATCAATATTGACTGTGCTGTTAAGGGATTTTTTAACTGGTAAGGAATCACACTGATAACTAAAGCAAAGCACCTACAAATAGGGAAATAACCCTTCCTGGCAGTAGTCTGTTGTGTTAACATCTATTTTTAATGCAAACTCTTGGAGGTGACTGTGTATCACACAAACCAGGCAGCACCACCAGAATTTGAGTTCAGAATGATGGAGCTTGAGAAAAATTGGAGAGGAAGTGAAGGCAATAAAGGCCAGAAGATTTTTATTTGTGTGACTGCTGCTATTTGCAGCCACACAGAAATCTAGGAATTTGCTTCATCCTTCTCTTCCTCCTTCCCTGCAGGTTTGTCTGGTGTACTCAGTCAGGTGATGGCTGAGAATCCATGGAAGGAAAACAAACGCTTAGGCAAAATGAGGGGTGTAGTGAGTTTGCAGCCTTCAGCTGTGTGCAAGGGATGGGTGTGATCACATAAAGCTGTTGTCTCTGCCAAGTAAGCTCTACCAGGGTGTGGTTACCACAGCAGCTGCAACAGCCACATGATTTACAGCACAGAGTCTCTCTCCCTCTGGTTGCAGTTTCTTGGGTTCACTGGTTGAGGCCACCTCCAACTCTTCAGCCATCAAGGTAACCCACTGTCTGAGTTTGTGGAATGGATTGATGCCTCCTTTTACATCTGTCTGTGTTTTGGCTTGGTCAAAGTGGTGATGACCTTGAGGCGTAGGGTGTCCTATTGCCACCTCTGTCATGACAGAAGTGTAGAATAGCTGTAGGAGGTTTCTCTTTCAATGCAAGATGATTGAACAGTGAGGAAATCTTGATCATAATAGCTTGTGATTCATCTAAAGCAGCTTGTCTTGTCTTTGTGGTTTTCCTACCCAAGCAAGAGGATCTAGGTCTAGGTGATTTTGCTGTGGCAGGTGGATTGGACTGGATGATCTTTCAAGGACACTTCCAATCCCTAATGTTCTGTGATTCTGTGAAATCACACAAATCTGAAGCTTCTCAGGTGGTGGTGGAGTACACACATGCCCTGACCAGAGCCATGTGTTTGTCTGTTGGGGTTTGGAGGAGTTTGGGCAGTGTGGTACCGAAGTGGGTAACTGCTGATTAATAAATTCATGAGACCCATGGAAAGGTTGCAGCTGCAGTAAATAAATGCTGTAGTAGATTATCCTACAGACAGATAAAAATCCTGCAGAAAATAGGTCCTGAGGCAGATTTACTCTCTTGGTTTTCATAACTAATTTGAGCCATGGCTCTTAGTTCAGCCTCTTCCTTTTGGTTTTGTCTGAAATAATTTTTCTATCTCACCAAGGAGGAGAGAATTCTTGATGAATGGGTTTTCAGAAAGGTGCATTTAAATGAAATCATGGAAATACCTCGAGGTGGTGACATTGCAGTCCAGCTGCTTTAGTGCAGAAGCTCAGAAACACACAGTACAGATGAAAGGCTTTGGGTGACAGGTCTGCCCCACCTAATGTAGCAAGGGGCTCAGTTCACGATGAACACAGAACTGCTGGACAGAGTCCAGCATAGAGCCACAAAGATGATGAAGGGAGTGGAGCACCTCCTTGATGAGTAAACGCTGAGGGAACTGGATCTCTTGAGCTTGGAAAAAAGGAGACTGAGGGGTGACCCCATGAAAGTTGATCAATATGCAAAGGGTAGGTGTCAAGAGGATGGAACCAGGCTCTGCTCAGTGGCAGCCAATGACAGGACAAGGAGTACTGGGTATGAGTTGGAAGAGAGGAGGTTCCACATCAGTATGAGAAAAATGAGGGTGATGGAGCCCTGGAAGGGGCTGCCCAGGGGAGTTGTGGAGTCTGGAGATGTTTTGAACCCACCTGGGTATGTTCCTGTGCAACTGGATCTAGGGGATCCAGCTGTGGACTGGATGATCTTTAAAGGTCCCTTCCAATCCCTAATGTTCTGTGATTCTGTGAAGGGACACCCTTAAACTGCTTTGATCTGCCTTGGTAAACAACAGGATTAAGTTACTTCAGACAGCGCTAAAAGAGAAGAGTATTTTCTTTTCAAAGTATATGTGTCTTTTCTAAGATGAATGGAAGCCAAGCACAAAGGACTAAGAAAAATACTAATTATGGGCAAACAGTAGACAACAGCCTTGACGCTGGATTCAGAGCGATATAAAAGTTCCTACAAATCTCTTCTGCCAGTTAGTCCCTTCAGAGGGTAAAAGGTACTGAGTGGTAATTATCACCGTTTTCTTCTTGGCTTTCTACTTCAGCTTTTTCATGAGCAAAGCGGGAGGGATGTGCACAGAAACAAAGCAGCATCAAAAGCAACCAGCCCAGCCGGAAGATAAAGGACTTGCACAATGTACAGGAGCACAGGCAATGCAGCTCAGCAGCACAGATGCTGTCTAACATGGAATTAGCCATTGCTACTCAGAGAGCTAGAGAGTGCTTGGATGCAGCATCAACATGATGCTGTTACTCATGGGCCTCCTGGTCTTGTCGCCGGGTTAGCTTTCCCATGTAGCACTAATAATGTGACAAGCGGTTTGGCTGCTAGAGAAATTATCACGTCTGGGAGGACCGAAGAGGCTGGGGAGAAGTGACACTAATTTTGTGGGGTTCGAAGTGCAAGAAATTCTGCCAGCACTTCCTGAATCTGTATGGGAAAAGTGGAAGCTTTAACGAGCATAGCTGGGAAGCTGCTGGAGAAAACTCCCGCTAAGATCAAGGGGAAGAAAGCAATTGGCTTTTTACGCATTTTCCACTCCATAAATACCCGCTGGAGTGTTGGAATACTATGGAATATTTATATAACACAATGTTATTCACGCGTTATGCAACCGTTATTTTTGGTAAACTGAAGGCAGAGAAGATGAGGTGAGGCTGAGTCTTCAGCACATTAGGATGAAAATAAATACGACTAGGTCTCGTTTCTCCATTTACCTTCCCCAGTCAGTGGATCTGCAGCACAGAAGCAAGTCACGAGCCCAAGGAAGAGGTGACAAAGAGTTAAATGGCAAGGACAGAACCAATCCCAATGGGTTGCAGCTGTCCATTTGGGCTTGTCTAGCTGAGTTGTAAGCTGGTGTGCAAGTCATTTGATCTCAAATGTTAGCAGTGGGGTCCAAAGGAATGGGCTGGAATGGGCTGCCCAGGGTGGTGGTTGAGCCCCATCCCTGGATGTGTTTAAATGTCTCTTAGATTGGTATTGGGAGGTCTGATTTAGGGGTGAAATTGTAGAGTAGGGTTGATGGTTGGACTCTATGATCCCAAGGGTCTTTTCCAGCCTGAATGATTTTGTGATTCTGTGACTTGATTTGTGCTGGTGAGAGTAAGAGAAGTCCTGTTGACTGATGTCAGATAAGCTTGTCCTTTGCCACAGGAATAGGTGAGAATCCATCTCTGATTTTTCAGCTGGTTTTTTGCTCATGGTGATACTTATCATTTCCATGGAGACTATGAATGTTCTTTCCCCTGAATACTCTGTTGACAATGCACAGAACTTGCATTTCAGGGGGGATACTTCCCCAAATAAATGGGCAATCTTAGTGGCCGCATTTGCCCTTGAAATAGTGATGCCAGTGCCTGAGAAAGGAGTGGGTTTGACACCCTTGAAGATCTTAATACCTGCTGCCAATACAAAATGTTTTTTCAAAGTTATTAACATGTTTTGACATCAGTCTCACCTGTTTGGCTTCTGTGAAAACTGAAACTGTTAGCTTTGATTAGCACTGAATAATTTCTTATCCCAGCCATCTGAACTGAACGTAGGGCATATGGGGTCAGAGCCTTTCCCTCACGCTCTTGTTTTACACCCAGCTGTTTAGAACAAAAAGGCCTCTCAGGTCCAGAAGGAGCCGATGATCTCCTGATCCCAGCAGCTTTCAGCAGGCAGGTGTTGATGCTGCTGGGAAGTGTTGGCCACCAGTCTCTAAACATCTGCTGCCATTAGGACGCATGGATGAGGAAAGGCGAGGGAGATGGGTCTTTTCAGCTTAGAGAAAAGGAGACTGAGGGATGACCTCATTAACGTTGATAAATCTGGAAAGGGTGGGTGTCAGGAGGATGGATCCAGGCTCTGCTCAGTGACGTCTAATGATGTGACAAGGGGCAATGGGTGTAAGCTGGAATAGAGGAGGTTCCACATAAATATGTGAAGGAATTCATGGTGAGAGTGAGAGAGCATTGGAAGGGGGTTGCTGAGTCTCCATCTCTGGAGACATTTAAAACCCTCCTGGCCATGTTCCTGTATGACTGGATCTAGGGGATCCTTCAGTGGCAGGGGGATTGGAATAGATGATCTTTCAAGGTCCCTTCCAATTCCTAATGTTCTGTGATTCTGTGAACCCAAATCAATTTTGGACAATGTAATAGCCTCTAAATAGCCTCTGAATAGAAACTATTTTTTCTATCACATTCTGGGACTGCCCATGCTGTCAGATTTATGTCGGAGGACTTGTACACTGAGATGTTTGCACAGGTTTAGGTAACCTAGTAACTCTGCAGCAATGCAAACACTGATGTGCAGCATTAGAGAGGGTCTGGAAGATTATTTTTTTACATTTTCTGAAAAGTGGAGTAGTTTAAAACCTCAGCTGTAAATATTTTCCCTGGAAATCATGCTCCTGTTGAAGCAACTCAGTTGTACTACATGGGGACAACCTGTCAGTCTTGGAAAGATGAATTTTTTGCTCGGATCTACACTTCACCAGGACCAAATCTCTGTTGGTTTTTCTCATTTCTACCGAGTGATCCCATTGCCTTGGCCTGATCCTGAGCAGGTGCCTGCAAGCAGAACTCCAGAAGTCACCGGAGCTCTGATATCCCTTGAAGCTAAAGAAACCTGAGCATTTCAAAACATCTGAGATAGTTGATGCAAAGTCAATGTACAGCAAGTCAGTCAATCATTCTGTACCTCAACTCATGCCTCCATGAATGGAGGTGCCGTCAACATCTCCCACGGTGTTACAAAAATCAGCAGATGGTTATTAAGCACTTTGAGCATCTTGTATGAAAGAATCGCAAATGCTGTACAGTGTGGTTACACCTTTGCCTCAGGCTTGAGATCTTCAGGGTGTTTGGAGATGGGAAAAGAGCTTTTGCCAAGGGCTGCAGGAACAGGACAATAGGAAACAGCTTTAAAGTGGAAGAGGATACAGTTAGAAAGGAAGAAATCCTTTGTGATGAAAGCAGTGTGACCCTGGATGTGTTGTCCGCAGAAGGTGTGGATGCCCCATTCCTGGAGGTGTTGAAGATCAGCTTGGATGGAGCTCTAAGCAACCTGCTCTAGTTGAAGATGTCCCAGCTCAAGGTGACCTTGAAAGGTACTTTCCATCCACTCTGTGATTTAGTTTAAAGCCTCATTCTCCAAACCCAAAAGCAACCCAAGGTCATTCCTGTCTAAGAAGCAGGACTCTGGACCACCACCACTGACTGGACACGCAGCCACAATGATTAAGGTCTTCTTTGGGTGTTTCTGCGTTTAATGGTAAGATTTGTAGTGAGCAGAGAGTTGCTCAGCTGTGAGTGTTGAGGAGGAGGCAGAGCCTAGTGCAGCTCTGTCCTGTCTGTTCCTACTCAGAACAACACACCATAAGGATGTTAGTCTGTAAAAGAACTGGAGTTTCTAGAAATGTTTTGCTTTGCTTTTCCAAGGCAACTGCTGCTAACACAACAGCTTATGTGGAAGGCTTTGTATCTGCATCAATTCCTCAGTGGCTTCGCTCAGCTTGGAGCTTCTCCCCAGCTGTACCTTGCAGATCTGTTCCACAACCTGAAGCTGCCTTGGCGCTACCCCAGTTGCACTCAGAGGACCTGAGAAATCTTCATGGAGCTTCGAAAGACAGAAAGCAAGGAAATCATGTGGTAAAACCAGTGGTCAAATGAAATGGAGGGGTCATATCTGGCAGCCCTGGATTAATAGTTGTTTTCTTACACATTTAACTGGGGGTCAGCATGTGTTGGGGGATTTGGTTTAGTGATGACATTGTAGAGTAGGGTTGATGGTTGGACTCGATGATCTCAAAGGTCTTGTTGAACCTGAATAATTCTGTGAACATCAACAGGGCTTTGCCTTCCCTACACCTACAAAACTTCAACCCCCCTGGGCTCCCCTAAGAGCAGTGCAAGACATCTACCTCACAACCTGTCCCTCCCCCACAGTATGGTTGCTTTAGGTACTATAAATAAATATATTGGAATAAAGAAACCCCATTTTATTTATCACACTCTAGCCTTGCATGATATGTCACCTGCTATTACTTGCTCAGTGCAGACATGCTGTGTGTACTCCAGCAGCTCCCTCTGCCGCTGTGTAGGAGGGCACAAGGGAGGGGAGGGTCACAGGACAGGCTGCTCCTCAGGGAGCAATTAGCTTTGCAGCAATCTCAAAAGGAACATGGTCACCCTCAGCAAGAGTTGCATAGGTCTGGCTGGTAGCCACCTACTGAAGTGAGAGATGGAAACTTGCATTTCCTGAAGTGAAAATACACTGTTTAAATGTGCCTGGGGCTTGGATTGCTTCACTCTGTCACAGCTTTGGGGATTGTGAGTTTGGGGTGAGCCCACACAACTGGCTTCTGTTTTTGTGGCAGTTGAGGTTAATGGCTCCCAGAGGCTTCAGGTAGGAACCCGTGTGATTGGTGTGTCCACAGGTTGGTGTGTCCAAGGCTTGGGCAGCTCCAAGTGAAATATTGAGAGCAGGTATGAGTGCTGTAAGACTCTGCTAAGGTGTCTTGGAGTACTAATTGATTGGGAAGTGTTTCTGGGTACCTAAAGGCAAACTGCTTGTAGTACCTCTAGGTAACTAGTAAGGCAAAGTGCTTTCAGGTACCTCTGTTGATGGCTGAGCAATTGCTATCTTTGGCAATAGCTGGAGATGAACAGATTTCTTTTAGCTGCAACCTAAACTAAACTTAACTTTGGGGTTAATCTTATATTATTTGAGATAAATTTAAATCATTTTCAGGCTTTGTATGGCCTTGACTTGAAGGGCTCTTTAGCAGAATGATTAGTGCATGAGATGGAGCAGAGTGGGAATCAGGTTCCTGGATCTCTGCTAATAAAATAAAACATTGGACCTGTTCCTGCAAGCAAATTCATTTTCCCTCCTCTCTGCAACAAACTGTCTTTTGATCTAATAAGCTTCCTTCTGTCATTCACACTTCTTCTGAGTCACAGTGTTGCAGAGAAGTTATTTAAAAATTAGCCCCCCGCAGGCTGCGGAACTCGGCGCAGACCTTTGGAACTGGGCTGGGCATTGCCATCTCCAGATGAAACCTAGCAATCAAGCTGATGAGGAGAGAAGATCACAGGCAGCACAGGGGTGAAAAGAGAGTCACTAGAAAGGATCCTGAGTGTGACAGGACAGAAACAGTGGGACAGGAGTGTATTAGCAGGATCTTACAATCTTGTGTCCTGGCAAAGGGAAAGAATGACACCCCATATGACAGGAAGAACATAAAGGTTGCTGAGAGGATAGGTAGATCTGAGTGTGCTTAGGGGAGTATTAGGGCTTCTCCCACCCAAAAAGGTGGCCGAGCTGAGCTGTATCTATACTAATGCATGCAGCCTGGGCAACAAACAGAAGAAACTAGAGGCCATTGTGCACATGGAAAGCTGTGATATAGTTGCCATCACAGAAACATGGTGGGATGAGTCACACAAGTGGAGTACTGCAATGGATAGTTACCAACTTTTCAAGAGAGACAGGCAAGGTAGGAGAGGTGGTGGGATGGCCCTCAATGTTAGGGAGAATTACGAGTCACAGAATCAGAACATTAGGAATTGGAAGGGATCTCAAAAGATCATCCAGTACAATCCCCTTGCCACAGCTGGATCCCCTAGACCTAGTTGCACAGGAACATGTTCTAATGGGCTTGAAATCTCTCCAGAGAAAGAGACTCCACTAATCCACTTAGGAAGCCCCTTTCAGTGCTCTGTCACCCTCATGGGGAAGACTTTCCTTCTCATATTGATATGGAACCTCCTCTGTTCCAGCTCACACTCGGTGCCCCTTGTCCTGTCACTGAGTGCCTACA
This sequence comes from Rhinopomastus cyanomelas, assembly GCA_013400115.1. Taxonomy (NCBI): domain Eukaryota; kingdom Metazoa; phylum Chordata; class Aves; order Bucerotiformes; family Rhinopomastidae; genus Rhinopomastus; species Rhinopomastus cyanomelas. Next base: position 14,114 of record VXBP01007173.1, on the reverse strand, counting down.
CTGCTCTCTCACAGGTCAGTGAATGTTTACAACTTAATGATGGTGATGACAGGGTTGAGAGCTTATGGGTTAAAATCAAAGGAAAGGCTAAAAAGACNAGAGTAGAGGGGGAGAAGAACCTCTCTTGATCTGCTAACCATCCCTCTTCTAATCCACCCCAGGATGCTGTTGGCCCTCTTGGCCACAAGAGCACATTGCTGGCTCATAGTCATCTTGTTGTCCACCAGGACCCCCATCTGCTACAGACCACCCAACCAGGATGAAGAGATGGATAAGATACTTTATAGACAGTTGAGTGAAGTGTCTTGATCTCCACCCCTTGTTCTCATGGGGGATTTCAGTTTCCCAGGCATATGCTGGAAATACAACACAGAAGTGAGGGAACAGTCCAGAAAGTTTCTCATCCTGACAAAGATGGTTAGGGAGCCAACAAGGGGAAATGCAGTCCTTGTCTTGTTACTTGTTAACAGAGAAGATCTCATTGGGGATGTAATAGCTGGAGGCTGTCTTGGACAAAGTGATCATGAAATATTACAGTTCTCAATTCTTGGTGAAGATCACAGGCAGCACAGAACTCACCCTTTCTATGCACTGCTGAGAAGGACTTTCTCCTCTGAGGACTTTCACTTATGAGCTGTTGACTTCTGGTGAAAAATGTAGAAGGTAGAAATATTTATCTGACCCATCTGTCTACTTGATTAAGGTGTTCAGGAGGAGCTTTATAAACAACACCATATCTCCTCGTTATGTTCACATCCAAGGGTTCCAAAATGAGGATCTCTTCCAGCTGCTTCATTCCTTTTAAGTGATGGATTTTATTTCTTTAAATCAAACCTACCTGTGGCTGCTGTGCTCAGCTCTGGAGAAAAGGATCCTTCCTATCACTGCAGAAAACCATCTGCAAAGCTGTACTGAAACAACCACCTGTGCATGGGTGCTCGCCTGACCAAGATGGTCCTGAGGGGCCAGTAGGACCCTTCCCACTTGGAGAACTGGTGCCAAACTGGCAGATGGTGATGTGTTCCTGCACTTAGAAAACCCTCATCCTACCCTTTGGAAAGCACACATGGCTTGTTGCAGAGGCTGCTTTGTGAGTTTTCATTGTCACTGCTCTCCCAGGAGCTGTGTTGTAGCTCAAGGGACTACTTAACAGTTCACAGCATCCCAGCACCAAAAGGATCGTTGAGTCCAACCCATTAGATTAAAGAAATACAGTTTCCATGAGCTGGCCCAGCACCCTGTCAAGCTGAGCCTGAAAGCTGTCTGTAGTGGAATCCAGCATTCCCCTGGGGAGACTATTCCACTACCTAATTCTCTCTCATTGAAACATTTTCCTCCGGAGTCCAATTGGCATCTCCCCAGGAGCAACTTACATCTTAGTTGTGACATTTCATTTCTTGTTTCCAAGTTTTGGTTGCTCAGTTTGCTGTTGAAATCAAAGGGCTAGAGCTGATGAAGGTGAAGCTTGGGGCACAGAAGCAGGGGCAGGACCAGCACTTGGTGTGGCTGAACTCAGGAGTAGTCTCACAAGTTGAGAATGTGGAATGAGTGAGAACCTGAGAGCAAACTGCAAAGAGTGCAGAAGAGTGCCCAGGTGGCCAAGAAGGCCAATGGCATTCTGGCCTGTGTTAGGAACTGTGTGTCCAGCAGGAGTAGGGAGGTGATTATCCACCTGTACTCAGCTCTGGGGAGGATGCACCTTGAGTACTGGGTCCAGTTTTGTGCACCTCAGTACAACAGAGACATCAAGGGGCTGGAGCAAGTTAGAGGAGGGCAAAAAAGTTGGGGAAGGGCCTGGAAAATAATCTAATGAGGGGGGTTTGAGAGAGTTGGGGCTGTTTATTTGAGGAACAGGAGGCTAAGGGGAGATTTCATTGCTCTCTACAAATATGTGAAAGGGCAACGTAGAAATGTTGGTGCTGGTCTTTTCTCATAGGGAATTAGCAAAAGAAGGAGAGGGAAGGGCTTCAAGCTTCAACAGGGGAGGGTTAGACTGGACATCAGGAAGAATTCTTCCCATAGAGAGTGGTCAGGCACATCTGGAGTATTTTGTCCAGTTCTGGGCCACTCACTTCCAGAAGGACACAGAACTGCTGGATTAAGTCCAGCGCAGCACCACAAAGATGATAAAGGCAGTAGAACACCTGCCTGATGAGGGTAAGGCTGAGGGAGCTGGGTCTCTTTAGCTTGGAGAAGAGGAGACTGAGGGGTGACCTCATTAATGTCTACAAATATTCGAAGGGTGGGTGTGAGGAGGATGGAGCCAGGCTCTTCTCTATGTCATCTAGTGATAGGATGAGGGGCGATGGGTGTCAGCTGGAACATAGGAGGTTCCACATAAATATGAGAAGGAACTTCTTCCAAGTGAGGATGACAGAGCACTGGAACAAGCTGCCTAGAGAGGTTATGGAGTCTCCTTCACTGGAGAAGTTTAAGACCCACCTAAATGTGTTCCTGTGTGACTTGGTTTAGGTGATCCCGCTATGTCAGGCGGATTGGACTAGATGATCTTTCAAGGTCCCTTCCAATCTGTAATGATTCTATGATTCTATGAAATCCCAAGTTCCCAGTGTGTCATGCCCATCCTACTAATGTCTCTTCTGGGTTCGGTTTGCCTTTTTGCCAGCTGTTGGTGGGGCTTCATTGGTTCTGAGTTGCTCTTGCTCTGAATAAAACAAGGACCTGAGCCCACAAACAGCAAAGTAAAAGGTGAGCTGAGGGTGGGGAACATGCAAGAAGGAATGACAAACTGTTGGCTTGATGTTAGTGGAGAATTTCTAGAAGTATTCTGTAATAACCTGCCATCTCCTCAGCTCAATTGTTGGCTCCCTGACTGTCCCATCTCTGCTCCTACATAGCTCATCTCCTGCCACAACAATTTGTGGTGCTAATTTCAGCTCTCATTTCTGTGTGACTGCTCTTTCCAGCTTGGATAACCCAAAAGGACCCAAATCAGCAGCATTCATGCAGTTTAAAGTACTCATATCATGAGCTAGTGGCAGCGTCCCTGGACCTGCATTTGGAGATGTGTTTTGCCTAGTGAGATGCTGGGGGCTCTCATGCATGACTATCCCATCTAGGAGAACCAGTCCATGGCACACGGACCCTCCCTCAATTACACACTTCGAGATCCAGCCCCTTCAGCAGTCTGACAGCTGAATAATTGATGTTTGTTAACCTTTGTAAATCTTCTTGGAAAATTCTATCAAACCTCTGAAATGCTCCTGATGCCTTCTGGAGCTTATTTGCGTTCTCATGGGGGTGTTCTGTGATACCTATCAAGGACATGGAACTGCTTGAGAAAGTCCAGCACAGAGCCATAAAGATGATGAAGGGAGTGGAGTATCTACCTGATGAGGAAAGGCTGAGGGATCTGGGTCTGTTGAACTTGGAAAAAAGAACACAGAGGCATTGATCAATATGGAAATGAATATTGATCAATATGGAAAGGGTAGGTGTGAGGAAGATGGAGGCAGGCTCTGCTCACTGGCACCCAATGATAGGACAAGGGGCAGCGGGTGTGAGCTGGAACAGAGGGGGTTTCACATCAGTGTCAGAAGGAACTTTTTCCTTCCTGTGAGGGTGCCAGAGCCCTGGAAGGGGCTGCCCATGGGGGTTGTGGAATCTCCTTCTCTGGAGATATTTCAAACCCATCTAGCCATGTTCCTGAGCAACTTGATCTAGGGGATCCTGCAGTGGCAGGGGGATGGGACTGGATGATCTTCCGATGTCCCTTCCATTCGCTAATGTTCTGTGATTAGTGCGTGAAGACACAGGAGGGCCTTGGTTAGGTAGGAGAGAGGAAGTTGGAAGGAAAATTCAATGTGTCATCTGTCTGTGAGCTTGTTATTCTTGAGTCTTATTAGGGGTTACCTCCAGAAGAGCCCTTGCCAAAGGCAAGATTGTGTCACGGGGACTAGTACAGCAATAAAACCATGGATTCCTCTTAAATGGTGGGTGTGATGGGAAGGGGAGAAGGTCCCTTCCTTCTCCCATTGGTGATTTCTTACACAAAATACCAAAATAATAGGGAGAACAGGTTGAATTTAAGCAACTGTTGTGTCACCATAGCAACTGTATGGGATGTCTCTACTCTGGAAATAGCTGTTTGTACAGGGATTAAAATGCTGCTGCTTTTTCTAGTGGCACAGCCACTAGGGCCCTGCATTAGGGGGAAGAGTTGATTTGGGTTTCATACTAAATATTGCGATGGCAAGAGGAGATTCTACAAAGGCTGAAAAGGAGAAGACTCAGGGGGGATTTTGTAGGCCTTTGTCTCCAGGCTTTCTGAGCAGCATTTATAAAAATAATAACTTTGTAATGCAATGGTGCCAGGGATGGGGTTTATCCCACCTCTGGGCAACCTGGGCCAGGCTGTCCCCAATATCAGCACCAACAATGTCTTCCTTCTTTCCAGCCTGAATCTTCCTCTGCCAATTTAACCATCTATCCTTATCCTGTCACAGTAGCCCCTGCTCACAAGTCCATTCCGAAATCTCTGATTGGCCCCTTGAAACACTAAAACCCAGGGATCTCTGAAAACATTGTTTCTTTCATTTAGCATCTTCATTAATTAAACACTACTGCTAATAACAGGCTCCATCAGCAGGTCACAGAGCAAAAGCAAACCCTGAAGCTTCATGCATCCTCTCAAATGTCCATTTCTGTCTCTGAGTGATGCCCAGCTAAGTCAGTGCTAACTGGCACTGAACAGACAAGACCACAATTAATTCCAGCGGGGCAACAGGGCTGACCTGGCTAAATCACAGGGAACAGCATTTAGCTTACCCCTGCATATCAGCTCTTACTGGGTTTGAGCAGCTGATAGCAAAATCTTTGGAAACATAGGTAGCTCTGGGAACACAACTGTTCTGGGGTTTCCAGCTGCATCAGGGACTGCCTTTGGCCAGCTGTGGCTCTTCCAGCTGCCCTGAGCCCAAAGTGGCCTATTTTAGTTTCCCCTCCAGTAGGGTTTTTGCTTCCCTGAAGGCCTGACATCAGGTGTTATTAACAGCCAAATCATCTAACATCTTATGAAAGCTGAGTGTTCCTTTGGATTCTGCTCTTTGAGGTTGGTTTCTATAGAGGAGGCTATGGGATAGGGGTTGGGGTGCAGCTGTGGCAGAAAGAGCAGATGGGAGGGAATGAGATGGATCAGTGCTGCCCCTACACATTCCATAGTGGTGGTCAACAGGATGCTTCTCGCACGAAATTGAGAAGAGGGCTTGCTGCTAATGGTTCCAGTCACATTAGTCGCTGGTGGTAAAGTGTTGGCACTGATGAAACAAGGTGAGAGATAACCCATGGGCAAACCCTCCAATGTGATTTCTCAGTCCCATCCAATCACGTGGACTTTGCTGTGTGTTCCTGTCAGTTTGTGTCTTCCCTCACTCACCAAACCTGTTATCCTTTAATAAGTGTTGGGAAACTACAACAAGAATAGAGATGCTACATGACAAGAGAGTTTGTAGGACAGAACTGCTTAAGAGAGTCCAGCACAGAGCCATCAAGGTGAGGAAGGGAGCAGAGCATCTCCCTGATGAGGAAAGGCTGAGGGAGCTGGGTCTCTTGAGCTTGGAAAAAAGGAGACTGAGGGGTGACCCCATGAATGTTGATCAACATGTGAAGGACAGGTGTCAGGAAGATGGTGCTAGGCTCTGCTCACTGGCACCCAATGACAGGACAAGGGGCACTGGATGTGAGCTGGAACAGAGGAGGTTCCACATCAATATGAGAAGGGAATTTTTTCTTCCCAGTGAGGGTACCAAGGCACTGGAAGGGGCTGCCCAGGGGGTTGTGGAGTCTCCTCCTCTGGAGACATTTAAAACAGTCCTAGCCATGTTCCTGTGCAACTGGATCTAGATGATCCTTCAGTGGCAGGGGAATGGAACTGGATGATCTTTCAAGGTCTCTTCCAATTCTTAATGTTTTGTCTTTGAATCTGTGTGAATCTGGGAGAAGACTGAGATTGTTAGCTCTCATGTAACATCCCTACAGCCTTCTAGCTACTTCTCAGATTGCTGCACCCAAGCAATTGCTCCTATTAATTCCCAACTGCCCATAAATCCCCAACAGTTCACTGGATCAAGTTTCCCATTTGCTGACTGTTTTCACTCCATACCAAACACTATTGATACCAAACTTCATGGATCATCTGAAAAAGAGCCATTTCTGGACAAACGTGAAATCTGTTGGTCTCTTTGGGTTTCCCAGCTGTCCCTCAACTATCCTTTATTCACTGCTCATCTAGAGCAGCTATTTCACCCACTGACTCATTTCTTTGTCCTCTGCCTGAGCTGGGGTAATGAGCATCATTACTACTGGCTGGGAGAGAATCTACTGGAGAGCAGTGCTGTGGAAAGGGACTTGGGGGTGCTGGTGGATGAAAAACTGTCCATGAGCCATCATTGTGCAATCACAGCCCAGAAGGCCAAACACAGTCTGGGCTGCATCAAAAGAACTATGTCCAGCAGATCAAGAGAGGGGATTCTGCCCCTCTACTCTGCCCTGGTGAGACATCACCTGCAGTGTTGTGTCCAGTTCTGGAGCACTCAGCACAACAAGGATGTAGACAGACTGGAGCATGTCCAGAGGAGGGACACTACAATGATCAGGGGAATGGAGCATCTCTTGTATGAGGACAGGCTGAGAGAGTTGGACCTGTTCAGCTCGGATAAAAGTAGGTTACATGGGGACCTTCTTTTGACCTTCCAGTACCTCAGTGGGGCCTATATAAAGGCAGGCGAAGGTCTTTTCAAGAGTGTTTGTACAGATAGGACAAGGAGCAGTGGGTTCAAGCTGGGAAAGATTGAGGCTGGAGAGTAGAAAAAAGTTCTTCAGTGTGAGGGTGGTTGATGGCTGGATGGGCTGCCTGGGGAGTTGTTGGAGGTCCATCCCTGGAATCATTTAAGGTCAGGTTTGGTGAGGCTCTTAGGGGCCTGACCGAGGTAGAGCTGTCGCCTTTGTAAGGAGGTTGGTCTAGATGACCTCTAGAGGTCCCTTTCAGCCTAGAACAGTCTATGATTCTTCTTGATGCAAAACCACCAGTAACGGAACTGGGGAGTTACTTTTTCCCTCACAAGAGTCAAACCATCAACCCTAGTCTAAAAGTTCATCCCTAAACCACATCCCCCAACACTACATCTAAGTCACTTTTCAACACATCCAGAGATGGGGACAGCCCATTCCACTGCCTGACCACTCTCTCCAGGAACAATTTCTTCCAGATGTCCAGTCTAACCCTCCTCTGTTGAAGCTTGAAGCTCTTCCCTCTGCTTCTGTTGCTAGTTCCCTGTTAAAAGAGACCTGCAACATCTCTACAGTGTCCTTTCAGATAGTTGTAGAGAGCAATGAGGTCTCCCCTCAGCCTCCTCTTCCTCAAACTAAACAGCCCCAACTTTCTCTATCTCTCCTCATCAGATTCATTCTCCAGGCCCTTCCCCAGCATCATTTCCCTTCTCTGCACTCACTCCAGCTCTTTGATGTCTGCCTTGTACTGAGGTGCTCAAAATTGGACCTGGTACTCAAGGTGCAGCCTCCCCAATGGTGAGTACAGGGGGACAATCACCTCAAAGTACAGTGTAGGAGAAGGAACCATCTTCAGTGAACAGTGTTTATGTCCTCAGCACAATAGTGACCCCAGTAATCTGTGGCCAGTTACAACTGCACTGTGTGTGCACCAGAGACCTCCTTAAGGGTCCATCTACAAGAGGTAGGATTTCTGAGATCAGGAATTGCAAAGAACTATAGCAACTGCCATCGCTGTCACAGTGGGCAGTGTTCATGGAGAAGCTGCTGCTAGACTGCAACGACGCTGTCTGGCACAAGCAGAGTGTCTTGTCTCAGCTCTTGTCTCAAAAGTGTCAGGATGGCACTCAACATACTTTCTTTTTCACTTGTTTTAGTGCTCTGCAAGTGCACTGCAGCCGTTTCCAGTCCAGCTTTGTGATAGGTGGTAAGAAGTCACCATCAGTGATGGTTCTAGTTTGGTTCAGGAGAGCTGAAGATGAGTTCATCAAAGGGCCCTGTGCTTTCAACCTTGCTGTTTTCAGATGCTCTTAGCAGCAGGGCTGCAAGACCAGGTGTCTTTGCTCCACAGCTTGAGCACTTTCCTCTTCAGATGGATTTTTCCTGGCTGTGGAGACTGGGTTGTTGGAGAGGTGGCTCTGTCCCATCACCATGGGGCCTCTCGTTGGCTGCACTGTCTGCAGATATCTCACCAGGATGGTTAAAGAGAGGTGCTGTATGTATGTCCTCTTCTTCAGCAGTACCAACAATGTGGTGGGATAGCATCTTTCATGTTCCAAGGATCAGGCAGTGAGATGAGATTCACAGTTGGGCGGTGGTCAGGTAGAAACCAGCATTTCTAACCTCTTCCAGATTATATTTTGTGAGCTGCTGAGTTTCCAAGGCTTTTTCTCCCTGCATGTTGTGTTTCTCCACCCACTCTACCTCAGTTCAAAGTGTTTGAAAACACTTGGAATGGAAACACATGTGAAAAATATTTAATCACAGCGACGGCCCTGTGTGGAGGGTTCTGCCTCACAAAATGTCTGCATGATCTGCACACGGCAGAATCACAGAATCACATAACATCAGGGATTGGAAGGGACCTTGGAAGATCATCCAGTCCAATCCCTCCACCACAGCAGAATCACCTAGATCCAGTCGCAAACGAACATGGCCAGGTGGGTTTTAAATGTCTCCAGAGAAGAAGACTCCACAACATACCTAGGCAGCCCTTTCCAGTGCTCTGTCACCCTCACTGGAAAGAAGTTCCTTCTCACAATGATGTGGAACCTTCTCTGTTCCAGCTCACACTCAGTGCCCCTTGTCCTATCATTGGGTGCCCCTGAGCAGAGCCTGGCTCCATCCTCCCAACACCTACCCTTTCCATATTGATCGATATTCACAGGGTCACCCCTCAGTGTCCTTTTTTCCAAGCTCAAGAGACCCAGATCCCTCAGCCCTTCCTCATCGGGGAGATGCTCCACTCCCTTCATCATCTTTACAGCTCTGTGCTGGACTCTCCAGTACTCTGTGTCCTTCTGGAAGTGATGAGCCCAGAACTGGACTCAAGATTCCAGTTGTGGTCTCAGCAGGGCAGAGTAGAGGGAAAGGAGGACCTCTCTCCATCTCCTAACCACCCCCTTTTTGATCCACCCCAGGATGTTTTTTGGTCGCAAGGGCCCATTGCTGGATCATGGTCATCCTGTTGGCCACTAGGACCCCCTAGATCCCTTCCTCCTACACTGCTCTCACATCAGCAGCCACTTGGAGATGTTACAGGGGCTGCTACCTCTAACCACCCAAGGATGTTTATAGCTCAAAGAACAACATTGACAGCCTTCCAAGGACCGACACAGCAGAGTCTTCACCACTTCCACAATATCTTTGAGCAGTGGAAGTAACTGTGCCCAATGCTAAGATCTGGTAGATGTTGGCTTGAGTGGCCATCAGCATGCATCTGCTCTCACAGTTATTTAAAACCATATTCCCAGAGTCTAAGCAAAACTGGAGCAGTAGTCAGCGAGATCCAATTTAGGATGCATAGCAACACTGCTCTGCTAATTATAATTCTGCCACAAGCAGTTGTCACAGTCATAAAGCTGCCAGTCTTGGATGGTGGGCAGCTCTCTGTTCCCAGACATCTGGTAGAAACAGCAGAGGATGATCAGGCTGCCAGACTGCTGGCTGCGTGCAAGAGTACAGCCCCCCCAGCCCCGACTCAACCCTTCGTCGTTGGTGTAGGCTGAAGAAAGCAGTGAGTTCTGCCCCAGGGAGGGTGGGTTTAAGTGCTGCCAAATGCAATATTGCTTGGCATTTCACAACGCGTCACATCAGCTCTTACAGAGCTGGTTGCTGGTCTCAAGCTATTTTGTTCCCTTCACAGCACTAATAGTTGTGGTATTTTTGTGCCTGATACAAACACTTGAGGTGCTTTGGTAGCAGGAAGGAAGCCGATGCTGCCGTGAGGTTTATTTACTAGAGCACATTGTTACACTGGTTTAGCAATAAGATTGAGGGTCAATGACTGACTTCTACTTCCCTGCATCTCAGAGGTGGAGAAATGACTCCAACAGATCCTGTACTTGACTGTAGTCTGTTGAGCATTCTCCAGTGGCCCAGACTGGCATTGAGAAATTACCATTTTGAAACTGGTCTGATGTGACAGTATCATAGAAACATAGAATCATTCAGGTTGGAAAAGACCCTTAGGGATCATCGAGTCCAAACATCCACCCTACTCTACAAGTTCACCCCTAGACCACATGCCTCAACACCACATGCAGGGTTGGGGATTCAACCACCATCCTGGCTAGCCCATTCCAGTGCCTGACCACTCTCTCCAGGAAGAAATCACTGTATTGTTCTTCCATTGCAGTTTTCTATCCCAGCTTAAGTATTTAATTCCAATAACATTGTAAATTTTGTCTTTTATATAATAAGTTAATGGTTGGACTTTTGATGATCATAGAATCACAGACTGGTCGGGGTTGGAAGGGATCTTAAATATTATCCAGTTCCAAACCCCCTGCACAAGCAGGGACACCTTTACTACAGCAGGTTATTTAAGGCCCCAGCCAATGTGGCCTTCAACACTGTCAGGGATGGGGCAGCCACACTGCCTTGGGCAATCTGTTCCAGCATCTCAGCACCCTCACAGCAAAGAATTGGTTTCTCGTGGCCAACCTCAGTCTTCCCTCTTCAAGTCTGGAACCCTTTCCTCTTGTCCTTTTGCTGTCGCTCCCATCAAAAGCCCTCCCCGAGCTTTCTTGTAGCCTCCTTCAGCTATCAGAAAGCTGCTGTAACTTCTGAAGGTTCTTAAAGGTTTTTCCTATTCTAAATGATTCCATTATTAAAAAACTTCAAAGTATTAACATTCACCAAGAAAGGAGAAAATTTCTTCTTGTTTTTGAACCTGGAACCAACCTCTATTTCAAATTCCATAAATTTACCATTAAATAACTGAGAAAATTATTACAGGGTGGGCTAGGCAGGTTGTTCTCTTAGAGAGAAAAGGAAGACAGTAGCACGGGTCTGTAATATCTGTTGTATTCAGTTCTGTTCAATAACTGGCAAGAGTAAAACAATATTTTAAGAAATAACATCAATTGTAAAAGGGTTATGGAGGTGGGTTTATGCCGAGCTCTAGCTCAGATCTGACACAGCTTAGCCCAGCTTCAAGCTAAATGCACCATAGCTTGGTCTAGTTTTTAATTTGCAGTTGTAAATCAAACTGGGAACTGGGAATTTTCATCCATGAGCCGTGGCACAAGAAAATCTGGAGATACTTTGCAAATATGTGTGAAGCTAGCCAGGTTTTCACTGAGAGGCTACTGGGGGGCATGACTGACAGAAGGAGATAGTTTTATAGAATCATAGAATGTTCTAATCTGAAAGGGACCTCTAGAGGTCATCTAGTCCAGCCTCCCCCCACATGGAAACTTCTGCCTAGATCAGGCTCCTAAGAGCCTCATCAAACCTGACCTTAAATGATTCCAGGGATGGACCTCCAACAACTCCCCAGGCAGCCCATCCAGCCATCAACCACCCTCACACTGAAGAACTTTTTTCTACTCTCCAGCCTCAATCTTTCCCAGCTTGAATCTACTGCTCCTTGTCCTATCTGTACAAACACTCTTGAAAAGACCTTCCCCTGCCTTTATATAGGTCCCACTGAGGTACTGGAAGGTCAAAAGAAGGTCCCCATGTACCCTTCTTTTCTCCGGGCTGAACAGGTCCAACTCTCTCAGCCTGTCCTCATACAAGAGATGCTCCATTCCCCTGATCATTGTAGTGTCCCTCCTCTGGACATGCTCCAGTCTGTCTACATCCTTGTTGTGCTGAGTGCTCCAGAACTGGACACAACACTGCAGGTGATGTCTCACCAGGGCAGAGCAGAGGGGCAGAATCCCCTCTCTTGATCTGCTGGACATAGTTCTTTTGATGCAGCCCAGACTGTGTTTGGCCTTCTGGGCTGTGATTGCACAATGATGGCTCATGGTGTGGAAACATTATTTTCCACATTTCCAGGATTTTAACTGCCTCTTCTCTGATGTCATCCATCAAAACACAAGATATCAATCTGGCAGGGGGATTGGACTGGATGAGCTTTTGAGGTCCCTTTCAATCCCTAATGTTCTGTGATTCTATATTTTATAACTGTGGCTATGAATAAATTGGCACGTGGAAGAACTGCTGAGTTAATTTGTGTGTGGAAAAAGAACATCTTTCCAGAAAAGCACATTTAAACCTCTCTGTATGAATAGTACCAGCAGATTATGGCAGATAAATCTCAGCAGTATTTGCAGTGGCTACTTACCACGTGCTGGAAAAATAAGCACCTTACCGGAATAGCAAGGAGATTGAAATTACCAGTTAGAAAGCAACTGTCACACAGGGATAATGACTCCAAGTAAAACTAGTTTTGCTTTTCTGTAGTTACAGAGATGAGAATAACTTGACCTCTGGTGTTTTAGCAGCTCTCTGATTTAATATCCCATAGGTAACAGGTATTCTGTGCCAGGATGTTGTGGAGGAGGAAAGGGAAAACGGTTTGGGAAAGCACTGCTGGAGCTCAATAGGTACCTCCAGAGGATGGAGGCTTTCTGGAAGATGCTCCTCTTTATGAGAAGAGGAGACTGAGGGGTGACCTCACTAATGTTTATAAATATGTGAAATGTGGGTTTCAGGAGGATGAAGCGAGGCTCTGCTCAGTGTCATCTAACGACAGAATAAGTGGCAATGAGTGTGAGCTGGAATATAGGAGGTTCCACATCAATCTGAGAAGGAACTTCTTCACGGTGAAGGTTACGGAGCCCTGAAAGGGGCTGCCTAGTGAAGGCTGTAGAGTCTCCTTCTCTGGAGATGTTTCAAACCCGCCTAGCCATGTTCCTGTGTGACTGGATCTAGATGATCCTGCTGTGGCAGGAGGATTGGACTTGATGACCTTTCAAGGTCTCTTCCAATCCCTAATGTTCTCTGATTCTGTGGTCCTCCAGCCTTGGTCTTCATCAGGGTGTGTTGGCTCCTTGTAAGTAATTTCCTTTGGGATAGGAATAGACTCACAAGGGTTTTGCGAGAAGACTAATCCAAGGTTTATGACTAAAGGGAAGGGAGAGGTAACACCTTCTCCTTTGACTGGTAGAGCTGGAGAAATAAAAGGGGTTTTGGATCAGAGGAACTTTACCAGGTTCCTAAGAAACAGTGGCTACAAGCCTGCCTTGTTTTTCTGGCTACCATTACCTGCTTTTCCCTGCAATCCATTATTGCCTTTCATCCTTAGGGATTCGTACCTTGCAAACCTGCTGTCTTGTAGGAAAAAACCCGTTGGTGTGACACGCACTTGGGAATTTCAATGAGTACTCGATCCTCATCTGCTCCTCCTTCATGTCTCTTGCCTTTTGTGGGGCAAGCTTGAAAAGGACTTTGAGTGCTGCAGAGATCAAACACAGCCCAGCAGAACATTGGTGGTGCAAGAGGTCCTTAGCAAGCTGCTGGACCAGCCCTCATCTGATGGTTTGAACAGGCTCTATATCCTGAGATGGCTGTAACAATTGGTGTGAAGAGATGCTGCCTGCTTGGCTAGAAGAGTTCAAGATGTCAGTCACAGAAATACTGCGTTCAACAGTTGTAAAAGGTTATCTCAAAGGAAAATTTCCTCCACAGGTTTTCTGCTGAGAACAGTGAGGACATAGGATATGGAAACCTTCATCTGTGTACAACCTCTACAACCACCTGAAGGGACACTGTAGAGCTGTTGGTGCTGGTCTCTTCATTTAGCAGAACAGGATCTGGGGATTCTAATTGACAGGTATCTGAATATGAGCCAGCAGGGTGCCTAGCTGGCCAAGAAGGCAAACGGCATCCTGGCCTGAGTTAGAAACTGTGTGTCCAGCAGCAGTAGGTAGGGGATTGTCCCCCTGTATTCGGTGCTGAGAGGCAAAACCTTGAGTACTGGGTCTGGGTTTGGGCACGTCAGTGTAAGGCAGACATTGAGGGACTGGAGTGAGTGCAGAGGAGGGCAATGAAGCTGGGGAAGGGTTTGGAGAATCAGTCTGATGAGGAGGGATTGAGACTTGTTGCAGTTTGAGAACTGCTAGAACTTGTAG
>VXBP01007170.1:0-62639 GCA_013400115.1 Rhinopomastus cyanomelas | reverse complement strand
CTCTTCAAGTCTGGAACCCTTTCTCCTTGTCTTCTCACTACTCACCCATGTAAAAAGCCCTACCCCAGCTTTCTTGTAGCCCCCTTCAGCGATTGCAAAGTTGTTCTAAGGTCACCTGGGAGCCTCTTCTTTTCCAGGCTGAACAACCCCAACTTGCTCAGCCTGTTCCCATAGGGGAAGTGCTCCAGCCTCTGATCATTCTAGCTGCTCTAGCAATTTTTTAAATAATAAAATTTAAAAAGTCCTCTATATACATTATAAATACAAATTGAATTTATCAGTGTAAATGAGGTAAAGATTATCTAAAAAAATAGAGAAAAAATTTTAACTTGAGATGTTCTGACTTACAAGTAGGTTCCTGTCCCCCATTGCTATGGCAATTAACCAGACATGCAAACTGTGTAACTCTAACTAGTTCATTATTTTGTGCGAAAGTCCAATGATCTTTTGCATAGTGGACACTGCCTACCTGCAGTTAATTGCACCGGTGATGGCTAATAATGTCTGACAGTGCTTTTCAGAGTCCTTTAGCCTGCTTTCAAATGTTCTCATCTCATTTTAAAAAACAGCCTCAAAAATGCCATTTGACGCTGCAGCTGGCCCTGAGTTATCTACAGCATGCTGCGCAATCTATAAATGACATGTGGAATACAACTTAAAAAATAAAAAAAGTCAAATTTGGTTTGGGTGTCCTTAGCTTTGGAGGTATAGTGACCTCTAGTTGAGAAAAACAAGATCGCTATTAGCTCTGGTGGTTTTTGTAAAATATATTTCCTTCCTTCTTGCCAGCGTGCAATGTAATTTATTTTGCTTCTTGAAGACAACAGGAAAAGCTTTCATATTTTTCCAGGCAACTGATTCAGACTATTTAGAATGAATGAGAAAGTGTTCATTCAAAGACATGCTTCTTCTTTTTCTTCGCTCCCAGTACCTCCTCGTCTGGATGCACGGAAGTTCAGTGCAGATGTGAACTCAAATGATGGGCTGTTAGAATAGCTGAAGCCAGATGGGAGCTGCAGGAGCCACTGTTCTTTGAACAACTTTTCCAATTGGAAATGGTGTAAAGAAGAAAGCTGAACATCACACCTCCTTCCGTTTGAAACAACTAGTTTGTTGTCGATCAAAGATACAGACTGCACATAGTGCACTTGTGAATGCAGGGTAGTAATGTTATTTTCTTCTCCTCTGCAAAATTACTTCAGAGACATGTTTTAAACCCGCCTGGATGTGCTCCTGTGTGACTTGGTCTTGAAAGATCATCTAGTCCAATCCCCCTGCCACAGCAGGATCATCTAGACCAAGTCACACAGGAACACATCCAGGCGGGTCTCAAACATCTCCAGTGAAGGAGACTCCACAACTCCCCTGGGCAGCCTGTTCCAGTGCTCTGTCACCCTTATTGTGAAAAAATTTCTTCTCGTATTGATGTGGATGGTGGCAGTGGCATTGGACTGGATGATCTCTCAGGGTTCCTTCCAATCCCTAATGTTCTGTGATTCAGGAACTCAGAGTCCTGATGAGGCAGTAGGACTCATCTTGTAAACTGCTAAACAGTTCAGCACCAAACAGGACTAAGCTCTCAGCACTTACATCAATGCACTGTGAAGTCACAACTTTCATCCACTATTATCAGCCTATTAGTATTTCCATAACTTCGATGCCTGAGACATGGTTTTAAGCTTGGATTTCCCAGAATGTAAATGACACATTTTGTTAGGAATTTTAAAGCAGTTATTTTTCTTTTACCCTGTTTTCCTTTCCCTGGAATTTTTTTGTAGCTGTTTTTATTCTAAAATATTGGATGATGGTACAAGGATCACAGGATGACTACAGGATGAGTAAATGACCTGCAGAGCAAATAAGATTACTATGCATTCTATTCCTCATAGATGAAATCAAAATGCTAAGCTTATAAATAGAATGA
Source organism: Rhinopomastus cyanomelas (assembly GCA_013400115.1). NCBI lineage: Eukaryota > Metazoa > Chordata > Aves > Bucerotiformes > Rhinopomastidae > Rhinopomastus > Rhinopomastus cyanomelas. Next base: position 60,715 of record VXBP01007170.1, on the reverse strand, counting down.
ATGAGGGTAAATAATAAATAATTTATGCTTGCTGCTGTTGATAGTTGCCAGCATCTATCTTTTTTCCTCCTTTCTGTATCTCCAGGGGACAGAAGAAACATTTCATTAAAGTTTCACTTCGCTGTGAAAACATGTTTTCTTCTACAATACTTCTTGTATTTTGGGCCAAATCTTGTATCTTAAGCTAAGAAAACTGGATACTGTACAAAGATGTCACTGTCAGGCAGGACCAATGACGCTATTCCTCCTCTGCTCCCCACAGATGAGGCACAGCACTGCTTTTCTTTGGCTGTTTCTATTTTTTATATTTTTGTTCCAGTGTACACAGGGCAGTACTTCTGGTGATTTACACATCTAGTGGACAACCCCGTCGGAGCACACCACGTAGATACACATCCACCTAGCCTGAGCTGCAAAGAGGTGTGTCGAATTTACTGTGTTACCACAGAATGATTGTATGTTAGGGTTTGGAAGCAACCTCAAAATATCATCTACTCCAACACCCCTGCCAGAGTAGAATCACCTACAGCAGGTCATACAGGAACCATGTCCAGACAGTGATATTTTCCAGTTACTATCACAGTACCTCAATATATAAAGTTTTCACAGAATCAGAGAACATTAGAGATTGGAAGGGACCTTGAAAGATCATCTAGTCCAATACCTCTGCCACAGCAGGACCACCTAGACCAAGTCACACAGGAACATGTCCAGGTGAGTTTTGAAACATCTCCAGAGCAGGAGATATCACTTCTCTGAGCAGCCCGTTTCAGTCCTCTGTCACCCTCACTGTGAAAAAGTCTTCCCTTATACCTCTGTAAAACCTCTTGTGCTCCAGCTTGTACCCACTGAATGTTCTCCTGCCATTGGACATTCTGAGAAGACCCTAGCGTCCTCCACCTGACACCCACCTTTCACATACTTATAAACACTAATAAGGTTACCTCTCAGTCTCCAAGCTCAAGAGAACCAGCTTTCNTATTAGAGAGTTTAAAGAAAAGGTATAATGAATAATATCCTAAATAACCCAAGTTAAATGCTTCCAGTTAAATCACGGAGCTAACCTATCCCTTCTTTACACATTTCATTAAACATTTGCAGAGGAAGTTGTGAATTTTTTCATGGTTTTACATTCATTTAACAGTGTAATAAAAAATAATCTTTCTATTGGGTCTTTGAAACTCTANGTAGAGGGGGAGGAGAACCTCTCTTGATTTACTAATTGTCCCTCTTTCAATCCACCCCAGGATGCCATTGGTCACAATGGCAGTGCTCCATGCCTCTGGCAGAATTTGATTTATGTATTCTCAATAAAGAAATGGCTGATGGAAATAGATTTGCTTATTAAAAGTGCAAATTTGGTCAAGCTTTTCTCAAAGGTGGGATCAAAATTCAGAGAGATCTCGGCAAATTGGAGAAACGCACAGAAGATCAGAAGTGCAATTCAATAGTGACCAGTGGCAAGCCGGATCTTAGGAAGTTATAACTCATGTCAGAGGTACAATGTGGGCCACAGTGGAGCAGGCAGAACGTCTGTGCTAAAGATAGCAACACTACAACAATGATCTGAGAATGAGAAAACAAACCTTTTGAGGAAAGACCAAAAGAACAGTGATAATTTTTTCCTCAAGAAGAAACCGAGACAAACCAGTTTGACATAATGAGTCAAACAAACTGTCTGAAATGACAAAGATGCAGTCAGGGTGAGTGAATTGCAGGGAGAGAGGATAAGCAACTTTTCCACCATTTGGGATATTCAAACAGTGGAATAGATTGCTTATATGGTAGAATTTCCATGACTGGCTGTTTCTATGATCATACTGTAAAATAATCTGATGGAGAATGGAGTGGATTATGACCACTGTGTGAGGGAAAGGACAGGTAAATTAATTCTAACAAAGAACTGTTGGCATCTACTCAGCTGGCAGGAAGTGGCTTGGGGATTGTTGAATCACATATTCTTCTGAGGGAGCCTCAAAGGGAACGGGAGGAAGATAGTGTTGTCATAGCATGTCTAGGTGTAGTTAGAGATCCTTTCCAGTCCTATCTCCTATGAAGTTTTGCCAAATCCACTGACATACAGCCAGTGTTTCTGTAACGTCAAACAGATGTTTGGCTCTTCCAGACTTTTGCAATATAGAAGATCCTTTAAATAGTAATGATATTTTGGATTGATGTTTGTGCATCAAAGAGTGAGATCTAGGTTCATATTGAGTGATTTTGCTTGTTTGCTTTATATGAATTTAAATTCAGAAGTTTTATCTTGCATCTATTTTGTTCTGAGGGCTGTTAATTAATACGGGTGTGAGATGCTTTAATAAGATAATGATTAACAGTTTCCCATTGTTCCTAACAGAATATGCATGTAGCAATTAACAAGCCAGGCGATGATGAAAGCAGAAAGAAATTAATTGCCTTCGAAAATATTATAAACAAGTGTTGACTGGATCAGTGCTATTAAGTGAGAGTTCATCTTCTTTTAGGTTTGCTTGTGACTGTAGCTATGTTTCTCACTGTAGGCTTTAATGTTGTTCTTGTTTTCAGTAAAATGAGTGCCACAATTTGCTAATAGAAGTTGGATTTAGAGAAGACTTTTTTTTTCCACAGTAGACCTTTTTCCTTTCATTTTTAAATGCCAAGGATTTAAAATGGGATGTGTACAAAGTCCTGAAGCGACTATCTGTCATTTATACGAATGCATTTATGTTACATCTACAAAAGGTGAGTTGTTTGTTTCCAATTTTTATCTGACATCCAATTATACCAGACACATCCATAATCATTGGCGTCAGGACCTTCTAAGCTGGATGCTTAAAAGAACCGATTTTGTTTTCCCTACCTAAAATCCTTTGGAATTTGATGGCTAAAATCTCAGTGCAAGATAAAGCCATAGTGAACTCCTCTTTGACTTTTAAGAGTGGGATTTTACAGTGTCATCTTTGGGTGTTTCAAACATACCATGCCTATGCAGTGATCTAATCTCTCATGCACCTGTACTCATAAAATGTTATCTCATTACTTAANCTAAATAACCCAAGTTAAATGCTTCCAGTTAAATCACGGAGCTAACCTATCCCTTCTTTACACATTTCATTAAACATTTGCAGAGGAAGTTGTGAATTTTTTCATGGTTTTACATTCATTTAACAGTGTAATAAAAAATAATCTTTCTATTGGGTCTTTGAAACTCTAGTGATTAATTACCAAAAAGAAGAGAAAAAAAAAAAATCCCAAATAGCTAGGTAATGATGTACGCTAAAGACATGCTTTAAAGAAAATTACAGCAAATAGTGTGTGTTTACCAAAGTATGCACAGAGACACTTGTTTTTGAATATAGAAATAAACCACTACTTACATACCTTCTCCTCTAGAGGTAAAGGAAGGAATAATTCCAATAAATGGAGTACTGTAAAGTTTTATGTCCCGTATTTAATGTCGTTAAATCAGGTCCATTGCACTTACAGGTATGATATTAACGCACTGTGAATGTCATTCTGTTATATGACTCTTTTTTATTCACCTTGACTTTTATCTGTGGGATCCTATGGATATGGAACCCTATAAAGCAGGCAGCGTGCAATAATCTATAGGCTGCCAGCACTGGAGTTTCTACAGATATAGTCCTCTGTAAATGTCACCAAAATATCAATGTCCTATTTTCATTACCTTATCCTTCTTCTGTTTTTCATCTTGATATATGATCCAGTGCTCCCCATCATTGCTGTAAGCAAGCTTGTAGGACCCCACAAACTGGACGTGACCAAAATCTTTAGCTCCTTGGGTGATTATGCCAGTGATTTTTGTAGGGGCAAGCAGATCAACCTAAACAGAAACAAAACAAAACACAGAAGATGGCAATCAGAACAGTTTCTGTTTGATGTTTGACTTCATACCACACTAAAGTAAAATGGCACATCACACCACACACTGTTCGCTTGAATCATAGAGTCATTCAGGCTGGGAAAGACCCTTGGGATCATTTGGTCCAACTATCAACACTACACAAGTTCACTCCTAAACCAGATCCCCCAACACTACATCTAAGCAACTTTTAAACACATCCAGGGATGGGGACTCAACCACCACCCTGGACAGTCCATCCCAGTGCCTCACCACTCTCTCCGTGAAGAATTTCTTCCTGATGTCTAGTCTAAAACATCTAGTCTTCCTGACATCTGTTGAAGATTCACAGAATCACAGAATGTTACAGGTTGGAAGGGGCCTTGAAACATCATCTAAGTCCAACCCCCGTGCTGGAGCAGGGTAAGCCTACAGTACTGTCTCAAGATGTCCTACATGGGGCTCAAACCCATGACACCAGGAATTCAGAGTCCCATGCTCTACCAACTGAGCCAACCAGGTGCCCTAAAAAGCTTGAAGCCATTCCTTCTGGTTTTGTCGATCTAACCAGACATCCAATGAAGGCAGGAATGCAGACTGCAGGCAGGAGACCTCCAGTGCATGGTGAGATAGGACCTAGCCCGAGAGATGCCTTTGCATTGCACTGCCACCATGTCCACCACATGTTGACCCCATAGACAGTAACTTTCTCTAAGCTACAAGTCAGGTCACTTCAGGGTTTTTTTAATACTTATGCTCAATAACCATCTAATGCCACCGAAAGGTCTCACGTAATGCCGTTTTCCACTGTGCAAAGTTCTAACAGAACAGGAGTCTCCACTGCAAATAATCTGTGGCAAGTGCTCCCATATGCTCCTAATAATCAGAACACTGTGTCAGACACCAACTCCTGAAGTGCCTTTCCAAGCAGAGATTGTGCTTTAGCAAGTATTTCAAACATTTGCCAACACAGTTTTTCTGAAGTTTTCTCTTTAAGCCTGTACTCCTTCCTCTACCTCTAAGCATCTGCCTTTTCCAGTCCTTGATTTTTTATTTTCTTTCAGCATTTTAGAATCTTAGCACAAGGCTTTTAAAAATGCAAGGCAGGAGTCTTAGAGCCTAATAAAGTCGGAGCTTTCAAGGGGCTTTCGTGAGGGTCAGCACATCTATGATCCGTTCTTTTGAACCAGAACCCAACACTGAATGTAACAGATTTGTGCCAGATGCCTTGGATTAGAGTGATCGAGGAACAAAGTACAATAACAGAAGAAAATTGGCCAATAACTTATTTTTGGAGGAAGGATGGATGAGCTGAATTCCCTATCAAGACTGACATTTTCTTGAAATCTGACAGTAAAACTGAGGTTTCTTTCTGCTCCAGCAATGCAGCAAGCCAGTAAAAGAGGAAAAAAATAGTAGATTTACTTCAAACAGTGAATGGCTGTGAAGTAGTCAGCATTTTTAATACTGTCTGTTAAACCAGGCAAGAGAGACCAATAACAAAAATATTACAGTAAAATGAGATGAGTGCTGAACTTCGTTGGAAGATGAGTGATATGTTTTCACACCAAAAATTAAAAGGAGGAGGTGAAGAAATACATGATCTCCATCCAATCCAATGCTGAGGACACAACCTTAAGATTTTGTGAAGCTGAGGCCCCCTGAACAAATGAGAATTTGACTGGAATGTAGAGCATAACAGAAGAACAGATGTGGTACAAAGCATAAGCAATGAAGAGGCATGAAACGAGTTGGAAAAATAAACAGGTGTAAGAAGTCAACTAGTCCAAGAAGATGCCTTTCAAAAGCAGACACTACAGCCTGGGGTCTGCAAAGACGAAAACACAGAAAAGTGTAAGATTACATTTAAGAGAGAAAAAGAGGAAAATTGACTCTTTAGAGTGATCAGGGCAGGGAAGACTGGAGACGCCCAGCCCAACACTCAAGACATGGCACAAGTAACTGAAAACTGCATCTGGAATATTGTGTTCTGGGCCCCTCATTTCAATGACACCGAACTGCTGGAGCCAGTCCAGCGCAGAGCTACAAAGATGGTGAAGGGAGTGGAACATCTGCCTTGTGAGGAAAGGCTAAGGGAGCTGGGTCTCTTGAGCTTGGAAAAAAGGAGACTGTTTATGAGTATGCGAAAGATGGGTGTCAGAAGGATGGAGCCAAGCCCTTCTCAGTGTCATCTAATGATAGGACAAGGGGAAATGGGTATCAGTTGGAACACAGAAGGTTCATTCCACATCAATATGAGAAGGGACTTCTTCACAGTGAAGGCAACAGGGCACCGGAACAGGCTGCCCGGAAGGGTTGTGGAGTCTCCTTCTCTGGAGGTGTTTAAAACCCGCCTGGATGTGTTCCTATGCAACTTGGTCTAGGTGATCTTGCTGTGTCAGGGGGATTGGACTAGATGAACTTTTGAGGTCCCTTCCAATACCTAATGTTCTGTGATTCTGTGAAAACTTTATATATTGAGGTGCTACGGCAGTAAGTGGAAAATATCACTGTCTGCACATGGTCCAAGAATTTTCTTTCTGCCAGGATGAACTAATATGTTCCTACCTGATAGCAGCAATGTTTCTCAGAGGAGCAACCCAGAATATTAGGGAACGGTCATAAGAGACAAAGCTCTTTTTGCTTTCTCTTTGGTCAGTGGAAAGAGAGAGGGATTCAGTCAGGGTGGGATTCTGCTTTGGATACTCTCATGGACTGCTTGAAGGGGCTTCTTTCTTCTCTAAAGAGCACAGGAGGGCTTGTTTCTGTGGCCTAAGTGGTCCCCTGGGAAATGAACACTACTAATTAATGTAAGTCTTCCGTGAATTAATAAACACTAGGTCTCCAGATCTTGCTTACAAACATTTTGGAGTCTAAATGAATATGCTGTTTTTCAAAAGAGGCTGATCTGGTAGGGAATCAGTAATTGGTCCACATTTGCAGGCAGCATTTGAGCTAAACATCTTAGAGCCAACTTTAGATTATCTTTATGAATAATTTTGATGTTAGCGTTTTTACAAGTGCAACCTCTCTTCAGCAGAGAATGTTCCTTATGCTAAATGTTAATGTCTCTCCTGTTAACTTGAAAAAATGGCTCTGTTTATTTTTACAGTGTTGAAAGCAATCTAAAAGGATTTCGCAAATATTTAACATGGTCATGACACTCAGAGTACTTGTCATTGAAATTGAGAACAGGGAGAAAAAAATTCTCATTAAGATTCAGGGGATTTCAAAGGTAAGATCACAATAAATCTTTATTATCACATAGATCTAGTGTTAATAAAAATGTCTCAGTAACAACTGTTTTGTGCTTTACAGGACATATCCGGTGGCCTTGTACTCTTGCTCAGAAAAGTGATCTAGGAAGACGAAAGGCTGCTTGGCACTTCTTCAGTCATTTTCTGACTTACGTAAGGCTGTGTAGAATATGTGTGTGTGTTTTATATTGAAAAAAAATAGTTTTTATAAAAAAATAGACAGACTTTTCTCCCTGGAGAGGAAGGGCTAGAGGGCTGCAGCACCTTTGCTATGAGGACAGGCTGAGGGGAGGGTTGTTCAGGGAAGAGAAGACTCTGGGAGATCTTATAGCTGCCTTCCAGCACCTGAAGATAACCTACAGGAAGGCTGGAGAGTGACTTTTCACAATGAGATCTAGCAATAGGACAGGGGGACATTATTTTTAATTGAAGTTCCTGTGTGACTTGGTCTAGGTGATCCTGCTGTGACAGGGGGATTGGACTACATGATTTTTGAGCTCCTTTCAATCCCTAATGATTCTATGGTTCTGTGAAGGGGAGCACGTACAGACTAGATCTTAGGAACAAGTTGTCCAGTATAAGAAGAGTAGGTTTAGACTAGATGTTGGGAAGAAGTTCTTCAGTACAAAGGTGGAGAGACTCTGGAATCGATTGCCCAGAAAGGCTGTGGATGTCATCTCCATGAAGGTGCTCAAGGCCAGGTTAGATGAGGCCTTGAGCAACCAAATGTAGTTGAGAAGCATCAGGGAGGTTCAGTAGATGATCTCAAAGAAGATCATCTTCAAGAGGAAGATCCTTCACAACTTGAGCCAGTCTGTGATTCTGTGATTCCCCTAGGTCTTGACAATACTGAGAGTGCATGTTGTTGGAGATGGGGGGAAAAGAATAAAATAATATGGCNNNAAAGAATAAAATAATATGGCACCAGCATTTCCTCATATTTTATTTAATTATTAGTAAACTTTATACTTAATTTACTTGTTTATTACTTATACTTTATTTACTTATTAGTATCTTCTTTGCTTATTTATTTTAAGGCTGATCAGAAGTATTTAGAGGATAAATACTTGCTATTTTCCTAACATTAAAGAAATACAGCTTTTACTCTGTTATGTCCTACAAAAGGTTAACATCCTTTTCATTCCTCATACTGCAAGTACTTTAGATAGATGGGAGAGAAGAATTCACACCAATTCCTAGGCAAAATATCTGCATTAAAACAGCTTAAACAAAAGTAATAACTTCTCCACAGGACACTGAACACATTTATTCAGTTAGGGCAGATTGCAAGTAAGAGGCAATCAAACAAATTGCGAAGGAGAGAAGCTGAATTAACACACAAACACTATGTGTTCTTCAAAGCTGAATGTGATTAACAGGATCAGAATGTAACTTTGGCTTTTTCTATGCAGCACAATTTAGAACGAGGTGGAGGCAATTAGTCTGCGACTGATAGGATCATTAGCCCGTTACAAGAAGAACCATGGTTTACAGTTTAATCTACATTTCTACAAGCAGCTGATCAAAAAGCAGTTTAACATCTTGTGTCTGAAAGAACTCTCTTGGGCTATAGCTACTCCCTTTCCCCACCTTCCTTCAGATATTAAAGACAATTCAGTGTGATTTGAAGGAAAATTAATCTAAGAAAAGTGCAAACATAAATCCATTTGAGTATGAAAGGTTTTTGGTGAATGGCTGCATGGATGTGAAGCATGAACTCCATGCCAGTGTGCAGATAAATGTTGAGAAACTAGTACTTGTACTGTATGTAGGTCATTTAGACCAGAAGAAAAAGGCCACATGTGTGCTCTGGTACTGCACTGAGCAGTCCAGTATTAATAATGCTCCACTTTCAGTACCTGAATATCCAGGTGTGCCCAGTCTTCATTCAGCCACAGTGGCATGTGAACCCCAGCTGCAGATGCAGACACCTTCTACTTGGCAACATTAACTTCCCCAAAGAGCAACAACATGAGGATAATACACTTGTAGTTGCCCATAACCCAGTTTGGATGAGCAAGCAACACAAGTTCTTATTCACGCACTGTGCTTGGGCACAGCTGCACTGTGTACGGACTCCAGCCACTCCTTGTGGTGGTGCATTGCCTAACACAACCTACTGACTTGGATCTCTGTGATAGCAGGACAGGACGCTCAGTGCAGGTGGATTAGATGTGGCATGAAATGTCAACCATAAGTTCCTGAACATTCCCACCCCACTCATTTGCCCCTTCAACATACTTGACAGGAATAAATTAAGTTCCAGGCATTTGCTGAGAATATTAAGGAGGCAGGACTACACGATAAACCATATAAACTCAGAAGAGAAAGGAAGCAGCTTTTATGAGATCACATGTGTAAGCTGTGTGATAACCCTCAAGAAGATAAAAGTTGCAAAGAATTAAACCTTGCAAGGGAGGTCAAGGGCAACGAAAAGGGCTTCTTCAAATACATTGCAGATAAAATTAAATCTAGAGGCAATGTCGACCCTCTGCTGAATGAGGTGGGTGCCCTGGAGACTGAGGATACAGAGCAAGTACAGATACTGAACACCTTCTTTGCCTCTGTCTATACCTCTGGGAGCTATCTTGATATCAAGCCCTGGACCACTGAGGTCCCAGAGGAAGTTGAGACAAGAGAGGAGTTTCCCCTGGTTGATGAGGACTGGGTTAGGGATCAGTTGAGCAAACTGAATGTATACACATCCATGGGCCCTGATGGGATGCACCTATTCATGCTAAGGCAGACAGCTGAAGTCACTGCTAGGCCACTCTCCATCATCTTTTCTAAGTCATGGGGACAGGCTACCCAGGAGTGTTGTAGAGTCTCCTTCTCTGGAGACATTTAAACCCACCTGGATGTGTTCCTGTGCAACTTGGTGTAGGTGATCCTGCTGTGTCAGGGGGATTAGACTAGATGATCTTTCGAGGTCCCTTCCAATCCCTAACGATCTGTGAATTTGTGATTCTGTAGTAGATGCTATGAAGTTAAATACTTACTGATAAAATCCCCCAAAATTACAGTAAGAAAATAATTTATGAAAGGAAAGAAAATACTCTAGAAGGAGATATAATAATTTGATTGGGAGAAACATTTCAGAGTTTCTTGTTCCATATTCACTGTATAGGTTTTTCTTTCTTTACAAATAAAGTAACAGTATTTACATTTAATTGGGTCTGTATTAGCCAGTATACGTTTACAATTAAACTCCTCCTCATGAACCCAGGTATAGATATCTTCTTTTCAGATGAAACATCGAAGTGTTATCCTTTTTGTTTAAAAATGCAAGGCTTGTTCTCGCTTTTTAAGCACAGACTTTCAACGTTATTTTAGCATCATGGCATTGTATTTTTAACATCTGTAGTCCTTTAGGCTAAGATAATAAATACATCAATTACTTATTTATTCTTAGTTGTCTCTTCTTAAAGGGCACATTCTGTCTGAATCACTTTATGACTGAAGCAACTGCACATAAGAAACAAGTCAGAAGAGATATCAGGTAGCAAATTCTGCCACCAGTACCACTTAAAAGTAAGAAATTGAGATGTGAAGCTTGTCAACTGAACACTGTATGGACTTCCATCTTAGGACAACATTCTGAAATTTCTGAACTGAAACACACACAGGAGCTCACAGATCATTTCTTGAGCAACTCCTGAAGTAGCTTAATTAAAAGTACAGACTGTGTGAATCCTTCGTTAACCACATAATCGTAGAATCATTCAGGCTGGAAAAGACCACTGAGATCAAGTCCAACCAGTAACCCTACTCTACCACCAGACAAATCTCTAAGCACCTCATCTAAACAATCTTTAAAGATATCCAGGGATCGTGACTCAATCCCCTCCATGGGCAGCTCATCCTCCAGCAATTTATCAGGTAGTATTCCCATTGTCATTAGAAATGGCGGTACGCAGAATGTCCAAGTCTGAACAGAGTCTGAATTAATCGAAAATTTACTATTTAAAATTTATAACATCAGCAATGATTAAATCTACAACCTTTTCTCCTGACACTGAAAATTTCACATCTGTGTACTGCAGTGTGATTAGAGGATTTTCACAGAGATGACCTGGCTGATTGCATTGGTCATCAGCAGTCAAGAGACCATTAATAAAGCAGCAATAGTCTCTCTGTCCACTATGGAACGTTCAAAGCTTCTCAGTCCTTGATTTAAAAATAGTCCATTAAATTACCAATGATTAAGCAGGCTTAGACATCTGGTGGGGTTAGAAGAAGCTTTTGAGCTTCATCAGTACAATTCAAGAGTTGATAAAATCTGTAATATCAGTCTGCGTTAGATCAAGTGGAATTCTTGTGGGAGAGCCAAGGACAAAACCATACTTAGCCATTTAAGAGAAAAAGAAATAAAAGAGATAAGAAAACCAAATATAATACAACACACTGACAATGTGTTCTGCTACTTTTCTCTCAAGGTTTTCATCTGAAAACCACTGTGAGCTGTGACTGTGCAGTTCATTGCGCTGCTTACAGCACCTAGTTATGGATAGAAATAGATATGGATATGGGAAAAAAACCCCATTATTTGCATTAAGTTCTTTACATAATGCCTTGACAACAACACAAAACAAAAGCATAAACTGCATGATGATAAGTAGATGTCAGCAGTGCAATTCCTGGAAGATACAATTTAAAGCAGTTATTGGTGAGCTAACGATAATGATGGTGACAACTGTTGATCAAAAACTTTTGACTATTGCTAAATAAAGAACAGAAAACATCAATTACAAGGAGAAAACCCAACAATAAAGGAAATTAAAAATATCCCCCATTTCCATTTCTGCTTGTTTTTTCTCTGATCTATGAATAAGGAACAGGTAATCCTGAGCTACTAGATGGGCATTTTCAGAGAATGAAAGAGCATTAGGGATAGGAAGATACCTCAGAAGATCATCTAGTAAATCCTCCCACCACAGCAGATCAAGTGGTCTGATCAAGATCACCTAGATCAAGTTGCACAGGAACACATCCAGGTGGGTTTTAAACATCTTCAGAGAAGACTCCACAACCTCCCTGGGTTGCCCCTTCCAGTGCTCTGTCACCTTCACCATGAAAAAGTCCCTTCTCATGTTGATATGGAACCTACTATGTTCCAACAGATACCCATTGCCCCTTGTCCTATCACTAGAAGACATGGAGAAGAGCTCCATCCTCCTGACACCCACTTTTCACATATTTACAAACATTAATGAGGTCACCCCTCAGTCTTCTTTTTTCCAAGCTCAGGAAAACCAGCTCCCTCAGCCTTTCTTGATCGGGGATATCTTCCACTCTCCTCATCCTCTTTGTGGCTCTGTGCTGGACTCTCTCCAGCAGTTCTGTGTCCTTCTGGGACTGAGGGGCCCAGAAGATGCAGTCTCACCAGGGCAGAGTAGATTTGGAGAAGAATCTTATTTTTTTTTAGATTGTAAGAAAAGCAAGAAAGTTCTGTTACCTGTCTTTACCAAATATATCTCAAGTTAATGTGCAAGTTTATCAGTAAGATTTCCTGCATCCTGGTGCTGTGGGTTCTTTCACAGTGTGGGTTCCCTAGTGTTCAGTTAAAAGACTGTTGCAGGATGCTGGTGTGGATAAAAGACCGATGAAATACTGACAAACATAGGCATGAGAAAGCTTGGAATGTTAGTGGGGAAATGTCGACTGCTTAAGTCTAAATTTCAGAATGACACTTGTTAGACAGCAACGTGAAGAGTATGGAACTGAACACATTCTATCAGCACTTTGAAACAGCATCAGCTGCAGTCAGAAGAAATCTACATATCTTAAATTTAATTTCTGTTCTCAGTGCATTATGGGTATTAAACTGAAATCAAAGGATGGGATGCAATTACCACAAAAGCAAAATCCTTTCCTACAGATGAATTATCAAAAGTTCTGCTCCATTTTCAACCAGGAAGATGATGCTACTCCTTTTATTGGGGGACTGATAAATATCTTTGTAAAAATGTTGAGATCGTAAATGGACTCGCCTATGCATGAGCAGCTCATTTTGTTTTTAAAATGAAAAATAATGGTGGTAATATGGAAGTTCATTATTCACCCGGTCGGTTTTCCTCAGGTGATTAATAATGTTGCAAATATTTTCTGCAGCACATAAAAATGTCCCAATAATCTATGGGTATCTGGGCTATAGATCAACAGGTAAACTGAATACAAGCTTGAACATGAGATACTGCAAAGTGACTAATAATGTGACTACTGAACTGTTGCAATACTAAACAAAACCTGCATGTAAGCAAAGTTAAATCTGCCTAGAAGATAAGTGGGCTTTAGGCTGAAAGTTCCTCCTTGTATTTAAAAGCTCAGAGTGCATCACTCTTACTTTCACAGCAAAAGCAGCCAAGCCAGCATCGTTCAGCCATTCTTTTTAAGAATGTGTTTGCCCATCTGTCAGCCAGGATTATTATGCATAACCTGTTTCGTACAGCTCTGCTGCTGTAGCTGTAAACTAGGAGAGTCAAAATTGTGCTACCAGACTCCGAAAACAACAGTAAGCTGCTATTTTCTTTTTCTCTTTCTGCACATTGCCCTCTGAAAGGATGGGAAAGTCTTCCGTTTTCAGTGAAATACCGTTATTGACCAACAGAAACATGCACTCTGAAATGATAGGAAGGGCTTTTGTTTCCAGTGAAATACTGTTATTGGCCAACAGAAATATGCAAAACTGGGATACTTTGGCTTTTTTTTAGCTATAGAAGTATTTTTTTGGGTTTACAGAAGAAGTCAAGTGGGTTTTTTTTGCTTTTAGATGAAATGGCTTGGCACTTCTAAGGCTATAATCTTGTAACATACTGGCTTGAATACAAGTAAAGGTGTATTAATTTTAATTCTCCAGGACATAAGAAAGATTATCTGTTGTTAGTCAAAAGGACACCCTGGAGCCCGTATTATAGAGCTTCATAAACAGACCTCTGGTCAAAATAAGACTAGGCTAACTGGCAGGACATATCCAGTCCTGGGACTCAGCTCTGCTTTGATCTGACACAGATGTATTTCCTTGGCTTACAAAACACCCTGCAATGCTTATCGGCTCTCTGCACCTACTGCGGAGCATGTGGAAAGCACAAGGCATGACTGATTCAAGGGATTAACACTTTCCTAAAATTGTTGACCAAGCCTGGAGTTAAATGGGAGCATATTTTCCAGTTCCCCCAAAGTTTTTAAAAAAACACACCACACAAATCACTTTGTACTGTCAGAAATGGCAAGAAAACCCATCCTGAGAGATATAAGATGAAAAAGCACGCTTTTGAAATAGATGATCAGTATTTAGGCCATTAGGCTTCTCTGGCTCAGGCTTGGTTTCTGATCCAGGTAAGGAAAAGAAGGGTCATGAGAATGGACTTACATTTTTGAGATAAAAATAAAAATTGAATAACTTTTATCACTTTTTTACTGTATATTGCAATCTAGAGCTTTCATGATGAAAGTTCTGCAAAAATATGTAAATAACAGATTTTCAACAAGGAATTTGAATTAAATGAATTTCTAAACAGTTCAAAGACAGTTTTTAAACTGGAATCTACAGATGCAGTAGCAGTTTATTTAATATAGCACAGTTTTAATTAAACATGACGTGAAGTTGATCTGGAATGAAAACTCTAGTATGTGGAAGCAATAAAAAGTTGATTTGTCTCTGTAATGGTACTTTTCATGAAATTAAAAGTTTGACCATTTAAAAAGTGATATGGATTTCTAATGAAGAGGTTCAAAACTATCTATGAAGTTTTTTTGTTTACATAATGAACAGATATAAAAGTTAAAAAAATGAATGCCAAAACGTTTTAAATTTAATAGCAAAAATCCAAAAAGCTACTTTTCACATAGACTGTTTTCCATATCTTTCTATAAAATGGAAACAGCATTGAGAATTGCTGGAAGATTTTTCCTGTTTTAAAAACTGACAGCTGTTCTGTCCTTTCTTCTGTTAAATAATTAATCAAAGGTTTACTGATGCTTTGGTACTGTGCCTCTTTTGACTGGGATAGTTAATTTTCCTCACAGTAGCTACTTGTGGCCTATGTTTTTGAATTTGTGCTGAAGACTGTTGATAGTAGAGGCATGTTTGAGTTACTGCAGTGAAGAACTTATATTGAGTCAAGGTCTATTCTGCTTCTCACCCCAGCCACAGCAGTGAGAAGGCTTGGGGTGCACAAAAATAGGATAAATCAATGCTGACAAATTATTTCCTAAATGCACCCTTATTCTCCTCAGTTTGAAAAATAAAATGATGCAGAACACTCAAGGACACGGAGCTTGATGGTTGAAGTCCTATCTTATTTTTGGAATTAAGAATCTCCCCTTATGCCTACAAAGACAATATTCCTTAGGAAAATTAATGACTGTCTGTGACTTTCTGTGTGGCCCCCAAACTCAAATTAGCTCTAAATAATATTACAATATTATAATTTTTCTTCACATGTATAAAACGAAAACATGCTTACATTTGTACTCTACGCCAGGCCATAACATCCAACACTAAGAAAGAGTGTAAAATTGGTTTTTTTATGAGGCTAAGAAAGCTAGGAACTAGCTGTCTGAGACTGGAAACCATTTCAACACTGATGGCTTTCCATAACCCTGTAACAAAAACTTACAGGGCTATAGAAAGGAAATCTCCTTTTGATACCCCCAGGGTCTACCAGTGGTCAGGTTGTAATCACAACCTATACAATTCAAGGTCCAAATGGATGCCTTTGTGGCAGGGCATACAATGAATCATACAACATTAGGGACTGGAAAGGACCTTGAAAGATCATCTAGTCCAATCCCCCTGACACAGCAGTCCAATCTACTCCAAGTCTCACAGGAGCACATCCAGATGGGTTTTAAACATCTCCAGAGAAGGTGACTCCACAACCCATGCTGGGCAGCCCCATTCCAGTGCTCTGTCACCCTCACCATGGAAGAAGTTCCTTCTCATATTGATGTGGAGCCTCCTATGTTCCAGCTTACATCCATTGCCCCTTGCCCTATCATTAGATGTCACTGTCACTAAGAGGAGCCTGGTTCCATCGTCCTGACACCCATTCTTCACATATTTATAAACACTAATGAGGCCCCCCCTCAGTCCCTGTTTCTCCACTTCCTTCATCATCTTTGTGGCTTTGTGCTGGAGTCTCTCCAGTAGTTCTGTGTTGTTCTTGAACTTTGCGGCCCAGAACTGGACACAATCTTCAAGACGTGGTTTCACCAGGGCAGCATAAAGGGGGAGAAGAACCTCTCAATCTCGTAATCAGCCCCCCAGATTTCCTGAGCTGCTTGGTCTTTTACCCTTCAACTCATCTCCAATTAACTCTTCAGTTCTATCACTGAATAAAACAACAAAGAAACCACATGCACATGTTTTTATAACTGAAACACAACCTAGATTCCAACACCTACACCGTAAGCCCTCTTGAACTAAAATAGATGAGCTCAGTGATTCTCACAAGGTATTATAAAGTCTTTGAATCTTTGGGATGACACCTGAAAGTCACAGTACAGAGATGTTAAAAACAGTAAGTAATATTACCACCATTACCACTAATTAATTTCCAGTATTTCGACACAATTCCATGGAGAATAAATCTTAAGTGAAGAGACTGAGAAAGCTGAGTCTGTTTAGTTTGAAGAAGAGGAGGCTAAGGGGAGACCCCATCGCTCTGTACAACTATATGAAAGGACATCGTAAAGAAGTTGGTGCTGGTCTCTTCTCACAGGTAGTTAGTGACAGAAGCAGAGGGAAGGGTTTCAAGCTCCAACAAGGTAGGTTTAGACTGGACATCATAAAAAAATTGTTCATTGAGAGAGTGGTCAGACACTGGAATGGGTTGCCCAGGGTGTGGTTGAGTCACAGTCCCTGGATGAGTTTGAAAAAAACTTAGATGTAGTGTTGGGGGGATCTGGTTTGGGGTGAACTTGTGGAGTCTATTTGATGGTTGGACTCGATGATCCCAAGGGTCTTTTCCAATCTGAATGATTCTGGATTCCCAATATGAATAAGTAACATTACCATCAGTACAAATAAATATATATATGTGTTCCAAGAATCATGCTCATTGCTTTCTACGCTTAACATATTAAAGATCTAGACCACCACAAATATTATGTCATGCTCACACTGAGCAGGTTAGTAAAAATATTTAGGTCACTTTTCAGTACCTGAAGAGTGCCAAAATTCCCTGGGATTACTTTTGCTACAACTAATTGCAACCAACATTTTTGAAAAAGAAAAACAAAACTGAAAACAAAAACAAAAAAGAAAACAACTGTTTTTGGGTTTTGGGTTTTGAACCAAATACAGCAAAAGAAACACATAAAGCTGTGGCTGAAAAAGCAAACACAGTCTTACTAAAAGCATAAATATTTTCTATAATAAACAAGGCTGGCTGCCAAAGAAAGCAGTATCTGAAGAAGAATATATGCAAATTTCTACATTTGCACAATCTCAAACAACCCTTACTGACATCTGCTATAGCTAACAAAGAGCTCAACCACAGCACAGAGGGTGAAGTCTGCTCTGCCATAAAACAGCAGGAAGACAGGAGATCATCAATTATTAATGAAGCAGAAACCTTAGAAAGTTTTGAGTGCCAACACACAGAGAAGTCTGTGAAATCCTAACATTAAGAGATTTGAAAATAACATATTTTTCAGCTTTGGGCGATGTGTTTTCCTTGTAGACCCATCAGATATTTCTTGGGTTTTGGGGTTTTTTTTTTGGCTTTTGCTTTTCCCTTGTGATTCTAGCGTTGCCTTCTCAAGGATTAATCTTTTAGATGGCTCCTGCAGCCTCCGCTCTTTCAGGTGGGTATACGACTAATTTATTAAGACCCAGAGTTTACTGTCAAAGAATCTGCACCTCTGTGGAAGGCTTGCCAAAACCAAGACATTTTAGTCAATTTCAAGAGCATGTGGGAAATGTTGTGAGACATTCACTTTCATTAAAAAATAATTTTTAAGTTATAAATCAGAGAAATAAACTTGAATAGCTACTAATTGCATCTTTCAGGAAGAAGTCTAGGAAAAACCCCATGTTTTAATGTAAATTAACTTCTACTGGAAAGCAAAGCATCACATTGGCTGGCAGACAGAAATAAAAGCTCTTTGGCTTATCACTGTAGCAGTCTGTCTGCTAAGTAAATTTTTCTATCTAGAATCTAGAATCTGAGTAAAAACAGGCTGCCCAGGGAGGTTGTGGAGTCTCCTTCTCTGGAGATGTTTAAGACCTGCCTGGATGTGTTCCTGTGTGACTTGGTCTAGGTGATCCTGCTGTGGCAGGGGGATTGTATTAGATATCTTTCGAGGTCCCTTCCAATCCCTAATGATTCTGTGATTCTGTGAAAAAAAATTACCTTTACACAATTTAGAGGTTTTCTTCCCTGACTGCATTGCAGTTCCATGGAGTGTGCTCTTTCCTAACTATTTCCTCTGCAGGCAGCAGAAAGTATACCTCCATCACTGTAACACAAATCAGCAGTAATTCGTGTACTGGCTTGAAACAAATTGCTGTGCTTGTATCGATGACTCAGTGAAAGAACATAACTTTGAAATTTGCTATGGTATTCAGGAGTGGAAATGTTCATCTTTCTCACACAGAAACTTATTTTTTAAAAAACCCAACCCCCTAGCAGAACATTTAATTCTTTTAGAGCAACAGCATTTTAAGTATTTTTACACATCCAGTGATTCCCAGAAGGTAATTGCAGAAAGGTCTTGCCAAGGTAAGGTCAAAAAGACACTCCTGAGGTTACATCCACACCAGATATAACTGTCCTGTTTATTCCAATGTCATGTTAAACTGACCAGATTAAAGGCTTTGTGGAACTGGGTGAGAATATTCAGCTCAGAGGAAGCAGTGAATTGCATTTCAGTGGGGATTAAACAGTGTCTTCATCTTAGCTCAAAAAAGGGGACTGATTAACCTCCTTTATATGTACCAATGCATTTATCCCCATAAGCCTCAATAAAAATCTTGGCTACAGACACAGCATGCAGGTACAGGCATCAGACATCCTGAGTTCACATGAAACTACTAGCTCAGTAAACTTGACCTTCTTATACCACAGATCAGAGGTCTCACCCAAAAAACAGACCATTTCTGTTAGATATTTCCCTATTAAACTGCCAAGCTATGGATGAAGCATCTAAATCGTTTCCTACACACACTTTTGATTTTAGAAGGACCTTGCTGAACAAGGGGCAAGGGGGTTCACATAAACACTTAGGCATTGTCCTGACTTGGAAGTATTTAATGAGTCTCCGTCGTAAATGGTCTCCAAACTTTATCCCGAAAAAGAGCAAGACTGAAGACTGGAAAAAAAGGAGAAAGTACATACTACAAAACCTCTTTATTTTCTTAATTTAATATGAACACTTTGTTCACAGCAGTCATGACATGTGCAGTTCTGTAGGGGAAAAAAAGGATTCCTAAATTAATAACAAAAAAAGTCACTGTGTTAATTCCCAGTTCAATTATGTTGAATTAACCCTGTGATATCTGCTGTAGTTGGCAATTTATTTCTGAGGGTGAGATGATGACCCTGTCAGGACAGCAGATTTTGTATTTTGTTTTAAAGAGATACTTGGTAAGTGTGACTACATTTTTGAAGTTGTCTTCTCTGCATTTATTGACTTCTATTTTTGATTATACATTCAACTGCAGAGAAGAACCTTAAAGAAAACCAGTTTTATTGGTTTTATTTAGTTTGCCCAAAGAACCCACATTTGAAATGGGCAATGACCTTTCAGAAAGCAAACAAAGAACCCCACAAAAATCACTTCCATTTTCTTTAAGCCTCGCATAGTTCATGAAAGCCTCATTGACCAGGATGTTAGTGAAATTGTCTGCAAGTGTTAAGTCTGGCTGTGTTTGGATTGCTCAGAAGCCAATTGGACCCTTTACACCGGCAGGATTTTGAAAGAGCTTTTATTTGAAATGTTGTAAGATGGCACCAGCTCTGACAGCAGGTGGGAGGAGCAGCCTGGAGAGACTCTTGCTGGCCGTAGCTCAGCAGAGCATGGCAAAACATCACAGGCGTGCGTGGTAGCAAAGAACGTGATTCATTCCTGACTCTACACAAATGACTCATGCAGAGACTATTGAAAACTCTAAAAGAAATTCTTATACAATGTTTTGAAAGACCACCTCAGTTTTTAATAAAGCAACCCTTTCACTGCATTTGCACGTACTTGGCAAGCTTTCTTCTGTATGCTGAATGTCCTTGGGAGCCAAAAAGCGTTATCCTATTATAGAGACATTCATACAAACTGGAACAGTCTGTCCAGGGAGGCAGTGGAGTCTCCTTCACTGGAGATGTTTAAGACCTGCCTGGATGTGTTCCTGTGTGACTAGGTCTAGGTAATCCTGCTGTGTCCGGGGGATTGGACTTTCGAGGTCCCTTCCAATCCCTAATGATATACACGCACACACATACACTTGCATAAACAGATGTTTATATTCAAAACTTACTGAATGATGATGTCCATATTCCTAGTCCGTGAGCAGTTGTACAGTGCATAACTTGTGTATATTCTGTGATCTCACGGTAGAAGCTAAGCAGGGTCAGGTCTGGTTTGAACTTGGATGGGAGATCACCTGGGAAACCTGCTCTGGCAGGGAGGCTGGACTTAGACAATCTTTCAAGGTCCCTTGAAACCTCTAACATTCTGTGAAGCTGCTATTTATGTTACAGAAGCTCTCAAACTATTCCATCACAATTCTGCATTCTTCAGCTGAGACTAAGCCTTTACCACAGCCTTGTGTGTCCCTATGCCAGGAAGATTTATCTATCTGTCTATCTCTCTCTCTCTCTCTCTCTCTCTCTCTCTCTCTCTCTATCTATCTATATGTGTGTGGATTTTTGTCTCTTTATGTAAGTTGTTAGATATAAACATTAATTTACGATTAACTCAACTGTGATCAGGTGAAAGAAAAAGGAAATTTAAAAAAGAAAAACATGAAATAAAGTAGGAAAAGTGAGTTTACTGAGGTAGAGGAAATCACCTGGGAGATACAACGGAAAAATGAGACTATAATTCTGAAGTATTATGTAGCTGTTGGATCTGGGGCAGCTGTAGCTAAGAGCTCACAGCCATAGCTTGAAGAAGTTTTATTTTCAGTGTGGTGCCAACAACATGGATGTTGGATGATGTTAATCACACAGAATCACAGAAAGTTAGGGACTGGAAGGGACCTCAAAAGATCATCCAGTCTATTCCCCTCACCACAGCAGGATCACCTAGATCAAGTGGCACAGGAACATGTCCACGTGGGTTTTAAACATTTCCAGAGAAGAAGACTCCACAAGCTCCTTGGGCAGTCCCTTCCAGTGCTCTTTCACCCTCCCAGTGAAGAAATTTCTTCTCATTGATGTGGAACCTCCTATGTTCCAGCTTACTCCCACTGCCCCTTGTCCTATTATTAGATGACACTGAGAAGAGCCTGGCTCCATCCTCCTGACATCCGCCCTTTACATAAGTCCCTAATATTTTTCATCCAAGCCACAGGATATACTGAAATCATTATTGGTATTACTTATGTTTAGTCTAAATTCAGTGTTTCCTTCTTATGCTCTGAATGACACAACCTTACATTACCAGAAAAGAATGAAGTTGCATTTAGAAGGTTCAAAATAGCTGATGGTGCTTGGTCTAAACTCAAAATCTGAAATCACAAGGGAATAAACACTTCAAACAGGCCCTTTTTCTGTTCCAGTATTTGTCTATTCCGAAACAAATAATTGAGCCTTAGAGCTTCACTGTGGAAAGCACCTTCTGGAGAACATCCATAATGACAGCTTTTACCCCTGAGCACCTGCAGTGACAGCACATGTAGTGAGCAGAAAGCTGACACCTTACCTGACAAGTTCAAGTTATTCTACAAGTTTACGGTTCAATATTATGAGAAACCAACCTGTCAGTGCAGTACCATTTTCCCATTTTCTCAATTATTTTCATTTTTGACGTGTGGAAGCCCTTCAGTGCAAATTTAGGAGCAACAGGGTACACTTAGTCATCTGCTGACCTATTAGCTATGACCAGGAATGTGTCACTATTCCCTGGATGCAAGAGATACTGACCTTCCTGTTAACGATAGCAAGTATATCAGCTGGTCACATAAGGAATATTCATTTCCACTGCAAATATTGTCTCATCTCCCTGTGCATACGAATGGCAGGTTATTTGGGATACACATCTGTGCTTCTTCGAATATTTTTGGAACATTGTAGGAATATCTTTCTTTTATCACTGCTTTCTGCATGCAGTTTGCTTGCACTAGCTCTCATTATCCAACCCCCGCTGACTCCTCTGAAGATCAACAAAAATAATATAGGTGAAAATAAGACAAAAAAAAAGACTTCATAGAATTTTACTGGGCACTGAAAATGCATTTAACTCATTGACAAGTGCACTGTTGAACATAATTCACATCATGTGGGGCTTAAATGTACAACCACAGCAGTAAGAAGTGTGCTGCACAGCAAACACTGTATTTAATCTGTTCATAGTTTATCAGAGAAGTTAAGTTTATTTCTGTGCAGATGAAACGTAACAATCCCGGAGAAAAATGGAACAACTTTTCTGAGAAATAAAATAAATGAAATGAGACTTGCCAGCATTTTTATGCACTAGAGATCTGCAATATATATACCTATCTGCACAAACTCCTGGATAAGCTAAGTCTTTCCAAACAGTGTGTAAAGTTAGTGAGAATCACATCCTTATATGCTAGAAGTTTTTCTGCCCCTAAATGCTGATTATTTTATCTCTCCTATATGACACCCCTGTTGTTCCATGGGTTTCTCTCACGCAACAGCTATGTACACAGTCTGACTCTAACTGCTGTTGTTGTCAGACCATAGAATCATAGATTCATTGGGGATTCTTTCACGCATAACAAACTAAAAACAACAGCTCTTCAAAACCGTACATGTAGAAACTATGCTGAGGTTTGCTTCTTATCTGCAAGCTCATGCAGAAAACAGTGAGACATGAGACTTATGCTTATTGCAGGAGTGATCTTAAATCAGTGCAGTTTTTGGAGGATCCAGAGGGGATCCTCTGGAGTTGCATCCTACTCTCAGTTCCCCAAAGCACAAAGATTAGCCTTGCATGTCTCTTGCTCCTCTGCTACAGAAATCTGGGAGCTGTTGTAGTAGCTACAACACCCGTGATAGGCACAAAATAAATGTTTAGCTCCCACAGCTCCTCAATTAGGAGTATTCTCATCAGATCGTCTACTTTTTCCGTGATTTGTTTTCAAAACAGTTTTACTAGTGAAAGGTAGGAATGCAAAAACCTACTCCGCTTTGTGCACACCACAATCTGCTTAATTATATTAAAAATTAGACTCAGTGATTTTGCCCTCTGAGGAGTAAAACCAGTAGTATCTTCCCTAAAAGGGAAGTATTTTTAAATTGTTATTTGCTATTTTCAGCTTATAGTTTAAAATACCTCACCAAGTTTAGAACACTTGACCTGAGCAAAGCCTTTGATCCCGAGCAAAGCCTTTGACACTGTCCTGCATCACATTCCAGTCTCCAAGCTGGTGGAACATGGCTTTGATGAGTGGACCACCAGATGGGTAGAGAACTGGCTTGATGGCCCCACCCAGAGAGTGGTTGTCGATGGATCCATGTCCAAGCGGAGGCCAGTGACAAGTGGAGTTCCTCAGGGATCAGTCCTGGGACCATTCTTGTTCAACATCTTTGTAAGTGACATGTACAGAGGCATTGAGTGCACCCTCAGCAAGTTTGCTGATGACACCAAGCTATGTGGTGCAGCAGACACACTGGAGGGCAGGGATGCCATCCANAGAGAGTTGGAGCTGTTGAGTGTGGAGAAGAGGAGGCTCCCAGGTGACCTTCTTGTGGCCTTCCAGTATCTGAAGGGAGCCTACAAAAGGGCTGGGGTGGGACTTTTTAGGATGTCAGGTAGCGACAGGACTAGGGGGAATGGAGCAAAGCTGGAGATATGTAGATTTAGAGTGGATGTGAGGAGGAAGTTCTTCACTGTGAGAGAGGTGAGAGCCTGGAATGGGTTGCTCAGGAAGGTGGTTGGGGCCCCATCCCTGGAGGTTTTTAAGGCAGGGCTGGATGGGGCTCTGTCCAGCCTGATCTAGGGTGGGGTGTCCCTACCCATGGTAGGGGAGCAGGAACTGGATGATCCTGTGGTCCCTTCTAACCCTGACTGACTGTGTGACTTGGTGTAGGTGATCCTGCTGTGTCAGGGGCATTGGACTGGATGATCTTTCGAGGTCCCTTCCAATCTCTACTATTCTATGATTCTATGTTATCTGTGTTGAACCAGTGAATGCTCAGTCTTCTCTAGCTTCCTTATTTGCTCCTCTTTTGCTGTAGAAGCATTAGATGCATATAAATGAGGAATATCTACAGCAGCATGGCTGATTTGAAATCTGGCATCTGGCTCTGGCTGCTCTGTGACTGTATAAATGTGAAGAGCTGAAACTTTGCAGAAGGTTTGGCTAGCTTCAGTGGTAAATACTAATTAGCAATAAATTACTTCTCTGCCATAGATGCCTTCAGCAGTGATTCCAAACTACTGTGTTGTACACACTAACCACCCAAAATAATGCAGCAGCTCTTATTAGTAAAATGAAGTATAATTCCCTCCTGCTTTTAGTAAGTAGGTGTCCATAATGTTCATGATTCATCATGGAGGGAGCAGAATTACTTGGGAAACATTGCAGCAGAAGAACATCAAAGCCACAGGAGTGGTGACACGTGGGGAGGACAAGACACTTGCACATGGAGAGGAGAACGCAGATGGCTTCCAGCAATGGCTGCTTGTGTGGACTTTGACAAACACAATCATTAGGAGTCCACACTACATATCAGTGTGACAGAGATGGATTAAAGGATGGGAGGCAAGAGGGCAGGTGGGAAAGATGAGTAAAAGCAAAATTTTGTTTATTTTGAGGGGATGAAACATGCTCAAGAAACTTATAGCAGGATGTTGGCAACATGACTCAGGCTGCTGCTGCTGTTCCATGGCATCCTAGTTATCCTGATATAAATTGTTTTTCAGGATAGGTAGGCTGTCTTGGATTTTTGTATTGCCAGACTGCCTTAACTTTCAACACAAGTCTGTCACATGAGTAACTTTTCACTGCTAAAGTGTTTAAAAGATTCTGCCTTATGTTTCTCTTGGAAATGACAGACTTTCATTATAAAATCAACATGTACCTCAGGATACCCTTATATGCCTGTTAAATCCTGCAGTTTTGGGACGGTGGACACAAGCACAAAGGTGTAAATTACAGCTACTGGGCAAAATCTTTCCAGGATTTTAAAAATAAATGCAGACACCATTAGTGTCAACATTACTTAGTCAGATGGGTAATTCTGGCAGTGTGGCCAGCGTGTGCCTGCGGTGCGTCATCCAATCTAATGTGGTGCATCAGGTCAATGAATCTGAACATCATGTAAAGGCTCAGGTGTATTCTTCAAAAACAAGTCAACACTTCACCCCTTCTGATGCAGCTAATGAAGAACAGCTCATCAGGTCTTGCAAAATGCTCCTAATTCCCAGAAGAAGCTGGCAGCAGCCACATTCACTTGGGACTTCTAAAAGTAAACCCAGATCTGGTTAATTCTCTAGCCTGGGAGACAAAAAGGCAGTGGGGTTGTGAGTTGAATGAGGAGAGGCTTCAGTCTGCAAAGCTGGCGAAAAGTAGGTGACAACTTCTGCTGAGAGGTCTGAGCATCTCACTAGTTTATTCTGCATGAATCTGAGTTTCCAGCCAGTGGCCTCTTCAGACTAAGGTACTCTGAGTAAGGCAGAACTGCCCAAAATACTCTGAAGAGCACTTGGAGTTTGATAAGAATATGCTCAAATGAAAAAGAGAGAAAACTGAGTGGCTGCTAGATGTTTGTCAGTGTTTGGGTGGACAATGCAGTAATTGTTCGGTATAAAACAGTGAAAATAAAATGCAAATGTATTGATTAATATTATGAAAGGTTAAATGTTTTTATAAATATTTCAGTTAACATAAATATAAGGAAAAGATTAAACCACAAAGCAAGGTCCCTAAACAGGTCTTCAAAGACTAATTTGCAGCATCCAGGCAGAATCCATTGATCCACTGTATAAGTTAAAGCCTTCATCCCAGGGGAAAATAAATCCAAACACTTAGGGAAAAGTACATCTTAAAGGCAACATTTCCTCCTTTTTCAACTGATGGCAAAAGCAGACAGTATGTAAAACCTTCTTGTCCTTTATTAGGTGGACAAGATCTTATTTCCATACCAATTTCCTACAGCTTCTTCTGCTCCCTGTAAGGTCCCATAGCTACTACAGCAGCTTATGCTTTTAAAACAGCACGTCAAGCATTCACTGCTTCCTAACATCTTAGCCTAAGTCACACAGTTTTGTTACTATAAGCTTCAGCTAATACCAAGAGCTTTCACTCCGATTACAGTAAAAAACAGCAGAGTGCTAAATTCTTCCAGTTCCTGTATGAGCAACAGAATCCTGTGAGCTCTTACCAAAAAAATTGAAGCTCTTGTTGCAGAGTTAAGTTACTCCTAAGTACATTACAGTGTTCATGCTTCCAAAATCACTCAGTTGTGCTTCCTGTGAAATCTGTAATCCAACAGTAAACCCTGCATGTCATCCCTGTTATCCCTGTTTGTATAATGTGTCCTGTCAATGACATTTTGAAGAAGGTGTATTTCCTAATGGTGTTTTTGATGTTAAGAAAATCATGCAGCATCGAGTAACCATGGCTATTTTTCCCTTTCCCCTGCTATCATTTACAGTGGATATAGCTAATTATGTTCTATGTCTTGCTTACTTACTCATCAATGTGCTACTACATGTTTGGATGCTGCAGTAAACTGAGGTTTTTTTTAATATATAGTTTGTTAACAGCATCTTGCTTGTTCTATAATACTTTATTTAACCAGGCTCAAAAACAGTGTCATTTATACAAATTAATGCCACTGCCATGGCGCTTAAAATGTCATTGACCATAGAATCATAGAATCATAGAATCATTAGGGATTGGAAAGGACCTCGAAAGATCATCCCGTCCAATCCCCCTGCAACAGCAGGATCACCCAGACCAAGTCAGCTTCAAGAATCTTCTATGGAAAACCATCTTCTGAGTGTTTACACAACAGCTTTTCTACTTCTTTAAGTGTAAATTCCTCTGTGTAATTTTACTTCATAAATTTGCTTAATAAAATTACAACTTATTTGTACTTTCAGTTCAATGTTGTGAATATCACTCCACACTATCATACACAGTGGAAATGTAAGCTGAAACACATGAGGTTCCACATTGTTATGAGAAGGAACTTCTTCCCAGTGAGGGTGACAGAGCACGGGAAGGGGCTGCCCAGGGAAGTTGTGGAGTCTCCTTCTCTGGAGATGTTTAAAACCCATCTGGAAATGTTCCTGTGTGACTTGATCTAGCTGATCCTGCTGTGGCAGGGGGATTGGACTAGATGATCTTTCAAAGTCCCTTCCAATCCCTAATATTCTGTGATTATGTGATTCAGACTTTAGAAAAATTGGAAATGAAATAATTAGGTAGAAACATAAAATATGTTGTCCTCCTGACTACATCCTTATGTTGGTAACTCATTCTATGGTGAGGGTATTTTAGCTACATGATGCGAAATACAACACAGGGAGAGTAAATATATAAAAATCAAAAGATGAAGACATGCACCTAAGAAGAGATATAAGGAAGCCTCTTGGTAGACCTCAGGTACTTATCACCCTTTTCTCATGCAGTCCTTGTGCACCTGACAGTGCCTGAGGGACTCTTAGTTCAGGAATACGGATTAAAGGAGCAGACCTGTGAAAATAAATTCCAATATCTGTGCACACAATCAGGTTTGCATGATTGCCAAAGCATTCTCCATTTCCTGAGGGCTAAATGGAGAAGGCACCTGTTGATATCAAGTGAACGGCACACTGGCACAATAGCATTCTTAGCACTGAAATACTTAATCATAGAATCAGAATCATTAGGGATTGGAAGTGACCTTGAAAGGTCATCTAGTCCAATACTTGTGTGGAAATAGTTTCCGGTTACTACTCTAACAATATTGCAATAAAATAATTTGGATAATTGTGTTTAAATGGTTTCAAATAAATATAGTGAGTGACAAAAATATGAAATAAGGGTAACCTTAATCTCAACCAATTTCTATCTTTCTGAAGAATAGGCTCCTAACCAAAGGTAGACATGTCAGCTCAGCAGAGTAGTCAGGGGAGAGAACTGCCTCTGCTGAAGAGCCATTAGTTTTGTAGCTCACAGACAGGCACCTGATAAACACAGAAATTGCTTTTCCTTTCCTTTAAGACAGACTAGAGAGAAGGGAGCACTAAGGGTTTGTGTACATTTGGCTAAACAGATTTAGTAAAACTACAGACACACCAGCACACAGTAAAAAACCATATACAGCATCATAAGATTAAAAAGGATGCAGAAAGCATGAAATTCCTAAGTCTTCAGTTCACAGACTCTGAACGTGGCTAGTGATGTGGACAACTACTCAAAGAGTGAGCTTTGTGTGAGCTTTTAATGTCGATGTTCCCTTTTATTTGTATAAACCTGCTGCCTGCTAGTAGTGTTTGACCCTACTTAACTGTCTACTGTAAAAAGCACTGTCTATTGCAATCCCAACCTCCATAAACCTCTGTGAATATTTTCTGGTCATGTTATGCACAAAGAACATAGAAGAGTTGGCTCCAAGCTAAAAAGCCCAACATGGTAAATGTCTTTTAGGTAGAAGCACTGAGAGACAACTGAGCTAGAAATTATTTATGGGATGGCATGGAGCATGGCTGAAGAAGAGAAAGAGAATTTGGTGAAGGGTCTAGAAAACAAGCCTTATGAAGGGCAGGTGTGGGAGGTGAGGCTGTTGAGTCTGAAGAAAAGTAGGCTAAGAGGAAAGCTTATTGCTGTCTATACCTATCTGAAATGAGATTGTAGAGAGGTGGTGCTACTGTCATCTCCAAGTAACAAGTGATAGGACAAGGAAATGGCCTCAAGTTTGCAGGGGGTTTTTTACATTTGGCATTAGGCAAAACTTGATTTAAAGTGTCATCTGGTCTTGTAACAGACTGAATCACCATCCCTAGAGATGTGTTTAAAAGTTCTATAGATCTGGAGCTCAGGGACATGGGTGTAGTGGTGCTCTTGGGACAGCTGGGTTAATGGCTAGAATCAATGATCTTAAAGGAATTTTCCAGCCTAAACGATTCCATGATTCTATAGCAATGAATCCTGCGCTAAAAAGGATGATGACTGCTTCAGCAAGGTAAAAGTGTATGACCATGACTAGCAATGCATAACATTCATGCACTAATAACGACTTATTGCCAGTCATCCCTAATGATTCTATGAGTCTACGATTACCCTATTTACTGAGGCAAAAGCACATAAAATAAACACCAGCACTTACACTGACTTTGCTACCTTCTGGATCAGACCTGTGGCCCTTATTTTTGAAACATCACAGCATAAATTCTCAAATCTAATGTAAAAAACAAAGTTCAGCATGTTTTCTCCTATATACAAACTACTAGCTTTCTCCCATATACAAAAAGTCTGGCTGCTTCTAGTTTTCCTTCAAGTAGACTTTGTTCATCTTGGATATTAACTTTCTATTAAAAAAAAAAAAAAAGAAATTACATAGTGTAATAGGCTTGTTAATGGTTCTTGAGCTGTAAAAATCCTCCCAAATAACACCTACAGCAATGTGGTCCTAAAGCTGGTGTGATCAAATAATTAATCCAACAAACTAAACTAAACTGCCTTTTGTCACTAGTCCTGCTGCAGGATGATTAAAATCAAGAGCAGTTCAGTGATCTGCATTTTTTTACAAACAGTGGGTTTTTAGAGTCATGGTATGGAGTTTCTTTCTATGCATTTCCCTTCCATCTGTGAAATAATAGGGTGATATAATGCAAAGTCACAGATGACCAAATTGTCTACAAAGCTTTCTATAGTCTCCACTTTTAAAGACCACACTGACTAAAGGGCTGAACAGCAATGCTTAAAGTGAGATTTACCATTCTCTGTAAAACTGAGGAACAGATTAAATTTGAATAATTAATTTTAATGTTTTCATTTATTTTATCGTGCATTAAAGTTTAACTTGCTTGTACCCTACAATGCATGACATAAAATTTAATTCCCAGAATTCAGTTCTCATTTCAGTCAAAACGGAATGGAAAGGCTCATGAAATGTGGGAAGACTGCAATGTAAATTGATAAGCCACAATTTCCACCCTCAGAGTCACCCCTACAATAGATGTCACACTTTTTAAAACCACAGAGCTAGGTGTTATTCAACATGACAACATTAATTTTCTACTGTTCATTTATCTTTCCTAGCATTCTATTATTCCATTAGAGGTTTGACTTTTCAAATGGTTAACAAATATACATCACTGTGGTCATTTGCTACCTATCCTCTCTTTTGCTGCTAGTGTGTCATTGCTGTTTCATCAGAACCAAAACCAAATAATATTTTATGACATTTTCCACCGAATGTTGTTGGAAAGAAAAGAAGAAGATTGTACTTCTCCCAAAAGCATCTACAGAGATATATAGTAACTCAGAAATGCAAAAATCTCAAAAGATATGTCCTTCATTCTCTTGTGTTTTATTTATTATGTATGTTTAAAATGGAAAATCGTTTTAAAAATAAAAAATATTGCAGTATTTTGCTGATACAGAGAGAGTCAGATTGCCTTAGGAACACAAAGGTCTGTACAGTAGGATAGGGGATAAAGGAACAAAGGCAACCAAGTTAAACTCTTTGATAATAACTCCCAAATAACTCTTAAATTCTCATAAAACTGAGATTTAATTTTCAACATCAAAAGACTTCCTAGGACTATGAACGATGGCTGTGAAACTCAGAAAACAAGACTTCTAAGCTCCTTCAAATAACAACAACCCCTCTGAAATATTTCAGGGTACCAAGCAAATCCTACTGAGGTCCCGCAATTTATATCAGTGTACGTTTGGGGGAAGTGAAAAGAATAAACAGTTTGGTGGCAGATGCTGTGAAAAACAGTGAATGAGTAACAACTTAACTGGCAGCTGTTTTAAAGCAGCTCTGAGGTTTAATTTGAGTAAAGCAGTCAGCCCAGTGGAGAGAGATCTGTGAGCAGCAAACACACAAACTTGTCTAAGGAGGAAAATGGACTTTGGATCATTAGTCAGCAGGCACAAAGGATTAGTAGCCTCTCTTCTGATGGTCAGGCTACAAGTCCCATTAGCTCACTTGACTTACATTCTCCTCCATCATTGTTGTGATATCCACGTGCACTGACTGAGGTTTACCCCATGCATTGTACATTTATAAGCATGCAACATAGAAAGTTTGGATCATTCACATTGGAAAAGAGCCTTGAGATCATCAAGTCCATCCATTAACCATACTCTACCAAGTTCATCACTAGAACAGATCTCTAAACACTACATCTAAATGATCTTCAAACAACTCCAGGGATGGTGACTCAACCTCCTCCCTGGGCAGCCTGTTCCAATCCCTGACTACTCCTTCAGTAAAATGATTTTTCCTAATGTCCAGCCTAAACCTCCCAGCTTGAAGATGAGCTGTTCCCTCTTGCTCTATCACTACATGTGAGAAAAGACCAGCACCCACCTCTCTGCAATATCCCTTTAGGTAGTTGTAGAGAGCAATAAGGTCTCCCCGCAGCCTCCATTTCCTGAGCCAGTCCCAGCTCCCTCAGCCCCACCTCACCGGACTTCTTGTGTAGGCCCTTCACCAGCTCTGTTGCCCTTCTGTGGACCTCAATGTCTTTCTTGAATTGAGTTGCCCAACACTGCCTCTAGTAATTGAGTTATTGCCTCAGCAGTGCTCAGTACAAAGGTACAATTACCTCCCTACTCTGTTTGCCACACTATTTTGATACTAGTCAGGAAGCCATTGGCCTTCTTACCAGCCTGAGCACACTGCTGGCTGATAATCAGACACGTGTTGACCAGTAACCCCAGGTCCCTTTCTGCCAGACAACTTTCCAGCCTCACTTCCCCAAGCCTGTAGTGTTACATGGGGTTGTTGTGGCCCAAGTGCAGAACCTGGCCACACTGAAGCGCAGACCATTGTCCTCAGCCCATTGATCCAGTCTGTCTAAGTCTCTCTGTTCAAGCCTCTGTAGAATACATTACAGAGCAACAAAGATGATGAAGGAAGTGGAGCACCTCCCTTATGAGGAAACACTGATGGAATTGGGTCTCTTTAGACTGGAGAACAGGAGACTGAAGGGTGACCTCATTAATGTCTGTAAATATGTGAGGAATGGGTGTCAGGAGGATGGCGCCAGGCTCTTCTCAATGTCATCTGGTGATAGGACAAGGGGCAATGGGTGCAAGCTGGAACATAGGAGGTTCCACATCAATATCAGAAGGAACTTCTTCACAGTGAGGGTCATGGAGCATTGGAATGGGCTGCTCAGGGGGGCTGTGGAGTCTCCTCTGGAAATGTTTAAAACCTGCCTGGATATGTTCCTGTGCCTCTTGGTCTAGATGTTCCTGCTGTGTCAGGTGAATTGGACTAGATGATCTTTCAAGGTCCCTTCCGATCCCTAATGATTCTATGATTCTGTGAAATAATGCTGTTTCCAGAGATCCTATTGAAGTGGATGAAGAACCTTCACAGGCTGAGTTTAAATTAATAACACTGAAGACAATATTACTTTCTTATGTGGTGGATTTGTGTGCTGCTCTCAATGCTCTGAGATCTTTACTGAGTTTGGAGGAATCTATGCAGTCTCAACACTACCACGTTGTTGTTGATATAAACCACCCTCTAGAGGACTCTTACTTTTATTCTTTGGTTCCATGAAATGACATCAACTGAAGCTGTCTGGTACCTCTCCAAAATAGCAAGTCTTAGCTAACCCTCCAACACGCTGAGATTTCTTAAAGTTGAAGCTGCTCAGCATTATGTGGCAAAACACCAAACTGAATCCACAGTGCTGTGTATCTGGCACAACGCAGCAGTGTTTGAGTTCACTGTGACAGAAGCATAAATACAATGAACTGAAAAACAAGTCACAGTCAAGTCAATAAATTCAGATGAAGGAGTATGCAGTGAGGGTCTGTCCCCACATTTATGAGGACCAAATCGAGCCTTTGCAGTATGTCTGACGTTGCCAAAGGGAGATCATTAACCATCTGCAGTAAAGTCTTTATAAAACGTTATGATGGTTTTATTCTTATTGCTTCTCTAGCTGAAAATAGTGTTATAATTCTCATTATCTCTTACAAGAGATGACCTATTAAGATGGGTCTAAACATTTTCACTTTTGCCATTAGAAGAAACAGATCTGTGTTGTTTACAGAAGTGTTTTCCTTTTACCATCTATAAATAGCACTAACTTGTAATTGTGAAAATATTTTTCTGCTTAATTATACAACAAAGAAAGGCTGGGTTGAAACAGGATTAATATATCTTGTGATTAATTAAACATGAAGTTTGTAAGGAGATAACTCCAACAACAGAAGCACTTAAGACTTGGGTTTTGTATAGGAGGACTCAATTAGGCACAAAGTTCTTGTAATCCCAAGGACTAATTTTAAAGCACAGATTGCTTTAAAATTACCTGTTACCTGCTATTTTGAGAAAAATATAAAATATTATTATAAGCTCTGTCAGCTCAGTCATTCTTTCATTTTTATCCCAATATCAAAAAATAATAGATAAAAAAATAAAGCTTTTTATAGATTCAAAGACACCGTTCCGCTCTTGGAAAATTTGACTCTGTTTCTATCTTTATGCCTGTTGAGCAAGTTGCAGCTTCTGTGAGTAGATGTAGACACAGACAAGCTTCAAATCAGTGAGTAAATTCCAGTGAAAGCCTGTTTTGACACTGTATTACAAGTCTCAAGGTGCTATTGAACAAGACCCAAATAATTGAAGAAATGTTTAGTTGCAGCATTTTTGTGTCTACTGTGATTTCCCTTTTAAATTATCTTTCTCTCTTTCTCACCTTTTCTGCTAAGGTTTTTCTTTTATGTCGTGTTTTCTGACAGGGAAACTGCTCTTGCATTACATCAAGCAGAATGAATGTTATTAAGCAGAGTGGAAAGTGGTTCTTGCACAATACATTGCTATAGAGACACACCGGAGTTAGCATGGAAACCAAACCCAAAAACGCCAAGCTATTATGTATTCTGCTGAGACCAACACTAAACTATGAGTGGGATATTGTTAGGGAAAAATACATGATGAAATCAATGAATAGGCTAAGATTCAGAAGCAGCGAGAGAAGCGTCTGTATCTACTTTATGGATGTTTCAGCATGCTGAGGTAGGGGTTGTTTCATTTTTCTGTCAGGTAAATGTCAGCTTGGTTAAGCACATTTCTCTTTTCCTCTGAAGAAGACTGCAAGGTATTTCTTGTGCCTTCTAATTTAGATTAATTTAAGCTTTCTTTACCATCACTACTTCATTGTGTCTCAATTTTATTATTTGCTTACAAGAAATCCTGCTGTGTCAGGGGCATTGGACCAGATGATCTTTCGAGGTCCCTTCCAATCCCTAATGACTCTATGATTCTATGATAAATGGTTCAGTATGTGACTATCATTTCCCAAGCCAGGAACTGATCTCTTTCTATCTGCTTTATGCAAGGAACTGAGTAAGCAAATGAGTAGCAGATTTTGAACAAACATGTTGTAAAGTCAAACAGAACCTCATAATACAGTTTCACCATATTTTTAAAGTGACATGAGGACTAGAATAATGTGTATTCAAAATTTCAGTGAAGAATAGCTTTCCAAGGCCTTTATGTTTTTAAAGCATGAGATCTTGACAGATACATGAAGAAAATAGAAGTCTCTGGCTTAGTCAGTAAGTAGCATCTGGGAACAAATGCACAGGGCTAAGAGAAACAGCACAGCCCAGTTAATAAAGCAGCAAACTATCAGAAAACAGAACTAGACTCAGCTCAGCTCTATTCTTTTGCTTTCATCCTCCCATCACATTTTGGTCTCACCTGCTTTTACATTAGGTGTTTTTTTGCTGCTTAAACACAGTTGACCTTGTCAAGGTTACCTCATGTCTCTCCATCATCTGTACTGTCTTTGTCATCCTTTTGTCCTGACAAGACTGAAAGTATCGTGGGGCAACAACTGTGTCCAACTGTGTTGGAGTTTGAAACTAATTCAGATGTAGATACAAAAACAATGACCAGTTCTATTAGGAAAAAGTGGGTGTTATTTTGAAACTCTGCCATGGAAGAAGAAGGCATGACTAAGAGTCACATTTGCCACCTTCTTTCTGTATTCCTACCTACCTGATTCTGTAGCTTCCTTGTTATTTGAAGAGAGGGCAAAGAAAATAAGGTTTTGTTTTGCAAACAGAGTTGGAACATTATTTCAGATCAGCAGAAAGGATAGCTAGGTAAAACAGGCAGGAATTTAAAACAATGAAAAACCAACATCTTCCCATTAAAATTTAATGCATGCAATTTTCAGAAGGTGCTCCTATTGGCATCAAGTAAGAGCAAAATCTCCACTGTAAATACACAGCAACAAAAAATCCTTCAGACTCAAGTCCTGTGCACTTCAGAATTTAGAACAGCCAGGGAGTTTTTGCTTACACTCCCAGATTTTTTAAAGCAACATCAAAAACTGTTATTGTAATAGGAAATGGGTCATTAGTCAATTTAACTTTCATCTGCAGGGAAGTGATGCACAGAGAAAAAGCTACAAGTCAGTAAAGGAGCTGACAGCACTCTCTTGCAGTGCTTCAGAGCTAAACATGATTCAACCGTTTATGGAAACTTCTCAAGTAATTTTTGTTAGGGCTGATGAATTTGTTGTGTTCTGCAGACAGACTCGAGAAGACCAAGTTAGCCCCTCATTTTTTACTGAAGACCTAAGAGACTAGGGAATATCATTCCCTGAACAGTGCAGTGAAATATTTTTCTCCTATAAATTCTAAATCAGTTCTATTGGACTCTTACCTTGATACTTGCTTATGAATGTGCCATCATGCAAATGTTATTGTAGGAGATAATTCCGCTTATCTACTTTGTGCCTATTTCCTGGACACCTCGCAAAAAAAGAGCTGCATATACTGCCTGTCCTTCTCATAGTTTTTGTGTATTTGGCCAGAGTAAAATCAATGATTACACCAATGCTCTAGATTTTTCTGCCAAAAAGACAAAATACAGCCTAAATACCACAATGAAAAGGCAAAATAAACCAAGATTTTCTGCTGCCTCATTTAATTCCAAGGCTAAAATTCAATTACCACTATAAACATCTTGATGAAATAAATGGCAGAGAAAAGCTTTGCAAAAGCAATTTAGGAAGGGCAATGCTGAAATGCACAGTTTAGTAACATTATTAATGGGAATAATGCATTTACCTTGAAATGATTTGGGGGTAAAACTGGGTTAGAGAGTGGCCTCTGTAATGGCCATCCAATATCTACTGGCAGGTAACTGAGAGTAGGAAATAAAGACATACCTTGTAATAGCATCTGTCTAAGCTACGTGTTTATTAGTGATGGTGGAAAAGCACCTGCAAAACGCAGATATTCTGAGTAGGGAAGACAAGAAAGAGATTGAAGAGATTGAAGACAAGGGAGGGAAGAGAAGAGAGAGAAGAGAAGGGAAGAGAAGGGAGGGAGGAAGGGCAGGAAAAGGTTAGTTTGTGGTTCATCTTAAGCTGCACACTGTGTCCTAAAAGCAAATAGTGATCATCTAGCTGCAACTTTAAGTCTAGTTATGGGCAAAAGGGGAAGTCCGCAAAACTTCCTTTTTGGCTTTCAAACCACAGCAGTGACAAGTACATACATTCAAAAGAGAGCTATTTAGAAAAAGGTTATCTCACTTCACCTGCCTTTGTTTTTGGCTGAATCATTTAGAACTCTTTGTCCATTACTACCTTTTCCTATCAATCTCTGTTTTTTGTAGGGAAATCTATCTACAGCATGTTTCTGGCAAATTATGGGGAAGGAAAAATCAATATTAATAATTAATCACAAGCCAGCTTGTTATGTTGCTGAATCCTGTTAAGTTTCTCATTGAGGTAAGGAAGGGCCAAAGCTGAGTGTCCAAGTCTTCTGTGAATAAGTGCCAAGATCAAGAAAGAAAAGTGATGACCATGAGCCAGCAGTGTGCCCTTGTGGCCAAGAGGGCCAACAGCATCCTGGGGTGGATCAGAACGGGGGGTGGTTAGCAGATCAAGATTGGTTCTTCTCCCCCTCTACTCTGCCTTGGTGACACCACACCTGGGGTATTGTGTCCAGTTCTGGGCTCCTCCGTTCAAGAGGGATTTGGAGATGTTGGAGGGAGTCCAGCGTAGGGCAACAAGGATGATGAAGGAAGTGTAGAACCATCTTTATGAGGAAAGGCTGAGGGAGCTGGGTCTCTCTATCTTGTAAAAAAGGAGACTGAGTGGTGACCTCATTAATGTCTACAAATATTTGAAGAGTGGGTGTCAGGAGGATGGAGCCAGGCTCTTCTCAGTGTCATGTAGTGATAGGACAAGGGGCAATGGGTGTAAGCTGGAACATAAGAGGTTCCACATAAATATCAGAAGGAACTTCTTTGCAGTGAGGGTGACAGAGCACTGGAACAGGCTGCCCAGGGAGGTTATGGAG
Source organism: Rhinopomastus cyanomelas (assembly GCA_013400115.1). NCBI lineage: Eukaryota > Metazoa > Chordata > Aves > Bucerotiformes > Rhinopomastidae > Rhinopomastus > Rhinopomastus cyanomelas. Next base: position 22,980 of record VXBP01007170.1, on the reverse strand, counting down.
TCTCCTTCACTGGAGATGTTTAAGACCTGCTTGGATGTGTTCCTATGTGACTTGGTCTAGGTGATCCTGCTCTGGGAGGGGAATTGGACTGGATGATCTTTTGAGGTCCCTTCCAATCCTTAATGATTCTGTGATTCTATGACTTTGAGTTGTAAAGATAAAATAACCGTTATTGAGGAAATATTTTTCAATATCCCAGTAAAAAGTGTGGCACAAAGACAGGGTGATCTCTACCAGTTGTCTTTTTGTCTGAAATCCGAGATCTCAATTTTCTGCACGTGAGACCTTTTTAATTAAAAAAGGTACCAAACTGGTATCTGAGAATGAAGATCTTTAGCTGCTTCCCATGTAAAGCACAGATTCCTTTCCTAAGGCAACTGCTGTTGTTTATTGAAGCTGAAGAGAAAAATACACCCTTTGTAAATAGGGTGTTATAACCGAGCTGCAATTCCAATAGAGCACTGTATCTTCCAAAGAACAGTCACATTACACTACTTAGTAGCCCAAGCCTTCCAGAAGTCATGCAATTTCCTCATTATGTTAATTACTAGATTGGTCTTAAACTAACATATTATCCTATTCCAGTTTTCTGTCTTTCAAGGCCTTATTTAATTAAGATCATGTTAAATGGCTGGGTTTTGTTTTTTTTTCCAGAGTGTAGGTGTTCAAATAAATATTTCAGCTGTTGGCCAGACAGAAACCACTTGTCTGGCTACTTTAAATGGTACTGGTATTAATTCCTGCTTTGCTAATGACAGAATTCAAAAGGTAATTAAAAAATCCACACAACTGTCTCCTTATGAAATGTTTTCAGCATTTAGGAAATCCTACAGTATAATGACTTTCTATCTAGCAAGCCTCTGCAGAATTCACTAAAAATAAACAGGTAAATAGAATAAAAAGGAGGAGAAAGAGGCAGGTGCAATAACAGCTGAAAAGCAAATCCCACGAGAGACAGGAAAGAACTTTCCTGTTTTTTAGACAGAATGAACAACAACATTAAAATAAGTTCAGAAAACCAGTATGAGATGAAAAATAATGTTCTCTTCCAAAACTAAAAAAGAGAAAGATTCACCTCACATAACTTTAATCTTCCAAAAATTCATCTTCTCATTTAAGATAATTATCTCTCTCTGTGGCTACAGAGTCAATGCAATCTTCAGGTTGATTCATAATAGGCAACTTCATATGTTTAGAGTAGGACAAATTATTCCCTGATAGTGCTGTCTTCTTTTCATCTATTATAGACAGAGCCTAAGCAGCTGATTAGAAGTAGGTATTTAAGATATGTATAAATTGCATATATATGTTTTATCCATGGAATCTATAAAAATAGAAAGGGCTGACTTCAGCCCCGTTAGTATTAGGTTAGATATAAAAAAAATTGTTGAGATATAAAAAAGTTCTGGGTTGTCTCTCCCAACTCACGTTAGCTGTGCTCTTCATGAGGCTGCTGGAGCTGACAAAACATCAGGCACAGCTACACCCTGTCTTCTCTTAATCCTCATTTGTCTTAGCATTTATACAATTTCAGAAGACTTGTGTTGGTGGAGCAAAGCACAACACGCACCACTGTCACATTTGGTGACAACAGAGAGATGTAGCAGAAAAGTCTACCTTCTGTAAGTGGATTTACAGTAAAGCTGAGTAGAAGCTGTTCCATTTTGACCATTTAGAAGTTAAGCAATGTAAATAAAGGCTAGGAAATGAATGTAAGTAGATATGATGGCATGAGACCATGTGGATAGAGATGATTTTGCATAGATGCAGACACAGAGAGAAGTGAGTAATTTTTTGAATAGCAGTTCTGCATTTTGCTTGCAGACGTGAGACTCTGTGATGTACAAATGATGGTCATGTATTAAACTGAATGAAGAAGGCAACTGTAGCACTGAGACAATTGTTTTCTAATGGTGCTGAAAATTCTCTGTAATATCGTCTATTATTGGAGATTAGGATGGCAGGAAAATACCCAACTCAAATGCATTACACTAGCTGCAATCATGACATTTTGAAAATGTGTAGGTACATATATAACGGTTGTTTTGCCAATCTCCAGACAATCTGCTGTCTTTATCAGCAGCTGTTTTTTCCCTTAATAGTGCTTAGCCGATTCTATCACATACAATCAGCAAGAGAAATGTTAGAGTGAGACAGCGCTTGTTGCTCCACTCGACACCTAAAGGGAAGGATGATTTTCTTAAATCACCTCAGCTCAATGGTAAGTATCTGAAATAACTGTGGATAAACTCTTGTCAGGTTTATCACTCATGTACATCAAGCTGCTATAACTTCCACTGGCTTTGCAAGAAAACACAAGCTAAGCAGCCAAATGAAAGTCATTTTAGCAGCAAGTGAATGGTTTTAAAATTTCAAGTACATCTAGAAACAAAAGGCTACTGCAGTGCTGGTGGTGGTCTGAATAAAAAAGAAGGCAGAGAAGTGACCTCATTAATGTCTATAAATATGTGACGGGTGGGTGTCAGGAGGGTGGAGCTAGTCTCTGCTCAGTGGCATCTAATCATATGACAAGAGGCAGTGGGTGCAAGCTGGAACACAGGAGGTTCCACGTCAATATGAGAAGGAACTTCTTCACAGTGAGGATGACAGAGCACTGGACTGGGCTGCCCAGGGGGGTTGTGGAGTCTCCTTCTCTGGACATGTTCCTGTGTGACTTGATCTACGTGATCCTGCTGTGTCAGGGGGATTGGACTAGGTGACCCTTCAGGGTCCCTTCCAATCACTAGTGTGCGGTGACTCTGTGATTCTGTGAATATGGACATATCAAAAGAACCTCAGAGCAGCCTTCCAAGACAGGCATAATTTCATCCAGCTGTGCTGTCGAGGAGACAGGCCTTTTTATTCTATACGATAAAATAATACCAATGCCCATATGTCATTATAAAATTGGTGCTAGGTGAACATACAAACCAATTTATTCAAAGAAGATTGTTATTGGAGACACTGATATTGAAGATGGTTATTTAGAGACACTAAACGAAATCACAGAATCATCAAGGCTGGAGATGCCTCAAGTCCAAGGAATATTGCAGAGGATTGTAGATCAGAGAGATTACTTGCTTCAGCACCAGGCAAAGGACAAAGAGGAAAAGGCATTAAATAGATGGTGTTGCTGTCCTTACTAGGCAGTGAGAGGAAAATCAATACAATGACAGATATGGCATCTGTCGATCTATCAGAAATAAGAAGTACTTTAAACCACCAAAACTTTCACTAACAGTAAATCAAGAAAATAAGCTGCTGCCCTTATTTCATCATTTATAACTGCAGAAAATTAGCAGTAGAGTGGGAATGGATTTTGAAGAAAAAGTTAATGCCATTGAATGATAGTCTTGGCTAGGAAAATGAGACACAGAACAGTGAAAATCTATTTACAAGAGCAGTCACCAAGCATCAGAAAGATCAATAGGAATAATTTTTAATAATCTTTATAGCCTCAGTACCTCATCCTAGGCATAAGGCAGTAAGTTCTTTAATGCTTTAATTGAAAAAACAGGGAGTGGTATGTCTGGCTGGAATGACAGGCCTGGATTGTGTCCAGGATGAGCAGAAGAACCCCAAAACTGGCAAAGCAGCCTAGTCAAGGCAGTTCTGCAAGAGGTCCTGGAAAAATCCTGTGAACTGATTCAAGTCTATAGAAGAGGAGGCTGAGAGGAGACCTTAGGTAGATGTTCTCTACATCTACCTAAAAGGAGGTTGTAGCAAGGCTGGTGCTGGTCTCTTCTCCCAAATTCATAATCATAGGAAGAGAGGGAATGGTCTCAAGGTGCATCAGGGAAGGTTTAGGGTGGATATTAGGAAGAAGTTCTTTCCTGAGAGAGTGGTTGGGCACTGGAACAGGCTGCTTTACCGGGTGGTGGAGTCACCATCCCTGGAGGTGATTAAAAAATGAGTAGAGAGAGCACTTGAGGATATGGTCTAGTTAGGTTAGGGAGATGTGAGATGAGGGTTGAACTCGATTCTAAAGTTGTTTTCCAGCCACAATGATTCTATGATTCCATGATTCTAAGGCAGTCAGTGATGCCAACAGGCAAATGAAAGCAATGAGTGAAAGGAACTGACCTGAAGGAAAGTGAAGTTTTGGCTTTTCTTCCTTTTCTCAGTAATTAACTTGAAATGCTTTACCTCACTTAGTTAATTCTGAATTTAGACATAATTATTGGAAGCAAACCATTTATGTTTTTTTAAATTTCACTTCACCATCTCCTCCTAAATTTAAATTTTATGCAGCTGATTTCACAGGATTGTCTCCAAAAGGAAAAGCATCCCTAAAGAAAATATTCAGGAGGAGGGAAAATTGCTGTAACTGATTACTTGCCTTACTAACAGCTGTGTTGCTCTGTACCACTAAGATGCATGTATTCCAAATGTGATGAGTATAGAGAAGCTGAACAGGTGGGCTACCTCAGTGAATGGAAGCACCTACAAGCCAGGCAGCTGTCACAGCTTATACAGCATCACGTAATGGTAAGAGTGCTCTTAAGGAAGCACATGAACGAATTCAGGCCCAGATTATGACTGACCTGGAAAACTATGATGCTGGTCATCTAATCTCAGGAACTTTTCCTCCATGCCACCAACATTCTTTCTTCCATTAGTAATGACATTGTTTGGGGTAAAGGAGTTTTATGTGAGGAGCTGGGACTTTGTAAGTGGGGAGAGTCTAGGTCCCAACAGATCTTCAACAATAAATTAAGTATTCTTCTTGAACCTGAAAATGTCCATGTGTGGAATCATACGATGCACATTCCTGTCTCTGGATCTAAATTACAGATGTAGCAGTACAAAATAGTTCAAAACAAAGAACATAGTTGCTATGGCTGTAGCTTACGACACAGAGAAGATTCAGACTTTCTCTTTTTGAGAGAAAGTCAAGGAAATCATCCCCAGCTCATGACGGAGAAGAATTTGTCTCTAGGATTCATCCAAAAGTGCTGTGAAATGCCCCTAAGCAGCAAGCAGCATTTATGCATGATGCAAACATCATCTCCCAGCAGCCATTAACACAGCAAGCATCCTGAGATGCGTGTCAGCATGCAAGCTTTTATGCAGAGGAGTAGTTGATAGCAGTGGCATCTGGGCAAGGATACCCCAAAATAACTGTAAGTCAGCACAGACCCGTTCAATGCATCCGCACACCGCACACCACAACGATAACCTTTAAAAGCATTCAGTAGGCTTTTAAGCAATTGTGTAGGCTTTCTGGTGAAAATTATAAAAGAGAAACCTAACAAGGCATGTGGAGAAGATTCAAAAGGTATGGAAAGCTAACTATGTGAAATATCATGTTAGGAGGCCAGATACTACTGCAAAATCCAGAAATCTGTCTCTCACTATTTAAGCCCATTTTAGGATATAATGGGGTAGCTATTGGGATCATTCCCTGTAATAAGTAGCTTCTGAGGGAACAGAGCACACAAGTAAGTTTGCTTTCACACGGTCTTCCTTACAAAGATGTTTTGAGCAAACTCTGGGAAACCAGCATGAGGATAAAATTGCAGCCAGCTTTCTAAGAGGTCACAATACAATACTCTACATTTAAAGTTAAAGTAGAGAACTACCAGAAAAAACAACCACCACCAGTGTATCAGTTTAACTAATAGACATGTCCTTCTTATGGAATTGCTACCTAGACTTGAAGCATGTGAACCCATCTGTAGTCACAGACTGATTCCCAGACAACCAGCCTGTAGAAGGAACTGATGCCCAGCTCAAGCACTGGAAAGACAAACAGGTTTAATGTCCTTTGTTTGTTTCTTGATTAAACAAAAATGTTATGATGCTTTTTTGGAGAAATATTCTAATTATTTTAAGGAAAGGGTAAGTCTATTAATTAAATGCTGCTTGCTGTAGCATAATGTTTCTGTGAAATTTCTGAACTCATATCATTGTCAAGTGTCAGATGAACTAAAAGATGAGTATCTGTTCAGACTTTCTTTTTCACCAGTTTAAAAAACATATGCCTGATGTTTTGAGGACTTCCAAAGACTTTGCAAGTAGTCATATGAGATTTGGTGGTTCAGGCAGTTTACAAGACAAGCAAGACAGAACAGATTGGAAATCTTATAAGAATTAACTCGGCAGCCACTCACTACCCACTGTTTATTGAAAATCTACTGTCATCCACAGGAGAAATAACACACCACAGGAGATTTCTGTAGAGCCTCTGTACAACTTTTGTTTTGCGGTATCACTGGTGGGGAAACATTTACATCTACTTCTCTGTAAAACACAGCAACACATTATTCCACCACTCCAGCAGTTATTAACTGATGTTTTCACAAGTTGTTCTAAGAAAATATCAGCAAATCCCAGGGTCTTTGCTTACACAAAAGTTAAATAGACAAGGCAACTGCTCATCCTTTTCTGTACATGCCTCAACTTGGAGAAAAGGTAGCAACCATATTGCTAAGCTGCTTAGCGACTGCAGGTACAGAGGCTAATATGTCATAGTTTATATGGGAGAAGATTGCAAGGTGTTAGTAGCCATGTCTAGTGCTATTGGGGCTTTCCACTGAGAACCACACTGCACACTGTCAGCTGCCTCGAAACACTGCTATTGTCAACAGTTCCAAACATGTAAATGTGTCAGTGGCGGCTCAAATAGGCTTCTGTGCTGCTGATTTATTGCAGTCTCTCACATTAGTGTACTACTGACTTGTATAAAACACTCCTAGGCTGAAAACAAGCCCTGAGTACAGCTTTGTAATGAATTCATGTGCTGAATCAGTCTTCACCATGATATTGGATGGTTAATTTTGAGCAGTCTCAATTAGATAGAGATAATTTCCATGAGACAGCTAACACACACAAAGCTGAAGTAAATACAACTTTCAAGGGAGCTCTGGAAGGGCAGAAGAGAGGAAAAATAATAACCGCTCTCAGGAACAGAAGAGAAGCCAGTAAGGAGAAGCCTGCAAACTCATAAAGCTTGGCTACTGGAGGTGTAGGACAGGAAGACCTCTGTGGGATTTCACAGCTGTGAACATGGCAGAGTTAGGGTGGTTACACTCAGAAACTGAAGAATATGAATATAAACCATCCATCCATCCATTCCCTTACCTGAAACATGAAAAAGATAAACATTTGGGAAAATGTGTGCAAAACTTTACCTGCAGCCACTGGGACTGATCATTGTGTCCAGAGGTCCAGGCATTAACTTTGCCTTGCTTGTCCAGACGGGCTTTCCTGGGCTCCCAAGCAAACATATCCATGTTGAGTGTACGGAAAACGCTGGAGGCAGTAATCTGGAAGTCCTGTATGTGTCCTGATTTCATCCCCAGGGGTTCAGAGCAACCTGGAACAGCAAAACAAGAACTATGGTATTAACTACTTATCTCTGTAAGTCTTTCAGGTTTTCCATTAAGGAAAAGAAAAGTAGCCATCCTTGAAGAAAAGGATTTAATCAAGACTATTGTTGGAGGAACTTGCAAACAAACAAATAAGAGACAGCCAATTCAAAGCACTTTATTTCAACACTACCTTGAAAGAATCAGAAACAAGATAGAGGATTCAACACATTTTATCCCGACATGAATTTATGAAAGCAAACAAACAGAAAATATGACTTTTGTCTCTTATCTGTGCTTATCATCGTGTCCAGAAGCTGGCTATTGTTTCCCTAATCAGTGTGGTCTTCTTGTGCTTTTGTGCCATGTAACACCAAGCACATATTTGACTACTGAGGACACATTAATTTTTCCTAAAGTCACTGCTGAAGAACTGCAGTTCTCTGGCCCTTCTGCAGTTTTGGGTTATGTGACATCTAGTCAAAACCATAGAAACACTCTGAGCCCACTAACAGAGTAGAAGACTGCAGGGAAATGACTGTGAAGGAGGGAGAATAGTAGGAGAAAATTGCTTAGGAGGAACTAAGAGTGTGTTATTTGTATAAACCAAGTCAATGACCCACTTCATTGAGTTTTGACTGTAGTGAAAGATAGATCTTGGTCTTTTCTTCATCTCTCATTAAAAAATAGTAAGTGATTCGATGTTTCTCTGCCTTGCAATTGTACACTCAAAACACACAGACCAGAAGAGGTCCAGGCTGACAGCAGGAGAGACGATCTTCAACAGTGATAAGGTAACCACAGTACTAGAAACCAGGGCGGCACATGAGTTGCATGGTTTTACTTTCAAAAAAAAATTCTAAGTTAAATTAAAATTCTAGAAAAGAAAGGCAAGTCAAATGGGTGAGAGTGGGAAAGTCAATAAATGTGAGTGCTGTAGTGTTTGCTGCTTGGGAAAAATGTGAAAGATGGTGATGGAAACATAAAAAGAAGCTATTTTCTCATTGCCTTCCTGCCCCAGCTGAAAAAGCCTGCACATGTGCAGCTGTCCCAAAGCTTTCATGTCGCAGCTACTCAGTTCAGTAGCTGACTTGGCTTAGTTAAGCTGACAGTAATCTTCTGACATATTCAAACCCACCGAGTGAGGGTGTGCCCAGGTTCTAACACACCTAGGTTTTTGCAAGGAGTGAATCATCACTATGAAGGCACATCACCTGGGCTTCATGTTTGGTTGGGAAGACAGGTTTTGCACATGATGCTCACATCCCACACAGCTGAGATGGGTCCTATCCCACAATCATTGCCAAGTAACCAGCTGTGTTTCTTTACACAGACATAAGTTATGAGGGATGCCCTGCTGGGGCCATGACCTTGCTCAGCCGGTGCTTCTTGATAGAGCTAAAGCACTGTGTGACCACTTAAAATACCTTCAAATGTTTTATTTTGTTTCTCACTTTATTTGAGCTGGATATCAAAGCTGGTTCTCTTTTTGTAAAAAGCCCATTTTGTCCAGTGTGTTTACCCAGATGTAAAGACCTGATCCTATTTTCAGTTTCTTTGATATTAGCAAAGACTTTTTGGTCAGGCCCTATATTTTGTTTCTGTCATAAGTTTAACACACAGAATGACATAGAATTATTAGGGATTTGTATCAAGAAGGTAAGACCAGGCCATTTGTGTGGGCATCTATCAGCAGGAGCAAATGCATATCACCAGAGACTGATAAACCTAATAACATGGTCTTTGAAGTAGTACCTACTGTATTTAACATTTGGAATACTGACACAGAACCACAGAATCACAGAATTATTGAGGGTGGAAAAGACCTCTGAGGTCACCAAGTCCAGCCCATGACCTAACATCACCGCAATCACCTAGACCAGGGCTCTATGAGGGGCAATGGGTGTAAGCTGGAACATAGGAAGTTCCATATAAATATCAGAAGGAACTTCTTCCCAGTGATGGTGACAGAGCACTGGAACAGGCTGCCCAGGGGAGTTGTAGAGTCTCCTTCTCTGGAGACATTTAAGACCCACCTGGATGTGTTCCTGTGCAACTCGGTCTAGGTGATCCTGCTGTGGCAGGGGGATTGGACTAGATGGTCTTTTGAGATCCCTTCCAGTGCCTAATGAATCTATGATTCTAAGTGCCACATCTACCCTTTCCTTAAACGCCTCCAGCGATGGGGACTCCACCACATCCCTGGGGAGTTTATTCCAGTGTCTGATGACCCTTTCCGTGAGGAAGTGCTTCCTAACATCCAACCTAACTCTCCCCTGGTAGCTTCAGGGCCTTCAGGTCCTGTTGCTAAAAGCCCAGGCCCCACCTGTCTCCAGCTTCCTTTCAGGTAGTTACAGAGAGGGGAAGGTCCTCTTCAAGTCTCTTCTCCTCCAGGCTAAACACCCCCAGCTCCCTCAGCTTCACATTAAATTTAAAAATAAACCTAAAACAGAGCTAAATTCTGAAGATCCCAGCCTTTCAGTGCACAAATGAAAACTGCACAGCCTTTTCTATAGAAAGAGCTACCTAGTTCAAAACAACAACAAATCAATTTTCCTGGGAGTAGGAGGAAGCCATAGATAGCTCAAAGGAGAGAGATTCAACTGTTGCTTTAGAGAACGACTTTGCTTATTATTCAGTTCCAAATCATCTCTCCAGGATCACAAGGGCTGTCAGCAGGAATGTTTCATCCGAGGAATCTGAAGGAGGTTCTTGACACAAAAACATGGGTTGTCAAAACTGTTTCTCAGTGCTGGTACGATCCATCAAAAATAGTTGTATCTTTTCCGAGTATTATTATTGATTTATGAAACAACAGATGTGCCTGCCTGTGTGCCTGTGCATGTGTGCATGTGTTAATGGGATTTTACACTCCCCTTCCTTCTTCACTGCCCCACAGGGAGGAGGAAGACAGCTGTTTAAGGTAGCAAAAGAAAGTGAGAAGAGCAATGAGAACAAGAAGAGATGAACATGATGCACACAGGTGGCAGAGCAATGCATTAGTGCTGTGTCACAGACAGCAACAGCAGACCTAGTTGCTTCCCAGCTCCTATGGCACCCTGCTGCAATGGCAGAAGATAATGACTGTTTATTGAGATATTGTCCTAGAGAGCAAAGGACAGAATCATCAAAGAAGTACAAAACTTTGTGTCTGTACAGTCATCTCCCAAAGAAGGATATTTATATTGATGCTTATGACTCTCCAGCACATTTCCACTCCACTGTATCTTCTTTAAATTTGCTTTGCAATGTTCCTGCAAAAGGATTCCTTCTCCTTTCCCATTTCTACACCCTGTAAAAGCTGGTGAGAGATGCTGCAGACAAACTTATAGCTGTGCTCAGTGAAGCCCCTCCAGTCAAAACATTTGAGATGCTTTAGATATCACCATCTGTGATGGATAACATCTGTAAACACTTCTAGGTGTAAACTTGCAGTTACTTAGTTGATCCAGCTCAATGAAACAGGATGAGTGTGGATCCGCATTTTAAAATTGATAGAATCCACACATCAGTTACTCTGTGTTGATTCTTCCAAGGATATATACTTTATTCTTCAGTATGTGTCCCATTCCTCTACCCCTTCTCCAAAGGAAGCTCAAAGCCTCAAGCAATATAGTACATATTCAGTGAAGTGGAGGTAAAACCACAAATGGGTCTGCATGTAAACTTCTACATACAGAAACACAGACTCACAGAACATTAGGGATTGGAAGGGACCTTGAAAGATCATCTAGTCCAATCCCCCACCACAGCAGGTTCCCCTAGATCCATCACACAGGAACATATCCAGGTAGGTTTAAATGTATCCATTTTATCTTGGGCCAGGATTCATCATTGGGGAAAGCATCACAGGTCGATTATTTTTTGAGGACAAAAATGATTACTTTTTGATTAACGTTGTGATACTCTTATTTGTGGAAAATAAAATATATTAAAAAAATTCCTATTAATGAACATAACTTTACTTCTCATATGAAAAAGGGGAGTGGCATGTAGTATTAAATTAATATGTTACAAAATCCCCTTGTGTGAGTTGAGTGAAAGGTACCTGTAGGCATTGCTAGGACAGACAAACAGTTATCAGTGATCAGCATGCCCAGAAGTAGAAAACTACACNCCCCTCACCAGCTTGGTTGCCCTTCTCTGGACTCACAAGATTGGTTAAGTTCTAGGGACCAGCATCCATTGCAAGAACTGTCACATTCAGGACATCATGGATTTGCTGTACAGATACACACGCGAGCATCAGTGATGTATGACATGGACCGCATCCAGGGAGGCAGAGCCTGCTATGCATGGGCCGATGTTAGAATGTGTGAGTGAACTGCATGAGTAAACGGCTGTTGAGAGAACAGTTATCTGTTTTTTAAAAACAACAGATTGATGCTACTATTAATAACAGCTTAATGAATAACGGCATTCTAATAAACAGTTGCTGTGATCTGTTTCTCCCTCAGCATCAATACTCTATGAAGGGAAGATCATTTACAATACAGAAATGTGCAAAATCCAAGTAAGACAGGAACAAGGCCATGGAGATTAGTGCCTAATTTATTGATGACCAACTCTACCAGCATTGATCACAGTTTTCAATAAGATCTGACCACAGGTTCTGGTAAGTAATGCTATTTTGTGAATTCAGGGGAGTGCTTCCACTGGTAAATAGTTGATCTCTTGAAAAAGACAAGAAATTTGCATGCGTTATGGAATTTGCAAGAAAACATAGTTCTTATGGGGGGTGGCTACAGGTCAGGCTTTACATTTGTGAGCTATAACTTCTGCTACTAGAAACCTTGAGAGGGTTTATATTGGCTCCACTTGTTCATTTACTTTTTGCTATGAGACACAATCCTTGCCTCTGCTAGAAATCCACAAAACAAATCTAAACTGCAATATTGACTAAAACAGCCCACCAAACTATATCTTATTGACTCTGAGTGGCCCTATTGCAGCAGCTGAAGCACCCATGTTCCCCCACAGATGTCACACAGCAGTCAGGAGAAATGACTCAAATGGGCTTTGAAGTCTGCTTGTGTGGTGACTCTGCTGAGCAGCTCTGAGCAAAACAGCTTTGAAACTGCTCTCAGTGCTTAGTTTAGGCCGTGTTGAGCATGGATTAGAGACTATCTCATGGTCTGCTTATCACGTAAGACTGCAGGTCCTGATAGCTGTTGACACTTATTAAAACTGCTGCAAACTACCTGTTCTAGGTTGCACATAACTGGAGGCCAATGTGCTTGGAAGAATTTATGAAGAGTTTTTAGATTGCTACCACATTACCGTAACATCACTGCTGCCCTACCGCAAGCAACTGTTGTCACACCATTTAGGTAAGTGTTGCTGTTTGTGTAATGCATGTAGAAAGACATAAGTAACTGTTTGGATAAACTCGGAACTGCCAACCACGTTTCACCAGGAATAAACTGCATATGCTTTAGCCCTTGAGCATAGAAATGCACTGAGTGATGTTTGACTGCTGAGGGGTGATATCTGCAGAGAACCCACCTGACAGCTCACAACCAAGAAGCTCCATTCTCAATGTGCAGTGTCTTCTGCACACCTGAGGGTAAAGCCGAATGTACTGCGACTTGATTGGAGGGGTGAAGGAATTAGCGTATGGAGTGTTGTTGTCCACGTTTCCACGAAACACCTGTAATGAAATGACATATTCATAGAAATGTGCCAGGAGAATTAGAATCATGGAATGGTTTGGGTTGGAAAGGAGCTTAAAGATCCAGTTCCAACCCCCTGCCATGGGCAGGGACATGTCCTACTAGACCAGGTTACTCAAAGCGCCGCCCAAACTACTCTCATATATTTTCAGGAAGGGGACATCTACAAATTCCCTCACCAAACTGTTCCAGTGTCTCACCACCCTCACAGGGAGAAAAGAAACTTCCTCCTAATGTAAAATTTCCTTTTTCATATCTAAACCACTACCCCTAATCCTATCACTACAAGTCCCTGTAAAAACTATTTCCCTGGCTCTCTTCTGCAGGCTGAACAACCCTGTCTCAGCCTGTCTGCACAGCAGAGGTGTTGCAGCACCCTGATCATTTTTGTGGCCTTTCACAGAACTATTTAGGCTGGAAAGACAACTAAGATTATCAAGCCCAGCCCAAGGCCTAACATCTCCACAATCACCTAGACCAGGGTACTAAGTGCCACATCCAATATTTGCTTAAACACCTCCAAGGTTGGAGACTCCACCACTGCCCTGAGCAGTCCATTCCAGTGTCTGATCACCCTTTCTGTGAGGAAGGGATTCATAACATCCAACCTGACCTTTCCCTGGCAGCTTCAGGCCCTGCCTTCTCATCCTGTCGCTAGTTGCCTGGGAGAAGAGCTCAACTGCCACCTGTCTACAATGTCCCTTCAGGTAGTTGCAGAGAGAGAGAAAGTCCCCTGAGTCTCCTCTTCTCTAGGTTAAACAACCTCAGCTCCGTCAGCCTCTCCTCATAAGCCTTTCCTTCTAGTCCCTTTCCCAAGTCTTGTTGTTCTCCTCTGGACCCACTCCATCCAATCTGTTGATGTTCTTGCATTGGAGGCTCTAGAGCTGGACACATCACTCCAGGTGGTGTCTCACTACTGGAGGTTCAATTACTTTCCATATTTCAAAAATATCTGTGTTCTGCACTTTCCTCTGCAGTACTTTCCCAAATAGAGGCCATTTCGTCATTTCACCTACACACAAGATTTCAAGCAGAATGTATTGCCACTGGCTAGCATTGGCATGCATGTGCCAACTGCGCTGATTCAGGACTTCCACCTTGTCGCTCCTAGAAAGTGAAGCTACTAATGCAACTAGATTATGTCTTCCTTTCTAATTAGTGTATTAAATAGTCCCAATTCAATTTAGCCTGCAATTATTTATGCTGATTGACATTTATTTTTTTCCCTGTACTACAGGAACCTGATCTGGCTCCCACTGAAGTGCACTGCTTCCCTCCTACTGGTATCGTAAAGGGACTGGAATTAAACCTGTAAGCATTCCTCTGTTCACTTCCTCACTCTAATCAGATATATTTGTGCTTTGTTTTCTTCCCTCATTAAATACATCTTCATGCAACATTTTAATTTCCTAACAGGAAAACTATGTCTAATGCCCCAAAGTACCTTATCTCTGTCTTAACTTACACAGTAAATGGATTTTTGCTGCTTTGTATGCCCAACTCTGTAAAAAACAAGTGGTAACTATAACCTGTAAACACGTACTTCTCACTAGATGATACTGCTTCTGCAGTACAGAGATTACCATTGATGAATATGTTCTATGCTTTGAAGGGTTAACGCTAATCTGCTAATGTAATAAAACTCAATTCTAAACAGAGTACTGAGTAATTACTGGTAAACTAATTAAAATGGAAATCAGTTAAGTGTAATAAACAGGATTATTCTAGCCTTGGGACACATTATTTATACAACCATCAATTAAAGAATAAGAAATTCTTAGCAGACAGGAAGAACAAATTTATTGATGGATTTTTTTTCAGAGAAAAATAATAGGAAGGCGACCTCTATCATACTGTTGGGCAATTATGCTTATCTACTACCGATAATTCATTCCTCTGAAGGCAGTTAAACCATAAGATGCATTCTTGTACAGATGACTTAATCTCACCATATCTTCATTTGTGCCTTTTACTTTGTACATCGTCCATGACTTCCCATCATTACTGTACGCGATTTTGTACGACTTCACGTATTCTGGACTTCCAATCCTCTTGGCGCCTTGAGTTATGACTCCAGTGACTCGCATCTTCTTCTGCAAGTTTATCTGAAATAACAGCACAGTGTCATCACTAACCATCTGAGGGACAAGACTCTCACTCCAGATTCCTCTCATGTATTTTTAAATTAATATCAGAAAGAAAAAAGAAAAAGCAGCTGTGGCATTTAAATTATTATCTCTGCATTTGCACAAATTCTTTTGATTTTTTCATTCATGTAATGTTTTCATGCACATAAATAATACAACCAAAAGACTTGACTGTGCTTATCTCTTCCTATGCGCGCATTACAGCTATGTGGTATATTATCGATACACAGCATTATTACTGCTCTCTGTTTCTCCCCATTAAAAAAACACCACAAAACGATAATTTCATAGAATCATAAGGGATTGGAAGGCACCTTGAAAGATCATCTAGTCCAATGCCCCTGACACAGCAGGATCACCTAAACCAAGTCATACAGTCAGTCAGGGGACCACAGGAACATCCAGTTCCAACTCCCCTACCATGGGCAGGGACACCCCACCCTAGATCAGGCTGGCCAGAGCCTCATCCAGCCTGGCCTTAAACCTCCAGGGACAGGGATTCAACCACCTTCCTGGGCAACCCATTCCAGGCTCTCACCACTCTCACTCACATCCACTCTAAATCTACTCATCTCTAGCTTTGCTCCATTCCCCCTAGTCCTGTCACTACCTGACATCCTAAAAAGCCCCTCCCCAGCTTTTTGTAGGCCCCCTTCACACACTGGAAGGCCACAATAAGATCACCTTGGAGCCTCCTATTCTCCAGACTCAACAGCCCCAACTCTCTCAGTCTGGCCTCATAGGAGAGGTGCTCCAGCCCTCTGATCATCCTCGTGGCCCTCCTCTGCACTCGCTTGAGCACATCCACATCTTTCTTGCAATAAGGGCTCCAGAACTGGAGCAGACTGACTCTTCTCTTCTAGTAGAAGCCAATTTGTTATCCCAAAGAAAAGAACCTAAGTTAACCTCAGTTAAATTTCTAGGGAAGGTAACAATGAATTATGTGTACAGCAAACAAACAGACCTTTCATTGATTCTGACGGAATACTCTTGTTATCTAAAGATCACAGTGAAAATGCTAAACCCAAGTGTCAATAGCAAAATTGTCAATTGTGGCTGTCAATGGATAAGAACATTCCCCGTGTACTTGTCTAAGCTGAGCTCAACACTTTGAAGCACAAAACGAACATGTAGGGAGAACAATATTCTGACATCCTTAATTTTGACTTCCTTATCCAAGACAACTGCATTCCCTTACAAGGCAGAATCTGATATTCAAATCAAGCCATGATGGCACCATCAGCCTTGTCCCTTCAATGAACTTGACTGTGAAGCAATCAATGGGAATTGTACTCCCACCCTCCCACTGGTAGGCAGCTGAAATCTGCAACTTTTGCAGCAAATGAAGCTTTAAAAAGAGCTGTCATTCTTGGAAAGCTGTGTGAAGGTGCAGGCAGATGTGTGATGAAAGGAGACAATGAATGGAAATACTAAACTACTAGAACACTATAAATAAAGCATTAAACTACATTAGCACTTGCCTCCTCCAAATGGATTTTATCTCTGCTCCCTAGTTTGTGGAGATGGTCTGCTGCAAACTTAAGCAGCCCCAGTAAAGGAATATGAGGGTTCAGAGACAGATCATAGAACCACAGAATCATTTAAGTCAGAAAAGACCTTTAATATTATCAAGTCCAACTATGAACTCAACTGTTCCAAGGCCACTGCTAAACACTGTCCCTAAACTCCACATCTCCATGACTTTTAAACAAGTCCAGGGACAGCGATTCAGCCCCCTTCCTGGGCAGCCTATTCCAAGGATTGAAGATCCCTTCTATGAAGAAATTTTCCCTAATTTCTAACCTAAACTTGCCCTGGTGCAACTGGAGCCATTTTTTAATGTCCTATCACTTATTCCTTATGAGGAGTGACCAAGGCCCATCTCTCAAGATACTCCTTTCAGGTAGTTGTGGACAGCACTAAGGTCGCCCCTTAGGCTCCTCCTCCTCAGACTAAACAGCCCCAGCTACCACATCCACTCATCAGGCATCTGCTGTCAAAATAATTTTATTCCTTAATTCTTAACAGTATAGTCTGAAGATTTTCTTTCATTTGTTAATGTAACCTAGCCTCTATTAAGGGTCTAAGATGATCAGACTCCCATGTTTCAGCATCACATCATATAGACAATGGGAAAGTGAGAAAAGACAGAATTGTGTGGTTTTTTTCTTTGATGGAATTTTATCTAGCTCTAAAATAGTTTGGCTTCTGTTATTTTTCTTCTTGAGGCAAAGGAAATTTTGGGTTTACTACAGTTCTTCCTATAAGAAATTAAAAAAACAAACTCACAGAATCACAGAATTATTGAGGCTGGAAAAGAAGTCTAACATCATCAAGCCCAGCCCACGGACCTAACATCACCACAAAGACCAGGGCACTAAGTGCCACAGCCAGTCTGTCCATAAATACCTCCAGGGATGGGGAATGCACCACTGCCATGGGTAGTCCATTCCAGTGTCTGATCACCCTTTCTGTGAAGAAGGGCTTCCTAACATCCAACTGAACCTTCCCATGGCTCCTTCAGGCCCTGCCTTCTCATCCTGTTGCTAGTTGCCTGGGAGAAGACCCAGACCCCTAACTGACTACAACGTCCCTTCAGGTAGTTGTAGATAGGGAAAAGGTCCCCCCTGAGTTTCTTCTCCTCCAGGCTAAAAATGCTCAACTCAGCCTCTCCTCATCAGACTTTCCCTCCAGTCCCTTCATCAACCTCCTTGATTCTCTGGATCTGCTCCAGCCCCTCAATCTCTTTCTTGAAGTGATGGGCCCATAACTGCCTCCAGTACTCAAAGTGAGACCTCACCACTGCCCAGTACAAGGGGAGAATTATGTCCCTCGTCCTGCTGGCCACACTATTGCTGATACAAGCCAGGATGCCATAGGTCTTCTGGGCTACCTGGTCATACTGCTGGCTCACATATACTTTTTGAATAACAAGATGCTTTAGGGGTTTAGACCCACTGAAAGAGTAGATGCTGTGTATGAAAACAGGCAGGTTTCCAATTTTTTACAGGATCTTTCTCACACAAACCAAGGAAAAGTCGGCAACTGCAGTTGGGAGAATGGACTCACACCAGGGATTGAAACAGCTATAAATGATAAGCCATCCTGTCTTGAGAAATCTTATTTTCCTCATCCCAGGTCTCTACCAGAGGATAAAAAAAAAAAAAGAAAAGTCACATTATCTTTGTTAGAGCACAGCTCCAGAGACCATCCACTCCCTAACGACATTAAAATATTTAGTTAGCACAGAACAGTGACCAGTTAGACAAACAGGCTTCTGCAAGTCCATTGTGCAAATTTCTATCTCTATATGGAATGCAATAATGTTAATGAACATGTGAGTTTTAAATGTGTTTTCTAAGGCATTTACAAAATCTTTAATATTTAGGAAAACACCATCTCCAAAGTCAGAAAGCACAGTCAACAGAAACCGGCCATTGATTATTTCCATTTTTAATATTCTCACTATTAGTGAGAATATAAGAGAGCATCTTCACATCTCACTGTTTGGGGAAAGAACAATGCAATACAGTACAAAATAAATTGTATTTCACAGAATCACTGAATCATTAGGGATTGGAAGGGACCTCAAAAGATCATCTAGTCCAATTCCACTGACATAGCAGCATCATCTAGGCCATCTACCACCCTGGGCAGCCTGTTCTAGTGCTCCGTCATCCTCACCGTGAAGAAGTTCCTTCTCATAATTTTGTGGAACCTCCTGTGTTCCAGCCTACTCCCATCGTCTTATCGTTAGATGACACTGAGAAGAGCCTGGCTCCATCCTCCTGACACCCACCCTTCAAATATTTATAGACATTAATGAGGTCACCCCTCAGTCTCCTCTTCTCCAAGCAAGTATTTGATTCAGTTGTGCATGCAACTAATACTCTTTCAGCTCATTCTCACTAATTCATATATTCTTTTTCAGGATAGTGGTATCCGGGATAAGAATTTACACAGAATTTGTTTCCTGTTTACTCGAAAGAGTAGTTTCTAATGAAAACACAGCTTTAACCACTGGGTGTTACATTCCATTCTGACTTCTTTCCATGCTTCAGCCTCTATCTCTAATGCACACCAAGTCAACCACTGCATGTCAAGAAGGAAAGCAATGACAAAGAATACACCCAGAAGTAATCTGTCAAAGAGTTTAACACTACAGTTGAAACTCGGAGTAACAAAAACCCCTGCTGAGTAATGGAAGGATTTTATCAGGCAATAGCAAAAATACACTGAATAATTTAATTATGAAATACCCATCTAATCTGCATGCTGCTTAACCTGTGTTTTCAGGGGGGGAATGTCTGTCTTTCTTCTGCTCCATAACATTCTGCTCTGTACTCTTATCTGGATATCTGTACATAAAGATATACAATTCCATTTACTTCTCTCTCTTAACAGATAGAACGATCCTTTTTAAAGGCTTTCTTGGTGAGTATCCCTATGCTGAGTGAGAGACCAAGCTCTAGCTTTAAGCAATATTGAGCTTGATATAAGACAGAAAATAAAATGACTATAATGAAGCGGGTTCTGAAATCCTTCTTACTTAATGTACTTCAGTAGTGAGCAAAGTTCCCCATGCAAAATGTGAACTAGCACTTCTAGTACTCAGAGAAATTTTAACGGGTTTTTCTCCTCTGCCAGTTCTGAAGAAAAACAGCTTAGGAAGCTCTGCTTTGTGGATTCAGATCTAGGACAGAATGTTATATTTTGTAATTGCATGGGTGACTGTGTTTTAAAAGAAAAAAAAACATGTGAATGATGCCCCATCCCTGAAAACACTAAACATTCAAGGGTAAGAACAGGAGTAGCACATCTCTCTGGAAAGGTAACAGCTTCTGTGGTTATCACTACCTAGATTAACCAGAAAGAAAAAAGAATGATTGAACACCAATAGTATTTTGAAAGGTTTGCCCCAGGAATTTAAGTATCAATGCATGATAAAGAACTTGTGTCAAGATTATTGCTGAGAAACTTGTGGAAAATACAGCAAAAAAAGATAAACTAATCAGTTTTACCGATTCTACATAAATGTAAGGTTATTTTGAGAGAAGAGATTCAGAGCTGGTATTCAGACACTGCCCATGGAGCTACATTCAACCCCAGCTCAGAGGAAGTGTTCATGGGACCTAGTTCACCCCATACACATCAGGGATTTGGCTGAAATAGTGAGCAAAGGTTGCCCACTGCCCTACACCCTCGTGGCACAGAGCATTAGAAGTCTGGGTAAGGTGCTATTTAACACCTACAGCTAATGTAATCTGCCTCAGACAGGTTTTGTAGTTCAATGAGTAAGTTTTCTGGGGCTAGAAGAAATGATGAGCACTGAATCGCTCACATAAATCTGCAGATAGAGAAAGCCAGTAGCCTGACATCCATTCATTTAAATGAATGAAATACATTGTGCCTACGAGGAATAGATTTTGTCTACACAATATACGCTGGATGATGCAAAGTCACCATGGTGACACTGTGAAAAACTCAGCTAGAGCAAATGCATGGCATTAAACTCAAGCTAATAGTGCCAAGGGACAAGATACAATAACCCAGAGTCAGAGAATTCATTGAATTCATGTACTGCTGTTATTTGGTGCCTTCTGTACTAAACCACATAGACTAAACTAACTGAAAAGAGAATCACTTGAGACATACTCCCCGATGTGTGGTTTGTGCCCAAGAGCTGGGGAATAAAATCCACTTTAAAAGTTCCCAGCGGTCTTTGAAATTTCTTTTAACCTTGTCCTTTAAACCACCAGATTCCATGATCAGACCACTTTTACCATCGCAGCGGGTTATAGAGTCGCAGCCTCGTTTGACGTGAGGGGGGAAAAGTAACCAGCATGTGCTCTTTCTTGCTCTCAGCACTGGTTCTGCGGGAGTAATTGTCTGTTACACAATTTCCCCTGATGTACTAATGTTTTCAACTGAAATGACTCATACAAATCTGCTTTAGGAAGCTACGTTGTCTACAATGATGAAGACTTAGATAATCAAGATTTTACTGGAACCTGAAAAAATCTGAATCGGAAAGGAAATAAAACTAATTTAAGAGTATTTCCTAAGAGGCAATATGAACTAGTAGTTTCACAAGTAGCTGTAGTTGTACAGTGTATGATTTTCAAAGACAATTCAGAACCAGTCTTGCAAATCTACATGTCATGGCTGCTGCTTCAAGTGTCACCTGCTTCAGGTGTTGGTGAATGCAGGACCATTACACTAGAGGGAACTGCTTCATGGTTGCCTTCCATCACAGGCTAAAGGACTCCACAAAACAAAGACCCAGCATATTTAACAACTCTTTGAACTCCATAAAAAATCACACACAATTCACAGTGATTGTAACAGAACAGCAGAGGTTAGGGACAGCACTGCCAGAATAATCTAGTATTATTCAATCTGTGGTCGAACAGTAGTATGATTAGCGTGCAGAAGCTATGTACTTAACAAAAAAGCCTGAAAAGATCAGTTGCATCCGTCTCATCTACATTATAGAATCATAGAATCATTAGGGATTGGAAGGGACCTCGAAAGATCATCTAGTCCAATCCCCCTGACACAGCAGGATCAGCCAAGTCATACAGTCAGTCTGGGTTAGAAGGGACAACAGGATCGTCCAGTTCCAGCTCCACTACTATGGGCAGGGACACCCCACCGTAGACCAGGCTGGACAGAACCTCATCCAGCCCGACCTTAAACACTTCCAAGGATGGGGCTTCCACCACCTTCCTGGGCAACCCATCCCAGGCTCTCACCACTCTCACGATGAAGAACTTCCTCCTCACATCCACTCTAAATCTCCCCATCTCCAGCTTTGCTCCATTCCCCCTAGTCCTGTCACTACCTGACATCCTAAATAGTCCCTCCCCAGCCTTTTTGTAGGCCCCCTTCACACACTGGAAGGCCACAAGAAGGTCACCTTGGAGCCTTCTCTTCTCCAGACTCAACAGTCCCAACTCTCTCAGTCTGGCCTCATAGGAGAGGTGCTCCAGCCCTCTGACCATCCTCATGGCCCTCCTCTGCATTCGCTCCATGACGTCCACATCCTACTTGTAATAAGGGCTCCAGATTATAACACAGAGAGGAGAAAGGGAATGAGAAGATGGAGCGACTCTAGGAAGCCGCCACATGTGGTTCTCCTGGCCAGAATACATAACCATGTTCACCTCATTTGCTGTTGCACCGTTAGCAATAACACCACTAATATTTCACGGAATCACAGAATCACTCTGGTTGGAAAAGACCCTTGGGATCATAGAGTCCAACCATCTTATAAGTTCACCCCTAACCTTATCCCGCAACTGTCATCCAAAACGTCTTTAAACACCTCCAGGGATGGCAACTCAACCACCTCCCTGGCAAGTCAATTCCCTTGCTTGGCCATTTCTTACACAATAGGTTTGCATGCATGCCTTGAAAACAAGCTTCTAAGAAATGTTCACACTACAGAATCATGGGACATTAAGAATTAGAATCATAAAATCATAGAATCATCATGGCTGGAAAGGACCTCCAGGGTCATCGAGTCCAACCTTTTCTCCTAGTGTCTAACCACTAGACCATATCCCTAAGCGCCGCGTCCACTCGTTCCTTAAACACCTCCAAGGATGGTGACATCACCACCTCCCCAGACAACCTATTCCAGTACCTAACTACCCTCTCAGTAAAGAATTTCCTTCTAATATNCACCCTCTCAGTAAAGAATTTCCTTCTAATATCTAATCTAAACCTCCCCTGACGCAACTTGAGACCATTTCCCCTTGTCCTATCATCACTAATTGGAGAGAAAGGACCAACACCAGCCTTGCTATAACCTCTTTTTAGGTAGTTGTAGAGGGCAATAAGGTCCCC
>VXBP01007169.1:0-21472 GCA_013400115.1 Rhinopomastus cyanomelas | reverse complement strand
AAGACAGGAGAGAGAAGACTGAAAGCAAGACAGCAGCATTACGNATAAACATTTATCAAATCCCCTCTAAGTCTTCTCCAGACTAAAAAGCTCCAAGTCCCTCAGCCTCTCCTCATAAGCCATGACCTCCTGTCCCCTAATCATCCTCGTAGCCCTCCTCTGGACCCTCTTCAGCAGATCCCCGTCCCTCTTAAACTGGGGGGCTCAAAACTGAACACAGTACTCAAGATGAGGCCTCACCAGGGCAGAGTAGAGGGGGAGAAGAACTTCCCTCGATCTGCTGGACACACTCTTCCTAATACACCCCAGGATCCCATTGGCCTTCTTGGCCACCAGTGCGCACTGCTGTGCCATAGTTAACCTGTTGTCCACCAGGACCCCCAGGTCCCTCTCCACAGGACTGCTTTCCAGTAGATCACCTGCCAGCCTGTACTGGTGGAGTTTGTTATTCCTCCCCAGACACAGGACTCTGCACTTGTCCTTGTTGAACTTCATCTGATTACTCTGTGCCCAGCCCTCCAGTCTGTCCAGGTCTTTCTGGATGGCAGCACAGCCTTCAGCCATAAAATCAAGTAAATATGAGTTACAGTCTCAGTAATGTCTGCGCTACCTTCCACCTTTTCTATCCTTACTATTCTCTAGGGCAACTATGCTAACAGTGACTGTTAAAAGCTCACTAACCCATACAAGCAGGGGAATCTCTAGTGTTGTCTGAGCTAGGACATAGACTTCACAGCAGGCCTACTGGACCTGGTGTTTTCTTAGAACCATAGAATCATGTAGGTTGAAAAAGACCTCTTAGTGCAGCGATAGATAAGTTGTTTGTGTGGGAAGACAGGTTGGCCAGACAGATATTTGTCTTGCGGACACTCTGCTTTAGAGTCTATTTCCATTTACTTGTATTTTCAGCAACAGGTGAACAGCTTCCCTCTTCCCTGCCTCTATGGGAGGGATCAGGCCAGAATAGCTTTCCCCTGGATTTTCTGGTGGTTTCATACCACACCTCCATTAGATAAGACACTCGCCTGAGGAGAGGATACATCTTGCCGCGACTTCTGAATTGACTGTTCTCACACTTGATTCTGTAAATAACACTGGTGCCTATGCCAATCGCCAGAATCCTGCTTCACAAAGGAGTGCAGAACACTGCACTAGGTGAGCAAGTTTGGGCAATCAAATAATATTTTACCCTGCCTGGGCTAAATGACTGACCCAGAACAGCACAACATGACTTCAACATAGATCCGTCTCCTAGTCGAGCTGCCCTTTGGCACGGACAGCTTAGCTGCTTTGTTTCCACAGTCTTTCTAGGAGAGAGAAAGGGAATCTGAGGAGTGCTCCATGTGGCCTGACCATGTAGATGATCTGGCTTTTGTAGATGTAAACTTTCTGTTTGAAAGGTTCCACAACCAAGACTTAAAAGAACACATTGAATTTTTCAGCTCTATTCCATTCTGCACTGAACTTTATCGCTACATTTCCCTTTTAAGTGGTTAGTTACTGCCACACTTATCAGGTAGGCTAAAATCCTTTTTCATCCCAGCTTAGCGTCTCCCTACAAGGCTGGCTTCCAAAATTATTGAAGACAAGAGTTCAGAAACAACAGACGCTGGCAGCCTGCCAGTCACCAGCACCCACATAGATGCAAAGTTAAAAACACATCAATTCATGCCTCATGCCAGTGGGTACGTAGGATAGAAAGGGCTGATAGAACAGATTGAGAGAGAGAAGTGCATATTCACAAAGGGCAGTATACATGTATCTGTCAAGCAAAAGGCTATGAAGAAAGAAAATGAGCTTCTGGTGCTGCTGTGCTGTGGATAGGATGCCGTCATCAAAACCTTTTATTTCCTGGAGTTATTTATGCTTAGAAATCAGTATCTGGACTAGGATTCTCATCCCTCCTTCTTTCATCCTGTTAATGCTACAGGACTTACTACCAGTGAATGCTGTGAGCGTACTACTAAGGGTAGTAGGACATAAACAGTAGGAGACTCCTCAGGGCCAACTGATCTTCTAAGGTTAGATTTAACCAAGGGACCAATGTGACAAACCCACTGTCCCTCATCACCCATGTCTGCTAGGCTTGAACTGATACGTTTTTGCCTCTTTCTTTGCTATGGCTGAGCTGTACCTTGAGGGTGGCACATTCGTCTACACAATTCAAACTAACTTAGAGTCTTGGATGGTCTGAAAACCGTAAGTTATTCTTACCAAAACCCCAAGAACTCTACCTTAATTTCAGAGACTTCAGATAGTTTGTTTGCTTTTAGTTTGATGATTAACTTCTGCTCCAGAGTCCTGAATTTGAGTAAATAATTTATTTTGATACTAAATGTGAGAAACGATCTGAGGGAGCATTTGGCTCTTCTCTAAAAGGTGGTATTTCTTAAGGAGGACTGATGGCTCCTTGGATACCATCCGCTGAGGAAAAGATGAATCCTTTGTTCCCTGACACTTTTCCTGTGTCTTGTTCTAAGTCGCTTAAAAAGAGATTTATATTCCAAACAAAGGGAATTACCCTTTTTAACATTTTAAAGCAGTATAAAGTCAAGATTTATGTCTATTCTAATGGCAGTACTCTGAATTGTATACTGAACCCCCTATCAAAGAAAGGCTATGGAAATTAGTTGCATAATTAGTTGTGTCAAACCAGCAGTATTTTCATGAACACACTTTACTGAGCAGGGGGAATCTCCTGCCAAAAAGTGATTAGGATTTGCTGTGTGGGGAGCTTCTCTCTAGGCTTCAGGTCAGCAAAGTGGGTAGTGTGCAAGCTGAGCACTCTCAGGGGAGCAATTGTACTGCCACAAAAGCATGGGTTGCATTTTGTGTTGTCTTAGACTTGGTTTTGCAAGAATGAAGTCTTTTGTAGGACAAAGTGTGATGCTTTGAGGGAAGCAGCTGGACAGACTGGGCAGGGCTAAGATTAGCAGAAGGTTACCTTTGTAATGCTGATAAACTTGGTTCTGATTTCTAGCATGAAGGGGACAAATTACAGAGCAATGAAGCTTCTTCACAAATGTGATTTCTACTAACATTAAAACAGCCACAGGCCTATACTGATGGGAAAGCTGGTCTCTAGAGTCTGTTATTTTAACCATCGGTTAAAATAACCCCAAACAATATAGCAATTGCAGCTCTGAAAGGCAGATAGAGGACAGAGAAAAGAAATATTAAATAAGAACGGTCACTATGGAAACTGTTGGGTTTTTAGTGTTTTAATACCTGGATGACTCAGAGAAGTGGCAATAAAATACTGAGCCTTTTGCATTTGGACGGAAATAGCAGTTCAAATTGTGCCCAAACTAGATGCAATTTGAAGACAGTCCTAATAATAACTGTTTATGTCAAATTACTTTGAAGCCTCCACTCACTTCCAAGATTTAACATCTACCTGGGAAATATCTCCACCATGCGAATACCTCAGAAAGCCCAGAAGCCTGGGGAGGGTTGTGTTTTCTTGTTGCTTTTACAAGAAGATTTGGATTAGAGGAATAGCTACTGTTAACAAAGTGCCTGGGGGTGTTGATTAACAGCCAGCTGAACATGAGCCAGCAGTGTGCCCAGGTGGCCAAGAAGCCCAATGGCATCCTGGTCTGTATCACAAACAGCGTGACCAGTAGGAGTGGGAAGGTGATTGTGCCCCTATACTCAGCACTTGTGAGACCACACCTCAAGTACTGTGTCCAGTTTTGGTCACCACAGTACAGGAAGGACATTGAGGTGCTGGAGCGAGTCCAAAGAAGGGCAATCAAGCTGGTGAAGGGGCTGGAGGACATGCCCTATGAGGAGAGGCTGAGGGAGCTGGGATTGTTTAGTCTGGAGAAGAGAAGACAGAGAAGAGACCTTATTGCCCTCTACAACTACCTTAAAGGATGTTGTAGCAAAGCTGGTGTTGGGCTCTTCTCTCCAATTAGTGATGATAGAACGAGGGGAAATGGCCTCAAGTTGCGTCAGGGGAGGTTTAGATTGGATGTTAGAAGGAAATTCTTTACTGAGAGGGTGGTTAGGTGCTGGAATGGATTGCCCAGGGAGGTGTTGATGTCACCATCCCTGGAGGTGTTTAAGGAACGGGTGGATGTGGCTCTTGGGGATATGGTCTAGCAGTTAGACACTAGGAGAAAAGGTTGGACTCGATGACCCTGGAGGTCCTTGCTAGCCATGATGATTCTGTGATTCTGTGATTCTATGATTCTATGATTCACGACCACCAAATTAAAAAAAAGAACACTGTGTTTGCAAAATTAAGAAAGAATGAAGTTAATGAACAGCAGATGAGAAACAAGATCTGAAATAAAACCTAACATAATCCTAAACCTGGGAATTCTTCGAGATTAATTTATTCAGGTTTCAATTCCCACTTCTGCTGTCTGGTTTGAAGCCAGGCTCACATCAGCATGGTTCAATAACTGAACTGCACTGGTGTCTCTGTAAAAGACATTGCTGGAGGATTTACTGACATGCATTTTCATTCAATGCTCAGATGGTTTAGTTAAGGAGCTAAAATGCATGAGATTTATTTGGATTTCCATACTGGAGATCTACGGTAAAGAACTACTTGAACAGCTCTCTAGAAGAATGCCTCTCGAATATATTTCCAGTTACACAGAAATGAATTTCTTTCCAATTCTTTTAAGCTGTCCTACTTGCTTGTACCCTGAGAGGAAATCTAACACCCCTTCCTCCGTTTCTTTCCTTTAATGCCTACACACTATACACAATGCAAATCTGGACTGCTGCCTTGGTAGTCTTGCTACCAAATGCTGCTGGATCCTGGAGAACATAAAGCAGATGGAGCATATTACCAACAAATTGTTTTGCCGGCTAGTCAATCAGTTGAAAACATCCATACTCCAGCCGTACTTTTCAGGAGAAAGTTGAGCATGAGACATAGTTCAGGGAAGTGCAGATGAGAAAACCAGTGAGACCCTCACCAGATTTGTGTTCTGCACAACAGACATTGAGGGAAAGGGGCTCCATGAGCCTTTAAAAGAAGGCATTGCTAAAAATAAGTAGAAAAACAGTTAAGCTGAACTCATCTAACTTAGCAGGTCACCTTAATCATGATGTGAGTATTTTCAGGGCAATACCACTGATTTCTATACCAGATATATGAAGTCCTGTTATGATGATGGAAGCCAGTTCAATCAAAACGACAAAAAGTAAGACAGAATAAGTTCTATGGAACGGTGTGATGACTCCAAGATGATCAATATCTTTCTGAGAATGGTACTGCAAGCAGAAGCTTCATGAGGAGATCAAGATGCACTGTAACAGAAGTTGCGATGGCAGGACACCCCATGTGTCTGAGTCATGTAGAGGCTACCCAAGCAAGACCCACAGATGAGGCTGTGCCTCCCAGGCCCTTCATGACTAGAAAGACACTGAATTCATACAAAATGTAAAATCTTTCACTCACTTATGGGTCTGTGAAAGAAGTTGCATTACCAGAAGTTAAAATCTAGTTTCTAGGAAGAAACTCAGCAGGACAGCCACACACTTGTTGGAGGTCAAGTGAACCATAAGGAGAAGCACACTGATGATCATGCAGCATTGGCTTCAAAGGCAAAAGAGCTCTGGCACCACATTCAGAGCTCAGATCAAATTTAACAAACATGTTGTAATCAACAAGGTGCATAACTTTTTTAAAAACCCTGACATGATTCAGATGCCAGGTTTTCTTTCCTGAGATTCATTTAATCTGTTCCCCAGTTTCTTATTTCTGCTACCCCTTAGATATGTGTGCCTCTTAGCAAAAAGCAAAGTTTCCTATCCTGCTCTGTCTGAATCACAAAACATTCAATCTATTCCTTATCGCAAACCAAGCACTAACTTAGGCATTTCAGATGTTTATGGAAAAGTGCTGTGAATTCCTTTCTTTTGTGCATCAGTCAAACTCCAAACAGACTGCATTTCTGTGAGTGTACAAGCAATTTACATTTCAGCAATTTTCTGTTAGTCAGGGCTGTCTTTTGTTTCTAAGTAGTGGGTAACTCAGCTGAAAATTACAATGGGCAAACTTCAAAGGCTTGGAGATTGAGTTCAATTTTTATTCATGCTGTTGAAACTGCTGCAGATTCATGTTCTCCACTGCATTAAACTCGTTTTTCCATAGCCTTCAATAACTGCACAAACATAATAGATGTTGCATTGCCCCTACCCTCATGTACTGGTGTGGAGAAAGTCTACAAGAAGCTACAGGTGATGTCCCTGGTGCATCCTGGCCAGTCTCACACTAAACCAAGGGGAAACTCACCAGCAGTTTTCCTGCACAGACCTATTTCTGATTTCAGAATCTGATGGCACTTCTCTAAATGAGGCTGGAGTGATTGAGGGTTTCCTTTTCACTTCTCTCATTCAATTCACTTGGCTGACACCTGTGAGAATTTAAAGAGTGACTTCTGCATTATGCGATCAAGAATGCTGTAGCCCAATGGTATATTAGCACCATTCCCTGCCTTTGATAAGGAATAAATGTTGTCATTAAGAAATCTACTACTTTGTAAAATCTTAAAGCAACTGGCAAGCTTCAGCTTTGTTCTGGTGTATGGACAGATCTTAGTGAGTTTGCTAATGCCCATTTTAACAAGTTGAAAGGGAGCCAGGTACTTCCAGCTAGTCAGAAACATATCATAAACAATCCATCTAAAATACCAGATAACAAAATTAAATGTCAAATTAAAATGAGAAGATGGCAGTAGCATGTAATTATGTGATGTCTTTATTGAATCAGATGCTACCCGAGGTGGTCATTTAAAACAAGCTGGGGCTGGATCACCACTGACCGTTCTGTGAAAAAAGAATAACCTTTTTTTTTTCCTATTGTTTGCTTAATTTTCAGCTTTAGTGCAATATCTGATCATCAGCTTCAGGTCCCCAGCTATGGCTTCTGGAAGGGACAGACTGTGCTACCACACATATTTCTGCAAATGAAGATCTGGAGCCCTTGCACATCGTGTTGCAATAAGGTGTTAGTTAGATGTATTAGCTCCCTTAATTCAGTTCAGTTCGGTTTGTTCAAAAGATGGAAATTAAAATAAATGAGCTGACTGACAGAGAATGTGATCTGGGGAGCAACTCTGCCCACTAGAAGTAGCACTAAGGTTGCTCTTAACTATCACAAATGGAAACACTGAAAGAGCCTCCATAAATCCTCTCCAGCTGAACAAACCAGGATTGCATGTAAGAGAATTAATGGCTCTTCATTCCTCTCTCTTTCAGGAAATGCTACAGCTCTGTTGTTGAAGACCATAAATGGACAGGAAAAATCCCCCAACCTCCTCAGAATATAAAGAATGAAGATTATAAGACGACTTCAGTGAATTCAGAGGTTCCTAGGCTGCACACAATCTGCAGGACATGAGGGTTCTGTGCAGCCCCATTAGCCTGGTGTGCCTCAGCTCTCCGAAGAATTTTTATTTCATTTATAAATTAGCAAGGAGGATTCTCTGAACCCAAAAGCAGAAGAGAAGGAATCTGAAATAGCTCTGCTCTCTTAAAATGCGTCAGTGGGAATTTTTTAAATGCTTCACACGGCCATATGCAGAAACGTCCTTATTTAGGAAAAATGTGGTTGGAATAAACTCCAGGAATAGAATTATGATCTTGAAGAAATCAGTGGTAAAGAGAGATTGCAGAAGGAGCAAGAGTCACCTTTTGGTGACTGACAGTGACTTTTAAGTTTTTGAATCTGGACAGAGCACCTCAGCTAAGTGTTTCTCGCTCACATGCTTCAAAGGAATGACCTGTCCTAACCAGACTAATGACCAGAACTGCGGAGAAAGATAGATAAGACTTGCTTGTAAGAAAGTGCTCTGTATTGACATACTGCTGGCATGTTATCAGCTGAAGACTGACAACATGCTGAAGGTCTGCTGTCCTAGATGAAGTGGAAATTTGAACATGCCTGGACAGCAATCCAAAGCTCTCCATCAGAGTGCAACACTATGAGGGTATTTCCCAATCTGCTTCCTGTGAGGTCCTTCAGTTTTGCTGTAGAAAGATTTACAAGGAGAAGTGATTCTGTGATTCACACATTGTGTCAAGGTTCCTCTCACTGCACCACTAGGATGAGATTCATACCTATCACAAAAATGTCAGCTGAAGTCAGCACAAGGTAGGACCCTTGTCATTTGCACCTCGTCACCTTCTGCCTTAATGAGAAGGCAGAGGAGACTGTGAGATGCAGGGATTTCATTCATGTCACTAACATAGATTTTTAAGCAGCCAAACTCTTTTATGCTTGACATCACAGATGGGCTGGCTCTGAATAACCAGCTTTGGTTATTCTAATCTAAAAGCAAGTGATCTTCTGGAAGCTTCTCACGGCAGCTTTTAGAATGTTGCAGTTGCTTTCTTTATCTTTCTGTTTCACTTGATGCCATAATTATTTTATAATTTCTACATTCACTATTAATTTTAATTAAGCTCATCTACACTCACTAGTTTAGCTAATCTATCTTCACTATTAAACACTCACTCACACACCCCCAGTCCTCATTCTAATGTAGCACTGGCATGGAAAGTTCTACACAGACAGGAGGAAAGATCCACATAGATAATGAAATAAAAGGGCTTATAACTGCAGCTGTTTGGGATTTTTTAAATTAAGATTTCATATCCAAAAAAGCCAATTAGTTGGGATTGAAAGTTTTCAAAGAGCTACATCCTGTTTAATAATATTTTAATCTAACATTTTCTCTGGTGAAATCTAAGAGAATAATCACTAGCTAACATGAATCAAACTTAGAGGTCAAATCTCATCTACAACAGAAGAGTACTGCATTTGATTATAAGAACAGTTCTGAATCCGTAAATGCTGCCGTCACCATGAAGCTGCTTGATTGATTTCCATCGGATACTCTAGATTTCGTTCATCACTGAGGCACAAATTTTGGATCTGAATTTTTTCTTGCAGCTGGACTCTTGTTCAGAATTATCCCTTTATTAGAATAGTAGAATTTTTTAGGTTGGAAAAGACTTTCATGGTCATCCATTTCATTACATTTTCTCATGTAGTTATACTTCCATAGAGGACTAAATGAAACAGTAGATAAAATGCTATTTTTTAGTTATGTTTTTTTTCCCCAAGATGTCCTGCTCACAGATTTTAGGTGAGTATTCAATGTTTGACCAGCTCATAAAGTTTAGCGAGGAAGCTCTAACCTTGCCTGTGCCCTGCATTCAAAACAAGTGTTCTTGTTTAATGAGCAACGTGATCAATACCAATTAACCACTTCACAAGCTGCTGAACTAGAGAATATTGTCCCCGAATTGCATCAGTATATTGTTTACTTCAACTTTGCTACTTTAGCTTCAGCCCCAGACTCCAACAACCATTTAATGGTTGTGCCATCCCTTCTATTTGCAGCATTCTGCAGAGAAACAAGGAGTAGCCAAGGTGGACTATATGCTCAGTGTGTATATCTTCACAGTTGCTGGTACCAGATGTTTCCAAAGATGATAAAGGACCCTACAGGAAGAAAATGTCAGAAACTGATCTGCCTGGCTTAGATGCAGAACTACATCCAATCCACAAGTTCATACATATACCTGTAGCTTGACACAACAAGGCATATTTCCAATTAACAGCACTTGTGTGTAGCCTTGAGTCTTGTAATTTCTGTAACCTTTTCTCCCAGCTGTTTCCAGTGTCCATCCCAGGAACTTACTTCACCTAAAACACACCTTCAGAAATTCAGAAGAACAAGCAATACCAAAATAGACTTGAGAAGCTTTGTAGCCTCCCGTTTAGCTACGTACACATCTTTAGCAGAGACAAGAGATCATCCAAAATAAAAGCTACTGTGTTATTTAGTAAAGTGGAGATGAGTTGCTGTCATTGTTTCCATTATTGTAGGGAATGCCTGTAATCTTGGACTAACAGGTGATTTCAGGTCTTACTCTTCTGGGTGAGTCAATGAAGCCCAATGAAGTATATATTTTCGTAAATGTTAGTATTTACCATAATTCCGTGTTTCATTTTCTGTGGCATTCACTTACCATGGATGTAAAGTAGTTAACTAGGGGTCGTTACAACTAGAAGTCAACATTACCTATTCTCTTTGGGGAAGGATGAAACACACGGATCGCATCCAAATACCTTGAGGACTGTAGGAGCCTCATATTCGTGCATTCAATTTTATAAGCATTTCCAGAGGATAATAATACAAAACATAGAATCATAGAATCATTAGGGATTGGAAGGGACCTCGAAAGATCATCTAGTCCAATCCCCCTGCCACGGCAGGATCACCTAGACAAAGTCATACAGTCAGTTCGGGTTAGAAGGGACTAAAGGATCATTCAGTTCCAATTTCCCTGCCGTGCGCAGGGACACCCCACCCTAGATCAGGCTGGACAGAGCTTCATCCAGCCTGGCCTTAAACACCTCCAAGGACAGGCTGAAATGGGGGGGCCCTGCGGGGGGACTAGCCAAGTCAATGACATGCACACCAATACGGTTAAAATGCTGAACTCATTTATTCCCGTAAGTGTCTTGCTTATATACAGTTATGTCCTGTCCATGCAGCACTGAGTATACGCTCATTGGGTACATGGCCTTTGTCACACGCAGCTGTCCTCTAGCCCATTGGCCATCATACGACAAACTACCTGATCAGACGGCCCCTCCAGCCACCCCCTGACACGGCCCTTCTTCCCTGGTTCCCACATTCTGGTTAACATTCCTCTGTAATTGGAACTTCACTGCTCTTCCGTGCTTATCACTTTCAAGGCTGTTCCCAGGGTAGCTATTTTTGGTTCAGTGCGGGTTGTCCTCCACCACCTTCTCGGGCAACTCATTCCAGGCTCTCAACACTCACTGTGAAGAACTTCCTCCTCACATCCACTCAAAATCTACCCATCTCCAGCTTTGCTCCATTCCCCCTAGTCCTGTTGACACATGACATCCTGAAAAGCCTTTCTCCAGCCTTTTTGTATGCCCCTTTCAAATATTTGGAAGGCCACAATAAGGTCACTTCGGAGCCTCCTCTTCTCCACCTAACCCTAACTCTCTCAGTCTGGCCTCATAGGAGAGGTGCTCCACCCCTCTGATCATCCGCGTGGCCTTCCTCTGCACTCGCTCCAGCACGTCCACATCCTTCTTGTAATAAGGACTCCAGAACTGGAGACAGTACTCCAGGTGGTGTCTCACCACACTTCTCCTGATACAGCCCAGGATCAGGTTTGCCTTCTGGGCCACAAGTGCACACTGCTGGCTCATGCTGAGCTTTTCATCCACAAGCACCTCCAAGTCCCTCTCCTCAGAGCTACTCTCCATCCAGTCACCGCCCAAACTGTATTTGTGCTGAGGGACTCTGCTTGTCACTGGCCTCCACCGGTACTTACTTTTACATCCTGTTCTACATTTCCAATTTCTTAACAGACTTTTTTTTTGCCTAACATACTTGGAACAGACTCAACACCACTGGAACATGAGTTCTGCATAGACATTTGGTTGAGAGACAATGTAGATGAATTTTGGTAGTAGAGAAAATGTCTTTGTGTTTGTGCATATTTGGATTATGCTGCAGATGTTAGTGCAATATTATCCCCAAGCTTTAGGGTGATTACCCACTGGCACTGATTCACAGACACAGAAAAATATGTCAGTCAGCCTTTTCTGTCCCCAAGAATCATATCTTTACTGAAGATTTACATTGATGTGCAGAGACTCACAGAAGTGGCCAAGAAGGGAGGAGTGAGCAGAGGGTGCATTATGAGCACTGGAAAAAATGTCAGCATTTCACCTAGGAGCATATTTTGTTGCCATGACGACATGATGTAAAGTGTGTTCTTAAAGAAAAAGATTGCAGTGTGTATGGAAAACAGAGACTCAGCTAATGGAGCAAATTCAGGTGATATGTTCTATGAGGTTGTGACGTGGATTAAAATATAACATCTATTATCATAAACAGCTCTTTTAAAAAAATATCATACAGAACAAATGCTTGCTTCACAGAAATGACATTCTGCAAAACCTAATTTATTATTAGAAATGAAGTTTGGAACTACACTATTTTCTTTAAAATAAGAATTCAAATTCATTTCACATATTTTCTGCCAGATATTCAGAAAAGAGGTAATAGTTTGCTGCCTCATTGTCTCTGTAAACTACAGGTTTAAAGTAGCTTGATATTTTATGCAGCCCCAAGGATCTGTTAAGTGCTGTAGAGACACTTAACACACCACTGGCCTACAACTCTGTCATTGCAGTGGTCAAAGAGTAGACAAAAGGAATATCATTATCCCATTTAAAAGTAGGAGCAGATGCACAGGGCACGTGAAGCCGGAGGCCCAAAAATAATATGAAAAGCTTCCAACTGTGTTGGGAATTACATTAAGATTGCTGTAGCTCAGTTATGTAGTTTACAATGTCATTAGCATCTGCTCATGCAAAGCAAGGAATTTGTGACTATTATTCTTCAAACATTTACTGAGGTTTACAGTTATTAAAGCTTTTATCACTTAGTCCTGACTAAAAAGTTAAAATGTTTGTCATTGCTTGGAAGTGTGACCTATGCCTCAGCGCGTGCACTGGAACTGGACAATGGGACAGAAACACTGAGGCAGCCCTGTAAGCCCTTGCTCACAGGCCATTAAAATGAATAGATTGCATCCCCCACAGTGATGAGAGAGAATGTATTTTTATGCCCGTCGAAGTGACCTTGCATCACTTGGAGCTGGAGTTCCTCTCCGCTCCCTACATCACCACCATAGACGTATACCAAAAGAAAAGAGACATGTCTCAAGCTGGCTTTCTTTTCTAATCATAGAACCATAGAATCATAGAATAATTGGGGATTGGAAGGGACCTCGAATGCCCCTGACACAGCACGATCACATAGACCAAGTCACACAGGAACACATCCAGGCGGGTCTTAAATGTCTCCAGTGAAGGAGACTCTACAACCTCCCTGGGCAGCCTGTTCCAGTGCTCCATCACCCTCACTGGGAAGAAGTTCCTTCTGATATTGATGTGGAACCTCCTACGTTCCAGCTTACAACCATTGCCCCTCATTCTATCACTAGATGGCATTGAGAAGAGCCAGGCTCCATCCTCCTGATACCAACCCTTCAAATATTTATAGACATTAATGGGGTCACCCCTGAGTCTCCTCTCTTTCAAGCTAAGGAGACCCAACTCTCTCAGCCTCTCCTCATAAGGGAGGTGTTCCACCTCCTTCATCATTCAGTACAGTCTATTGTGCACAAAAAGTTCAAATATTTAAGAATCAATGAATTAGAAAGAAAACTTGGATTTGAAATTTCACTTGTCAGCTTCCAAACAGTTCAGTTCCTCAAGAATAAGGAGAAATATGCCCTTAACACACCCTGCTGCTACCTCTGCAACCTCTCAACACAAGGAACAACTTATTTTCTGTAAAAGTTACAGAGCACTGGAACAGGTTGCCCAAGGAGGTTGTGGAGTCTCCTTGTCTGGAGACTTTCAAGACTGGTCTGGATGAGTTCCTGTGTGACCTAATCCTAGACTTTGTGGTTCTGCTCGCAGAGAGGGGTTGAACTCAATGACCTCTGGAGGCCCCTTCCAACCTCTAATGATCGGTGTCTGTGTCTATCTTGCCTACAGGTGACCCCCAGAAGTGTGTGCTCCAGCATTTGGTCTGACAGTGATTTATATGGTAGTTGTGATGAAGTGAGGCAGTACTGCAAGTTTCGAGCAAACGACCAATTCAAGTTTCAGGTTTAATGGCAATGCTCACACAGACAACTTGCTTAAGCTTCACTTACAGCGTTAACAGCAAGGCTTCAGCAAACAACAACTTAAGAATAGATTTGAACTGCACTTACAGGATTATTAATATGTCACTGTTACAGGTTTTCGCAGGTATAATGGGGGAATTCATCATCACAGCTTGGAAGCAAGAATACCATATAAACTGCTGAATTCTACATGTGTGTTAATCCTCAGTTCCAAAATCACAACATTCTAAGTATTCACTTACCCCGCCAGGTAAGGCTCTCAACCACAGATAAATGACCTCAGCACAGTGTCTGCCCAGTCTCCTGGCCAAGGTGGGAAGGGTCTCCACACAGGCAAGTTGTTGAACCTGTGACTTCCTCTTTCCTAAGCCACATCTTAAGGCTTTTATTCCCTGATTTACATGCCTGTGGGCAAGACCATGCCTAAGTGGATTATACAACCTGGACTTTTTATCACTGTCTGTGTAATGGAGGTTCCCCTTATCTTTCTTTTGTTTCCCTTTTGTTGATCTTGGGATCACCTGAATACAGTGGTTTTGTCTGGAGCTGAAACCTTTCCAGTTCATGTTGTCTTGTTTTTCCCTGAAATGTGAATACTGGTTTGAATTGAGATGCAGGGGCTATTGTTGGAGGGATTTCAGGGCTTAGTTCAGGTTTTAATTCATAGAATCAATGAACCATTAATGTTAGAAGAGAACAACCATTCAGTCCAACCATCAACCCAATCCCACCCAACCCACTAAACCCTGTCCCCTAGGGCCACATCTACTTGATTGTTGAACCCCTCCAAGTACATCTGTTCCAACCACTCCCTGAGTAGCCTGTTCCAATCCCTGACCATTCTGTCAGCGAAGACATTTTTCTTGATGTACAGCCTAATGCTCCCCTAGCACCACTTGAGGCTGTTTGTTCTTGTTCTATCACTAGTGACTCAGGAGAAGAGACCAACCTCCACCTCTCTACATCCTCCTTTCAGGTAGTTGTAAAGAGCAATAAGATTTCCCCTCAGGTAACCAGCTCCCTCAGCTGCTCCCCATCAGACCTGTCCTCCAGTCCCTTCACCAGCTTCAATGCCCTTTGGACCTGCTCCAGCACCTCAAAGTCCTTCTTGTATATCCCCCCTGCCCAGGTTCTTTGCCACTGTGCAAGCCTGCAGCGACTCTTCCCCAATCCTGTATCGCTGCTAGTAGTTGTTGTTACCAAAGAGTAGGACCCAACACTTGGCCTTGTTGAACCTTGCACAACTGACTTTGCCCCATCCACGTCCCTCTGCAGGGCTTTCCTACCTGCAAGCAGATAGACACACCCACCCACTTTGGTGTCATCTGCAAACCTGCTGAGGGTGCCCTCAATTCTCTCACCCAGATCACTGATAAAGATGTTAAACAAGACTGGTCTCAATACTGAGCCCTAGGGAACAGCCTGTGACCAGCTGCCAACTTGATTTCAGTTCAACCAACACAGATCTCTGGGCTCAGACATGTGTTCAGTTTTGTACACATGGAAGAGTCTACCTGTCTGAGCCTTGAGCCACCAGCTTCTCTAGGACAAGGTTGTAGGACGCTGTGTCAAGAGCTTTACTAGAGTCTGAGTAAAGAACAGAAAAGAGATCATGTTGGTCAAACAAGACCTGCCCTGCATAAACCCCTGCTGGCTGGCCCTGATTCCCTGGCTGTCTTGCCCTTGTTGTGTGAGCTCAGGATCAGCCACTCCATTATGTCCCCAGCACTGTCAGGTCAGGCTCACAGGACTGTAGCCCAGACCATCCTGCCTCCCTTTCTTGTGGATGGGTGTCACATGAGCAGCCTCCAGTTATCTGGGACCTCTCCTGTTGCCAGGAGTGTTGATAAATGATGGAGAGTGGCTTGGCAAGCTTCTCTGCCAGCTCCCTCAGCACTCTTGAATGGATCCCATCTGGCCCCATAGACTTACGAACGTCCAGCTGATGTAGCAGGTTACTAACTGCTTCCTCTGGGACTGAGGGAAGTGTTTCCTGCTCTCCATCCCTGTCTTCTGGCTCGGGGGCTGAATACCCTGAGGACAGCTGGACTGATCATTAAAGACCTAGGCAAAGAAGGCATTAAGTACCTCAGCCTTGTCCTCATCCTCGGTAATGATGTTCTCATAAAGACATTTATTGTCTTTCACTACAGTGGAAGTTTAGCTTTTCTGATCTCTCTCCATGGCCTAGTTAGATCTCTGTGCTTTTCCTAAGTCACCTGCCCTCTCTTCCAAAGGTGATGAACTTTTCTTTATTCCTGAGGCCCAGCAGGAGCTTCCTGTTCAGCCAGACTGGTCTTCTTTGAATGATTCAGCAGTGCCTTCTTTGGTCTAATGATACGGTACTACCTGGGGCTGAGCTATCACCACAGCTCTCCATGGGTTGTCTGAACAGAGAACAGCCCTCTGGACAATCCAAGATTGAGTTACTTTTGCAACCCTGTCACCTTCATGTGTTAAATATTCCTGTAATTCACTTACAAACTATGAACGACGCAATCCACACAGCAGTTTCTGGACAGGATCCCAACAAGGGCAGTGTGGTGGGTTCAGAACCACAATTCAAGATGAAAGAAAGGAAAGCAAAACAGTGAGGTCTCGATGATGTCTCAGATAAAATCTGTCAGACAATGGATGGCTTAGAGAAACTGCAGAAAGGTTTATTAGCACTATAACTATATAAGAATGGGAAAAAAGGTTATGCAAGTCGGTGCACACAAACTAGAAACTGTGTCATAAATGCCATCACACAACCTGAGGAAAATAGAATGGGAGATCACTATAGTTTGTGCCTTGGATCTTCTTCCAATTTAGAGACCTGGGAAGGAGAGCATGTCAGTCCGGGATGGCCTGAGTTTCTCAGTGCCCACACCTGCATCCCTCGGTGCATCAGACATGGATCTCAATGCTTTTGGGATGGCCTGACTTTCTCAGCGCACAAACCTGCATCCCTCGGTGCAGCCGCATGCATTTCAGCATGGCTTCTCCAGCTCAACGCATAGGGATGGCCTGACTGCTAGCGCCCACACCTGCATCCCTCTGTGCAGCTGCATGCATTTTCAAAGAACCCAGTCTCTGTCTTTCACATCCAAGGTTTGAGGATTATCCAGTCCTCCTGCTTTCTTCAGCTAAGCACAAAGGATTTCTCCCCCAAACTGAAGCGCTGCCAGTCTTTTCTCAGCGGCAGAAATGACAAGCAGCCTCTCCTCCTGCTGATCACTCTTTCCAAAATGGCGGCAGCCCAGCCACATGGTCCCGGCCACGTGCATGATCCAAGATGGAGACAAACTGCATGGCTGCATCAGCAGGGCCGCACCCCCCCACTCACACTCCACACGGGGCCAAGAGGGTCTCCCAAAGATCCTCTCCTCTTCCTCTCCTGTCTCAGCTCCAGGGGGAAGAGGAGTAGCCCAGCTCATCGATGCTGAAGGCTGTCTGTGGTGGAGGGGTCATGATAGTCTTCTCTGGGGACTTTCAAGGCCCGCCTGGATGTGTTCCTCTGTGATCTGTGTTAGATAGTTTTGTCCTGCTCTGGCAGGGGCGGTTGGACTCGATGATCTCTTGGGTCCCTTCCAACCCCTAACATCCTACGATCCTATGATCCTATGGCAAAACTGCACCAGTCTTGCTTCTCCAGTCCAAGTGCGGTGCGGCGGTGAGCAGCGGCAGCACCGCTCTGCTGTGGCGGGGGAGCCGCTTCGAGTCTGGGGAACGGCGGCGTCCATGGCTTCTCCAGTCTGGGGCCATGGTGCGGCGGCGTTCACGGAGGCGGCACCGCTTCGGGGCCTTGCACCCGCGGGAAGTTGAGGCCGGGGTCGCTTCCGGACCACGCGGTGGCAGGTGGGGTCAGGCCGGGGCCACGGCTGATTCGGGAGCCACAGTCCCCCTCAGAGCTGCGGTTCCCATCCCTACCCCACCGCCCGTACCCAGGGAAGGTTCCTGGGACCTGTGCAACCGGGGTCAGGTCCCCCAGGACAGACCTGTACACTGAAGGTTCCAGGGCAGTGTCACCTCCCCCAGGATGGGCAACTGAGGGAAGGGTTCCCCTGAAAACAACAAAACTTTTCTTCTTCATGAAAGCACCTCTGAAAATTCTGGCAGTTCTCACACTGCAACTGGCAGACACTTCTCAGTGGCCTGGAGATGCCACCTGCCCCTTGCAGAGCACACAGGGAGTGAAGCAAAGAAAGCAGCAGGTCTCAGCTTGCAAACATCGTGATATTGTCCTCACATTACACATTTGCTGGTGGAATTTCATCAAAAGGGAAGCTGGAGAAGCAGGAACATCAGAGAAAGCATGATCATGCTGATGTTAAACAGTGCAGAAAGCAGTCAGAGACCACTGCTGCATGATAAATGTCCGCTTGTGGGACTCGCTGATCACTGCCCATTACACTGGGATTTGAAGGGATCTAACATCCTGCAGGATCAAACCTCGGTGCTTTAAATAAGCTGCAGCATTTAGATATGAGGTACCTTAGAGAAGGAACACTGAAAGAAGCTGTGTGTTGAATGGGCAATGAGCGTTTATCTGGAAAGGTACATTCTGGGTGGGTGCTATGATGATTCTGAAATAAAGATTACTTGCCTTGTTAAAAGCTTGCAAGCTGTTTGTAATCTCAGTGCTCGACTCACTGCAACGTCAGGTTCTGAAAAACTGTGAACTCCCAGTTAAAGAAACTACACAGTTTATGCTAAGACAAGTATATAAGATAATCCTGTATATAGGGTTATCACTTTGCAGCCCCTTCTAGAAGGTGATCATGGCCTCATTGCCTCTTTCAAAAACACATCTGTGAGGTCTGCATTATGTGAGATGTGAAAAAACAGGGATATTGAGACCCCTGTGAGCCACTCTTCATTTTGCAGTGAAGAAAACTGCCAGTGAAATACAGTAGGATTGCTTCCCACCATGAAGAGGGTGCAGGGGGCTTGGACTAGAAGACCTCTAGAGGCAGGTGGTGCTTCTGAGGGTTACTGGAATGTAAAAAAATATCTGAAGGGTGACTTTCCACATGCTACTGAGATTAACAAAATGATTTTAAAAATCCCACAGAATTCTTAGTGATAATATTCTGAAATCACATGAGGAGTGTATCTGGCGTCTAGGCTGCTTGAAAAGGAAGTTTTAATGTTACTTCTTCTGTAGAGTATTTCAGAGATAGCATATTTGCTGTAGCAGAGAGGATAAGCCAGCTGAATGGGCTAGCCAACAGGCAACAAAGTCCTTTTTACATCTTGACTAATTGTTCTTTATTATTTGATGGATTGTTCTTAGAAAAGCTGCACAAGAAACCAAATGTCTGCATACAGGAAGCATTTTGTGTCTGTCAGTTGCCAGACAGTGTTTCTGATGAGACATGCTCATTAAATCTCTTCTGGGGACCTGTTCTGTGCTGGTGACATCCCCTTTTGCAGAGCACCCTTACTGGTGTTTTTGGTTGTGGTTCCTCCTGGATGCTTCTCACTCCTCTGGGCTGCACTAGGTTCAAGGTTGAATCACAGAGCCATCTGTGAAAGAGGATTTTTTATCTGATCTGCTTTACTGCAAACTCAGTCCTAGATGAGTCCCATCTTCAGATGCTGAAGGACATTGCAAATGTGGTTGTGAGCTACCTGTTCTAGTGAGAGGTGTCCCTGCCCACGGCAGGAGTGTTGGAACTAGGTGGTTACTGGGTCTGTTCCAGTCTAAACCATGCTATGGTACAGTGATGCTGATTTAATGTCTGGTTTGGGGTTCAACCATGACACATTTCCAAAAAGATTTTGTCTTTAAAACTTCCTGATGCATGTGAAGGCTCTGTGGGACATAATTGGCTCTGAAGGGGGAGAATGAAATTCAGCAGAAATGATTGAAAGTGCTTGGGATGACCAGGGTACTGGGTCTTGGAATTTGCCAGTTGTAACTGGATTTCTCCATTTAGTTGTCATGTCAGGACCAAAGCAGGACAAGCAGTTGTGCCTGTTGTGTTACGACGAACACCGCAGAGGAGGACATTTAACTTTAGCTGTGGCTCCAGAGCAGACTTCTTGGATGAGATGTGCATGTCCACATGGCCTGTAAACTAAGGCAATGAATTGTGTGTATCTGGTTTGTAAGTACTTTAAGACCACAAAGGTATTAAATCTGGTACAGAAAGCATGGGCTAGGAAGAAAAATTATTTCCCTCCTCTTGAATCCAAGAACTTCATCCAGAAAGTCATTTGGTTCTGAAGTAGGGGAGCTACCTTTTTCTTCAGTGGATTGTTCCAACAGTAAATCATCAATGTTTCTTAAATGCTGAATTAATTTAGCTTCACATTCCAAACACTGGGATTTATTAGAACTTCTGCCAGTCTGAAGAGGCCCTCAAAACATGGTGTGTTCTGTCAGAGTACTTATGCAAACGCTTAGCAAGATATAGTTTTCTGTTTCTTCTACACCTGCTGTAATTTGCTCTCGGCTGATTGCCATCTAAGTCATTATATTTTAAGGCTACAAAGAGAGTTTTTTTCTTCATCTTTCCCAAAAAACCATATTTCCCAACTCATTAGGCATTAATCTGCAATCTTGGCTCACTTAGCTGCAGAGGGAGCTGGGTCTCTTTAGCTTGGAGAAGAGGAGACTGAGGGGTGACCTCATTAATGTCTATAAATACGCGAGGGGTGGGTGTCGGGAGGATGGAACTGGGCTGTTCTCGGTGTCATGTAGTGACAGGACGAGGGGCAAGGGCTGTAAGGGGGAACATAGAAGGTTCCACATCAACCTGAGAAGGAACTTCTTCACAGTGAGGGTGACGGAGCACTGGAAGGGGCTGCCCAGGGTGGTTGTGGAGTCTCCTTCACTGGAGATGTTGAAGACCCACCTGAATGTGTTCCTGTGTGACTTGGTCTAGGTGATTCTGCTGTGTTGGGAGGATTGGATTAGATGATCTTTCGAGGTCCCTTCCAATCCGTAGTGATTCTATGATTCTATGATTCTATAATTCAGAAAACATTGCTGGGGCCCATGCATGTTTTTTTGACCTAGAAACCAGATGGCAGAATAAGAACCTGCTCCTCCATCTGGTGTATACAATAATAATCCTCTCCAAAAGAGCAATTCAGTTAACTGAACTTATCCCCATGCCATTACTGCAATGGTGGATGTCTACAGGTGGTCCTCTAGATGACATCCAACATAGCCTGGTTTGCAGACTCAAGTGTGAGGTTAAGGGAAACTGACAGGCAGAAAAATACACCTTTGTATTTGTTAATTCAGCCAATTTGATCAGGACTTTCTGCGAAACAACCTCATAACAGGCAGAAGGAAAATAGAAAGAAAACAGATTCATTTACTAGAGATTTGAACTTTTAAAAGCGTAACTGTGAGAAAAAGAAAAGAGAACACAAAGTAGATGGAAAATTGCCATCTTATCTCTGTGGTCAGTCCTGTGGCTTTGTTGACACAAGGCTACATTATAAGAGATTATCAACGTTGGAGCTAACCTTCATATCTTTGTGGTGGTGTAGCATCAAGTCAATGTCAAAGTCAGTGTCACAGGCACAGAAGATCCTATTTTCCCGAGGAGCTTTGCAGCGGCCGGAAGGGAGGAGACTCGGCGCCACATTCAAACCGCGCGGCAGCAGCAAAGCGCCTTCATTTCCCGAGAAGCTTTGCAGCGGCCGGAAGGGAGGAGAATCGGCGCGACTCTCCTTCCAGTATTTAAGGGCAAGAGCCTCCAGGAGAGCACGGTGACCCCAGAGCATGGCAAACAGGAGTAGG
>VXBP01007167.1:0-11590 GCA_013400115.1 Rhinopomastus cyanomelas | reverse complement strand
TTCCAATCCATAATGATTCTATGATTCTATGAGAAGGAACTTCTTGACAGTGGTGACAGAGCACTGGAACAGGCTGCCCAGGGAGATTGTAGAGTCTCCTTCTCTGGAGACGTTTAAACCTGCCTGGATGTGTTCCTGTGTGACTTGGTCTAGGTGATCCTGCTGTTGCAGGCAGATTGGACTAGATGATCTTTCGAGGTTCCTTCCAATCCCTAATGATTCTATGATTCTATGAAAACCAATTAAGACTTCTAATTGCATCAGCAACCCAAGAACAAACAGCAAGAAAGTCCTTAAGCGTGGAAGTCTGAAGGTAAATAAAAATACCCTCTTCCTTCCCTGCTCAAATGAGAAAAATACTCTTAGTATTTCAAAACAAATGACATGGGAAGCCAAACGCATACATAGAAACCTGCATCTAGAAAATACAGGTATTAACATGGCAGGTTATGCTGGAAGGGGAAGATAATAATTGATTTAAGCATTAGTAATTACTTATTTTTAGAAGA
This sequence comes from Rhinopomastus cyanomelas, assembly GCA_013400115.1. Classification (NCBI taxonomy): domain Eukaryota; kingdom Metazoa; phylum Chordata; class Aves; order Bucerotiformes; family Rhinopomastidae; genus Rhinopomastus; species Rhinopomastus cyanomelas. The sequence goes on along the minus strand of VXBP01007167.1, from coordinate 11,081 downwards.
TTATAGCATTTTCACTGCCGCTATCTAATGACAGCAGTCATTAGAAACCAGGCTACTGAAGGACTTTAACAACCAGGTAGAATTATCAATTCCATCCTTTTAATATTTACCTATCACCAGAGCATGAATTCAGCAGGTTTATGGATTATGGGGTACCTTTAGAGTACCTGAAACAGAGGAAAAACAAGCACAAGTTTAAAATAAAATGTGTGTAGAGTGATTTATATAGAGTTGAACTCTGAATAATAGTATTACATCCTTTCCTAAACCTTGGAACCCAGGAGCTAGAGAGCAATCAAGCCTGCAATGTTTCTGATTTAATGAGAAAGAGAATGTCTGCTTTTGCACACTCAGCTCTTTTGCAGAGGAAAGGAATAAGGATGGCCAGAGTGTAGTATTCTAACAGTAAATTATTATTCTTTCTCGAAATATTTTCTGTTTTTTAAATTCAGGTTTAAAAAGCAGTTTTCCTTATGTTTACACATCCACACAGTTAATTGGAAGTAAAAGTATGGCTGTTTATGGCCAGAAGTGCTACCCCTGTTTGGGAGAAGCTGGTTATTGTACAAAATTCATGTAACTGGCTTCCATAGCTCAGAGCAAATCAGGAATAATTTCTTACAGTGGAGGAGCAGATTTAGACTGAAGTGTCCCTTGAAATTTCTCATTCAAGCCTGATGGCTCTAACGACTGCCTCCAAATTGCTATCAGTAAAAGTGTACAAAAAACTGAAATTCAGTGTGCAATTTGGCAAACAGCTGCGCATTCCCAGCCCTTAGCGACTAATCTAATCTGGGGTCTAATTTCTTTTTCTGTAGATTTGTAAAGTATACAGGCTTGAGCTTAATAAGGCCATTAGCACAAGTAGATTTACTCAGTGCTGCAGAATGAGATCCTGCTTATAGTCACCTGGCGCTGGGCCAGCCCCTCCCTAGCCAGTGTCATATAGGGCAAAAGGCTACTACTTGCATTTTCTCCCTTCCCAGGAACCACGCACTCAAAATCCCAACCATCTTTGGCAGCACCCATGTCTGTGAGCAGACTTTTTCCCGAATTAAGCATTTGAAGTCTCCAATCAGATCCAGACTAACTGATGAACACTTGCATCACTTGCTATGACTAGGAGTAACAAATATGAAACTTAACGTTGACCATCTCATTAGCCAAAAGCAGGCCCATAGTCCACATTGAAATATTATTTGTTTTTGTTGGTTACAATTGTTCTTCATTTTAAATATTGCATTCTTTTTCCTGTTTTTTGTGCACTACTACAAATAAAATATGTGCAGTGTGTATAGGAATTAGTTCCTTTTTTTCCAAACTATAGCCCGGCCCCCGACAGTGTCTGAGGGACAGTGAACCGGCCCCCTGTTTAAAAAGTTTGAGGACCCCTGACATAGACCATGGCACTCAGTGCCACATGCAGTCTTTCCTTAAATGCCTCTAGGGATGACAACTCTATCACCTGTCTGGGCAGTCCATTACAGTGTCTGATCACCCTGTTAGTGAGGAAGTGCTTCCTAACATCCAACCTAAACCACCGCTGGCGCAGCTTCAGGCCCTGCCCTCTTGTCCTATCAGTAGCTTCCTGGGGGAAAAGCCTGATCCTCATCTGTCTAGAACCTCCCTTCAGGTAGTTATTGAGACTGATAAAGTCTCCCCTGGACTCCTCCAGGCTAAACAACACCAGCTCCCTCACAATCTCCTCATAAGACTTTCCCTCTAGTTCCTTCCCCAGCCTTGTTGCTCCTCTGGACCAACTTCAGCCTCTCAACATCTTTCTTGAAGTGAGGGGCAGTTATGGGCCCCTCACTTCAAGTACTTGGAGTGAGTACTCGAGGTGAGGCCTCACCAGCACCCAGTGCAGGTGAGAATTGTGTCCCTAGTTCTGCAGGCCACACTGTTGCTGATACAAGCCAGCGGCCTTTCGTGCCACCTGGGCACACTGCTGGCTCCTTTTCAGCCAGTTGTCACCCAGTAGTCCCAGGTCCCTCTCTGCCAGGCCTCTCAGTCTGTAGCTGCAGGGGGTTATTGTGTAGGACCTTGCACCTGGCCTTTTTAAACCTCATCCTGTTGGCCTCTGCTCATTGACCCAGCCTGTCCCAATCTCTCTTCAGCTTCTTCCTCCCCTCCAGCAGATCGACACTCCCCCCTAAATTGGTGTCATCCACAAATTTACTAAGGCTAGGTTAGATCCCCTCATTCAGGTCATGAATAAAGATGTTGACTAGAACTGGGCCAAACACTGATCCCTGGGGGACTCCACTGGTCACTGGGTACAAACTGGATGCCAGTTTGTAATCCCACAGAGAGTGTACCCATCCAAACCAGGGGCTGTCATGTCGAAGACTTTGCTGGTCTAGGTAGACCATATCCATAGCCTTCCTCTCATCCACTTGGTGGGTCACAAGTGTCTAAGCAGCTACAATATATTTCCAGGGTAAATAGTAGCACTACCGTTGAAAGAAAATTCAGAACAACATAAAAATCCCTTAAAATCTGTTATAGAGCCACAACTCATTGAAGTAGATGAGTGAATATAAATCTATACTTTCAGTCTGTCTTTCAACCTGTTGTTTGTGTGCAGAAGCCCCCAGAATCCCCTGGTACCTTTGCAGGTAAGCCCAGGAACTTGCCTGCTGCCTCATTGAGCCTGTACAACTTTGTGCTCTTGAAGGACAAGATATTGTACAAGATCCTCAGCCCCTGAAAAAATAATTGTGGGATGGACCAGATGGTCAAACAGCCATAGGATGATTTTATGTTGTCTTCAGCAACGCAGAAATCATCCATAGAACAGAATTTAAAGAGCATCACTCTTGCCTAGCAATCGCTGTATTTATTCACATGAAGAAAAATGACCCAAAGCTCTGGTGTAGTCAGGAAATTCAGAGTTGGAATTGTTGTCTATGCAAACAAGAACACTTGTTACAGGAATGGAATTTGTTAGAGAAATTCAGATGTCTGGTTCTCTTTGGCATTGCAGTGGTGGAGGATACATTTTGCTTCTATTATAGCTCCAGTACACATCTGTACAAAATAGACATCTGACAGATGAGCGACTTGGTAACTGCTGATAAACTGCTCATGAAACAACTGATAAAATTCTAGAGAGGGTGAGTGGATGAAGGACCAACATTATACTGTACTGGTGAAGGCTGGAAACATTCAGAAAGTGCTGTTACTTTCTTTATACGCCCATATGAAAAGCACAGAATCCTAGAATGTACTGGGTTGGCACTGCCAATGGCCATCTAGTCTAACCCTAACCCAACAAACAGAGACATCTCTAACTAGATCAGCTTGCTCAGAGCCCCATCAAGCCTGACTTGACTGTCTCCAGAGATGACTCCAGAGGCCTCCTCCACCTTCCTAGGCAACCAGTTCCAAAGATCCACCACCCTCACATTAAATAACTTTCTCCTCATGTCCAGACTCAATCTATCTTCTTCTAGCTTAACACCATTCCCCGCCTTGTCCCATCATTCCACACCCTTGCGAACAGTTCTTCCCCAGCCTTCTAATAGGCCCCTTTCAGGGACTGGAGGGGCACTACAAGGTTCTATACCTGCTTTGGCTTAATTTTGCACAAGGAAAACCTTTCAGATGTGTAACCTTCTTGGATGTCTTCTAAGATGAGCAGGAACTGCTTCTCACCCCATCATAGCACCTCTTCTAATCTGCAGCAAGACTATGAGACAAAGGGACTTGCTAAACCAAAAGGGAGAAATGGATCGTTCCTATTGCACAGTAAAGAAGGATGAAAGGGTTCTCTACACTTGCCTCTGGAGAATTCATCACTGTACTCACCATTTAAACAGGGTTATAGCAGGCCCAAAGCAGTCAGAATAAGTAGTGACCTACGAGCTATGCCCTGAACTATAACTTCAAGCAACCAGGAGGTCTCCATCCAGCAGCACCAGTAGTTACCCTGCTCACTTCCGCTTTGTGCCATACATTTCACTACCCACTCTTGAGAAAGCTTTGACACACGTGATATTCCTTCTAGGACAGAAAAAACCTGAACAGAACTAGAAATCAGATCCCAGGTTGAATGTGTTCCATCACTGCCAACACAGTCTTATTTACTAAAGTTTTTAAAAAGCTTTGCATGCCTTGAGATTTCCCGAACAATAAATGCATTGGCAATGACAGGTTTTAAGAGAACTTCCCAAGACTGACGGACTTTTCAATGGCCTGTGAGACCTTAGCCCTCATTAAGGTCAAGTCAAATTACCTTACACATAATTTATAACTACAACCCACAGCTCCTTGATTCTGAACTGATAAGATTATGCAGCCATTAATCATCTCCAGATTGGCCTTTGCTTTTGAAATTCAGAAAGTAAACTTCATGCTGGTTCTCTTATTCAGTTTCACAGACACCTTCATTCTTCAAACCCCACACACACACACACATTCTCATTCTGTACTAAGCACTGATGATTTCTCACGTTTCATGAAAGATTGAACACACCTTTTAATAAATCTGTTTGAAACACAACAATTTCATTTTGCCTGCTCCCAAGGAAGCAGATTTTGATTTGATGGGCTAGAAGACATGAGATATCATTTATCACTGTAAGCTCAGGTCTCAGCTGCAGACCTGTAAATTTGAGAGACAGTACAGTAACTGATCTTCAATTAATTTCCTGAAAACATTTTGTTACAGATGATGGCTAACAAAGATATAATAACAATCAAATAAACTGAGATGGCCAATGCCAATGTGATGGTTTCCATAAAGACCACTTTTATCAAAGCTCTGTAGGACTTCATTCACTGATACCACACCATTCCCTCCACCTGTGATAGTAAGTAAAAACTGATCAGGTTTTTTTGCTAGCTATCATTAACTCTAAGACACGTCTTTAATAAGAACTACCTGTACATCCAAGAGCTGAATTTCACCCAGTGAGGATGTTTGGCAAGATTTAATTTTGGCAGCTGATCAAAAATGATCACTTATCACTCAGTGCTTTATCACTCAGCCTTATCTCTCAGCGCCTGCTCTAGTGCACAAAAATAGTGCACAAAAACACTTGAAACAAAGATCTGACTTTCCATTATTGTCAAAGAAAGCTGTAGAACCCCCTATTTTTCATTTGCCTCAGTCAGAAATGTACATAAATAGAATAGCACATTTATTTATATGACATAAGTATCTATACAACATTTATAATATACATAAGAAATATATGCGAATTCCAGAATACATTAGTGTGATGAATCAGCATGTCCATTGAGGCCCAAGAGAAGGAAGAAGGCACACTAAAGGAGCAAGTTTGCATGCAGTTTCCATCCAACTCAACACAGATAAAGTAAATAATCATAAAATGGCCAGGGTTGGAAGGGACCCCAAAGATCATCTAGTTCCAACCCCCCTGCATAGGCAACTTCATTAGATCAGGTTACTCAGGGCCCCAGCCAACCTGGCCTTGAACACTTCCAGGAATGAGGCAGCCACAATTCCCTTGGGCATCCTTGTTCCAGCATCTCCCCACCCTCACAGGAAAGAATTTGTTCCTCATGTCCAACCTCAGTCTCCCCTCTTCAAGTTTATAACCCTTTCCCCTTGTCCTCTTGCTACACACCTGTGTAAAAAGCACTACCACAGCTTTCTTGTAGCCTCCTTCAGATATTGGAAAGCTGCTAGAAAGTCATCTGGGAGCCTTCTCCTCTCCAGGCTGAACAACGGCAACTTGCTCAGCTTGTCCTCATAGGGGAGATGCTCCAGCCCTCTGATCATTTGAGTTGCTCTCCTCTGGACAAGTTCCCGGAGCTCTCTGTCCTTCTTATGTTGGGGACTCCAGAACTGGTCACAGGACTCCCAAGTGGGGTCTCATCAGTGCAGAGCAGAGGGGGAGAATCACCCTCCTTGACGGACTGTCACTGCTCCTTTTGATGCAGCCCAGGACATGGCTGGCATTCTGGGTTGCAAGCACACACTGACATCTCATATTAATGTGCCCTTGAACACCAGAAGGCCAATTGCATCCTGGGCTGCAACAAAAGAAGTGTAGCCATCAGGTCAAAGGAGGTGATACACCCCCTTTATTACACTGAATAAATTATATTCTATAAAATTGAATACTATTTCAGTTTTTCATCTCTGAGTTAACATTTCTTGTTCTGCTTAACTTCAGGAAGTCAAAATGTAAGTGAGACCTTTATACTTATCCCAGCTGCTTCCTCTTCCTGACAAATGTTCATAATAATAAGCGAAACATTATAATTTAGTTCTTGCCCTACCTCAATTAGTCTTTTCCTTATTAGATCCAGCTTTAGTCTCATGAGACCTTTATTGTCATCTAAAAATATATCTCACATAATTCACTGTAGGGAAAACTTCAGGCTTTCAAAGTTTAAAACAGAAGACAAAGACCAACAATTACAGCAGAAGTAAGATTTTAAAAAAAGAGTTTGCAATTCTGGAATTTTTGTTTGTTTAGGTTTGGCCGGGTTTCTCATTTAAATGAAGTCCTTGCTGTTCCTGGAGGGAAACATAGGATGCAGTGCTCTAGTTGTATTTTCTTGTTTTATGGCTGGGAACTGACGCATATTGTTGACTGCTTGAATTCAGTCTTCTATCACCTGAGCACTCAGCAGCTCTGATAATCACAGCTCTAGTATCTGTACAGCTATATATAATATACATACAGTTGTATGGATCTATAGGTGCCTGTATATATCGCCAGGTCTGCATTACCTGTGTGTAAGGCACAAATGGTTTTCAAGACTTTAGAAGGTGGTGTGAGGGACCTGTTTCAAGAAGAGGTCTGGTTCTGTCAGAGAAACCACATAAAAAGTAGATTTTCCTTTCTACCACCCAGCAACCCCTTCTGGGATATTTATGGCCACACCAGCAAAGCTGCTGTTAGAGGCTAGATTAGTTGGTTCACCCAGAAGCCCCACTGCTAGTTTTAGTGACTGAGAGCTGACCTCAATCACATGAGTGAGCTCTTTGAAACTGTCTGGCCACAAATCTTTAATTACATTTGCATTGACTGCTCCTCAGGCAAGTGGTAAGTATCTTCTGGCATTGTCCTTCTGCTTTTGTGCCTAAAACATGGAGTCTGCCTATTTGTAGAATATATGAGCTTCATGTATATCAGCTGAATCCCTCAGGACTAAGTCCCACTTGGTTTTACACAGTGCAGCCAACAGTTTCTCCCAGGGTCCAAGAGCAAAGACTAGCTCTGTTCACCTGCCACCCAGAAGGCAGCACTAAGACCCAGCAAACCAAAATTCAAGAATATTTCTGGGAATAGTAACAAGTAAGAAGAATAAGAGCAGGAGGAAAGAAACTGATTTCCAGAGATTGTGACCTCCAGGCTGGGAAGGGGACTAAAGAGAAGATTCCAACACATCACCATCAGAAGCCATCTTTCAGCGACCTGCAAGGATTGCATAGTTTGGAAAAACATGCAATATATTCCTGCTTTGACTGAGGGCTGGAAGATGTCAGGGCTGAATAGCAGAGCATTTATCCGAAATGTAGGATATCTAATGTTGGAACCATTGTGGATAAGTCCTGCCCTTTTACAACCAAACAAAGTTCCACCAATGCTCAAACAGTAAAAAATACAGAAACCACCAAACAAACCCACATCCATCCCACAAATCAATTTTTTCCAGTTTGGTTTATTGGAACTAACAAATAAATCAGAACCCTAAGTGAGTGTTATTGCATTTGGATATCAGTTAAACAAAATAATGCTGCTTCTTTGAAAGATATTTGCAGGGTTTTTTGTATTATATGTGCAACAACACAAAATCATAGGATGCACTGGGTTGGAAGGGACCTCCAAAAGTCATCAATCCAACCATCCTGCAACAAGCAAGGACATCTCCAGCTAGAACTTAGAGCCCCATAAAGCCTGACACCTTGGATGTCTCTAGGCAACCTGTTCCAATGATCCACCACCCTCACATTAAATAACTTTTTCCTCATGTCTAGTTTCAATCTATCATTTTCTAGCTTAAAAAAATTGCCCCTCATCCTATCGTTCCATGCCCTTGTGAACAGTTCTTCCCCAGGGCCCTTTCAAGGATTGGAAGATCTCTCTAAGGTCCCCCAACAGTCTTCTTGTCCTCAGGCTGAGCAATCCTAAATCTTTCTGCCTGTATTCATCACAGAGGTGCTCTGGCCCTCTGATTGTTTTCATGGCTTCCTCTGGACACACTCCAACAGGCCCATGTCCTTCTTGTATTGCAGATCCAGAACTGGGCATAGTACTCCAGGTGAGGGCTCACCAGCATATAATTTAGTATAGTCAAAATTAACACAAAAATGAATTTGATTCCATGAAAGGACAGAGACACTATTTTTTGCAGGTGCAAAAAAATGGAGCTGAGGTGTCTACTTGCAAAGAACAGTAGTCATCATCATGCAAGCCTGCCCTCTCAGCAGATGTAAGCAAGGAAGAAAATCCCCTTTGCCTGAGGTCACAGTGCATTCTGGTGGGCACTGAGCTCTCAAGCTGTTCAATCATCGCATAAATAAGATGTAATTGGTATTCCAAATACTTTGAAATTGTACGGGCTGCTGCTGGCTCTCCAAAAAGTATTCCTCTGGAGACATAAGTGAAAAAAATCCTCATCAAATATCAAAGATCATTTGTAATTAGATGCAACAAAACCACAGCCAACTGCAAAGTATTTGGCTAAAAAGTAGCATCAGCCAAAATGGCAAATGCCTTTCGGTTTGTCAGGAATTGAATGCATAGCACCAAGCAAGCAGTTATTACAGGCTCTGATCAGTGAAGCAGACAATAATTTGCCTTGTTATCTGGCTGCCTGCCCACGTGAACAGCATCAAAAGTACTATTAAAAGACACCCCATTCCCACCCCCTTCCCACAAAGGGGACAGCAGTGTTGGGTGTCTGAAAACCTTCTTGTTAACAAGCTAACCTTTGAGACGGGTGAGAAGACAAGGAAGCATTTACCAGCGACTGCATCAATAATTATGGAAAAGAATGTTGTTGCTCATTGTCTATCCCAGAGGGGAGAAATAAATAGTGCAGACGTGGTTCACAGGGTGCACATGGCCAGCTGCCCTTCCATGGCATCTCCCAGCGATGGGCAACAGCTGCCAAAAGGCAATTATACACAGAGCTGTTCCCCTGGGGCTGTTCAATACAGGGGTGACATGTATTTGGAAATTACCCCAAAGCCTTTCTTCTAGTAATACAAGGTTACTGAGCCAGTGCAGCTTGCAGTGGCCTCGTTTTTCTAGCAGTGATGCCTCAGGTGAGGGCTGCTTGGCCCAAAAAGGAGGAAAAGTTAACTTTTGCTGAAATTCCCTAATCCTATTTATCTGCTTCCTCGCCCTAAATATTTTCCAGCTTCAGACACCTGTTCTAAGTATCAGTTTTTCTTGTGGTGGTTCCTGGAGTCTATCAGCAAACCCAGCAATTAGTATGGTCAGCAAATCACTCGTTCACTGAACAGTTCCATTTCAGAGAACCTAAGACCAATTGTGCATTTAATTCCTATCTAGCAAGATCAAATCGATCAAAAAAAGTAAGAGACCGTGGGTAAATACCAAGATCAATTTGAAATAAATGAAAGCCTTAATTAAAGTCTTATCTGAATGCTGACTAAAAACATGAGGTCAAGCAGAGGAGATTGTCAGGTTACTCTGACTGCCATTGCCTCAGTTCAACCCTGGCAGTGCAAAAGTACACAGTGAAAACACTAGAATAAGCTTTTGGTGTAAGAAGGAAGAGTCTCTCCCTCCCTACCTGACCAGAGACATGCAGGCAGATCAACGCCACTTCAAGGGTGATGAGTGACCACAAAACATCGGCATTTTCCCACTTGTTTTCCCCCAGGGATTTGGAGCTGCAGCTACTGGCATTACTGGCAAGGTGGCAGATTTGCTGCTGGCTGTTCTTGTTATCCATGCAGAAGCATCACAGCTATTGAAAGCAGAGCAGGAGCCAGTTCTCTCTTGTGTGCTATTAGCAGAAGTAAGTAACATCTATGCATCACTGCTAAGCAAACCAGAGAGTAATTAGGGGGTTCTGCTCAGGCTGTGAAGTTGATGAACTGATATCTGTTCCTACCCTCAAAGGTCCAGCTCCATATATTTGCTTAGCTCCTACTATGGCATTTAATACTATTAGGCCAACAAAAGCATGAGACAAGGAATAACTATGCCTTTTTATTCTAATAATTTTCAAGATTTGTACAGATGCATCACTTTCAACAGTATCAAGGCCAAACACACACAAGGTAATTTCCATGAAGGCCATGAAAGAAAAGAAGATAGAAAAAAAACCCCAACCAGGCTTATCAAGCAGATCTACTCCATGTGGAGTCATCCATTCAAGAGGGGGTGGCCACTTAGGGTGATTATAAAGCTCTGGTGAGAGAACATAGGGACGCAACCAGGAAAGATAAGGCCTCCTTGGAATTAAACCTTGCAAGAGAAGTCAATAGCAACAAAAAGGGCTTCTTCAAATACATTTCAGGTAAAACTAAATCTAGAGGCAATGTAGGCCTCTGCTGAATGAGGTGGGTGCCCTGGAGACAAAGGATACAGAGAAAGCAGAGATACTGAACACCTTCTTTGCCTCTGTCTATACTTCTGGGAGCTGTCCTGCTATCAAGGCCCAGACTGCTGAAGCACTCGAGGAAGTTGAGGCAAGAGAGGAGGCTGTCTTGGTTGATGAGGACTGGGTTACGGATAAGTTGCACAAAATGGATGTGCACAAATCCATGGACCCAGAGGGGATGCATCCAAGAGTGCTAAGGGAGATAGTGGAAAGCATTGCTAGGCCACTCTCCATCGTCTTAGCTAAGTCATGGGAATCAGGAGAGGTGACTGGAGGATAGCAAATGTCACTCCAGTCTTCAAAAAGGGTAAGAAGGAGGACTCAGGTAACTATATACCAGTCAGCCTCACCTCCAACCCAGGAAAGGTGATGAAGCAATTTAGCCTAGATGCTGCTTCTAGGGTCATTAGGGACAGTCAGCATGGCTTCACCAAAGGGAAGTCATGCTTGACCAACCTGATTGCTTTTTATGAGGGCATAACGATGTGGATGGATGATGGCAGAGCAGTGGATGTGGT
>VXBP01007166.1:17654-38597 GCA_013400115.1 Rhinopomastus cyanomelas | reverse complement strand
AGGATGCTGTTGGCCTTCTTGGCCACAAGAGGACAATGCTGGCTCATGGTCACCCTGCTGTCCGCCAGGATCCCCAGGTCTCTTCCTCCTAAACTACTCTCCAACAGCTCAGTCTGCAGCCTATACTGGTACCTAGGGTTGTTCTTGCCCAGATGTGCCTTGTTACACTTCATTACATTTCTCTCTGCCCAGCTCTCCAGCCTGTTCAGGTGGTTGCTGAATGGCAGCACAGTCTGCTGGGGTGTCAGTGACACCACCCAGCTTTGTGTCATCACCAAACTTGCTGACAGTGCACCCTAATCCCTCATTCAACTCATCAATGAATACACTGAATAGGACTGGTCCGAGGACTGATCCATGGGGCACTCCACTAGATACAGGCCTCCAACTAGACTCTGTCCCATTCACCACTACAGTCTGGCTTCTATCCTGCAGACAGTTTACCATCCGCCTCAGTACATGATCATCTAGACCACAATGCCTCAGTTTGTGTGCGAGGATGCTGTGTGGGAGACTATGTCAAATGCCTCACTTAAGTCAAGATAGATCACACCCACCGCTCTGCCATCATCTATCCACTTAGTTATGCCCTCATAAAAGGCTATCAGATTGGTCAAGTAAGACTTTCCCTTTNATCAGATTGGTCAAGTAAGACTTTCCCTTTGTGAAGCCATGCTGACTGTCCCTAATGACCCTCCTGTCCTTGATGTGCCTGGAGACAGCCTCTAGAACAAATTGTTCCATCCCCTTTCCAGGGATGGAGGTGAGGCTGACCAGTCTATAGTTACCTGGGTCCTCCTTCTTATCATTTTTGAAAACCAAAGTGACTTTTCCTATCCTCCAGTCCCTAGGCACCTCTCCTGACCCCCATGACTTAGAAAAGACGATGGAGAGGCCTAGCAATGACTTCCACCATCTCCCTTAGTACATGCGGGTGCATCCCATGTGGGCCCATGGATTTGTGTACGTCCAGTTAGATCAACTTATCCCTAACCCAGTTCTCATTAACTAAGGCAGGCTCCTCTCTTGCCTCAACTTCCTCTGGAGTCTCAGCAGTCTGAGGCTTGATATCAAGACAGCACCCGGAAGTACAGATAGAAGCAAAGAAGCTGTTCAGTATCTTTACTTTCTCTGTATACTCTGTCTCCAGGGCACCCACCTCATTCAGAAAGCAGAGCCTGCACTGCCTCTAGTTTTAGTTTTACTTGCAATGTATTTGAAGAAGGCCTTTTAGTTGCCCTTGACCTTTCTTGCAAAGTTTAATTCCAAAGATGCCTTGGCTTTTCTATTTGCATCCCTACATTCTCTTACCAGAGCCTTATAATCACCCCAAGTGGCCATCCCCTCCTTCCATGACCTATAGGCTTTCTTCTTCAGTTTGCCCAGCAGCTCCCTGTTTAATCAACTGGTCTTCTGCCTCCCTTCCTTGATTTCCTCCCTGTTGGAATGCTCTTTTCTTGTGCTTCAAGAAAGTAGTCTTTGAATGTTAACCAGCTACCCTGAGCTCCTTTACCTGACAGTACCCTGTCCCATGGGATTTCCCCTGGCAATTGCTTCAAAAGGCCAAAGTTGGCCCTCCTGAAGTCCAGGGTTCTGCTAGGTGTTCTCTTCCTACCACAGGAGACCCTTAACTCCATCATCTCATGTTCACTGCACCCAAGGCTGCCCTCAACCGTCACTGGTTCAAGCAGACCCACCTTGTGGTGAGTACAAGATCCTGCAGCACTCCTCTCCTAGTGGGCTCCTCCACCATTTGCATCCAGAAATTGTCATCAATGTCAGAAGGCCCAAGCAAAACCTATCAGACTGTTAAATGATAAATTTGGATTTGGAATTTTTTGCTGCAACTTAAAAATAAACCTGGGTCCACTTCCATAGGCATAATGATGTGACAATATAAATATACTGTTGGTCTGCTCATATAACACTTGTAAAATATATGACAATTTTGTCTTTGCTAAAACAGGCTGGTCTTACTGCTCTCACTTTAAAGAGTAGGAACTTCAATCAGTTGAAACAATTGCTCTATCATGACTTTAGAGGCAACAGATTAAATTTTGCTTAATTTGATTAATTTAAAAAACATTTAAATGAGATTTTCTGAGGCACACATTAATGCAAGATCTAGACATTTTATCTGTGATCTATACATTACTATTCAGGCTTCAAGTTACTTAATAATTTTAATCTTAAAATTTTGCATTAGTATTAGTGATTAGATATTGCAGCACATAAACCCTACCAGATGCATAAAAATAGTGTTTTGTAAGGCACCCATGTAGTTCCAGATTTTAAACACAATTCCTATTTGTAGTAATAATAATACTTACAAAATTTTCAATGTAACAATTGCAAGATGAATCTAAAAGACATAACATGAATGCTTTCAGAAAGAATGAAACTGTCTATGAACAACAGGCTCCAATAAACAAAAATGCTAATACCAGATAAAGCATATATTTCAGACAAAATCATCACTTCAATGTGACAATGTATGAACTGTCTTTTGAAAGAAAAAAATCACCAGAGTTAAGCTAATGACTATTAAGCAGGAATCAAAATTACGTAACTGAATATTTTCTCAGTCATTCAATATTTACATGTATCAACTTCATAACCAAAGCAGTAACGTACTGGTTCTGTGCACTTAATATTCATTTTTCTCTTGTATTTGCTGTTTCCTCAGAGATATTAATTCCTTAGCTAAAGCTAGTAAACTTTTTTAAAAAAAATCAACAATGTTATGAACATATATAATATTAGAGAACTAATGCTTCTGAGTTAGTGCTTTTTTATCAGTTCAGCAATCTGAATGACTTTTAACCACTATTGCAAAGCAATGACTCATTAGAGTTTAAAATATTATTCAGGGCATTTGATTTGGTAAAACAATTACATGTATTAACATTGTATTTTCTGATAATATATATGTAATCTATAGACACCAAGCTCTAATCTTTCCAGTCCTTATCATGGTCAGTGTCTTACTTGTTTGTCAGATTCTGATCTTTTTTGTCATGCTTTTAAAGCAGTGTTTTATGCTCTGAATTTTGACTGAGGATGGGACTTCAGGAGCTGCCATGTTGTGTGCTGTTTTGTTTGTGCATTTTCTTATTCAATGGCATTATTTGTTTTCTCAGAAGGCAGGATATGCTCAGCACTTGGCAGCGTTAGGCAACAGTTCTACTCGGAATGAACCACAAGCTGAACCGAAACAGTAAATTTAAAGGAATATGTTTTATTATTAATGTTGTGTTTTTCCAGCAGAAAAACTCATCACTTTTATTTTTGTGTATCTTATTATTATTTCTATTTCACAGAAGCATTTTATTAACTCTCACACCCTTTTTGTACTGTAGCACTTATTTTGCTAGGGGGAAACCCAAAGATTTAAAATGCGTTTTTGACTGTCATTGACCTGACACTTTTGTTTAGCCTCTCTTTTTCTTTTCAACTCTAAACCGTCTCAGCTCGCTCAACACTTCATCGTAAGAGAGATGCTCCAGGCCCCAAACACTCTTGTTACTCTCTGTTCCCACCACTGACAAGCGGGACGAATCCCGTCCGTCTTTCAACAGGCAGGCCAGGCAGTACACGGGCACCGGCCGCACCAGTGCGAACACACCGACCCTCTTCCCTTCTCTCACCTGTGCCAAGTGCCCCGGTGGAAGTCAAGACCCTCGTTCAGTCACAGGACACAGGCACTGGCCCCTTCGACTCCTCGGAGCGGCGGGAGACCCCGTCCAGACCACTCGTTCACCTCTGCTCTGAGGAGTGATGCGCGCGCTCCCGAGGGCGGAAACCGCCTCGCACCACCGCGGCCGCGAGGCCACCGCCTCGCTTTTTCGGGGCGGAGGTCGAGGCTGAGGGTCTGTGCTGAGGGGGGGCGGCTGCGTTAGCGGAGGTGTCTGGGCAGCTCACAGTAAGCCTTTCTCCTCGGGCTGAGGAGACTTGAGGGTGTCGGGGAGCTGGGAGCAGCGCCTTGGCATAGCCCCGCGGGCAGAGGCAGATGGAATTACTTTATCTAGTGGCTCCTCACATCCAGCAGCAGGGACAGAGCCATCAATGGCCCTTCTCTCGGGTTTCTCACTGTTTATACTGTGTGTGTAGCTATGGTTAGCAAGCAGCGATTCTTCCTGGCCTGACGCTCCTTTTTATGAGGAAAATTACTGCAAAAGGTTTCTGAGGCAAGTTTCCAAGAGAATCCCCTCAGTGTGGGCTCACCTTAAGGCCTGATGTCGCTGGGCTGCTTCCCAGGGGCTGTGCGTGTAGATGCCACTGCAGCGCTGGTGGTGACTGAGGGTTGTGCTGCTGCTTTGGGAGGACTGGGAAATCGTACAACCATGGAAACATTTGAGTGGGAAAAGACCTTTAAGATCATCAGGTCCAACCACTAACTTAACTCTACCAAGCCTACTGCTAAACTCTGTCTCTAAGCTCCACACATGACTCTTAAAACACGTCCACGGATGGAGAGTCAACCTCCTTCCTAGGCATCCTGTTCCGGTGCCTGATGACCCTTTCAATAAGGAATATTTTCATAAACTTCATCTGGTGCAACTTGAGGCCATTTCCTCTTGCCCTATCACCTGTCACTTGTGAAAAGAGACCAACTCCCACTTCTCTACAACCTCTTTTCAGGTAGCTATAGACAGCAATAAGGTCTCCCCTCAACTTCCTCTTCTTCATACTACAAACATTCCAAATCCCTCACCCAGTCCTCATAAAGCTTGTTCTGTAGACCCTTCACCCACCTTGTTGCCCTTTTGACTCACTTCAGCATCTTGATGCATTCATTATATTGAGGCACCCAAAATCTGCATAAATTGGAAAAGGAACAAGTTACATTACTTTTTTTCTGTTAGTGAAATTTGATAGGAAGGCCTGTCAGGATTACCCGATTGTCCTAGCATATTTAGTATCCCACTAGGCTTTTAGGTTTTTTAAACAAAGGTGTAGGTCTGGTAAGGACCCAGTGGTTTGCTAAAAAACATGTTGGTGAAATGAGAACCAGCCAAGCCCTACAGTCTCACAGGAAAACAAATAAACTCCCTCGTCTTTTAACTTTACTAGGTATAAATTGCTTATTTTCTAGGCAATTTATTCATAGTTGTTATGATTGTCAAGACACACCAACTTCTCTTTAATTCTACTAAGAGTGTCTAATGTAAAGTTTCATGTCTTACCTTACCATGGAAATGAACTGTGTTGAGGTAGTGGAGGCTTCTTAGCTGCTGCGTTCACGTAAGCAGTTAAGTTGGAGAACAGACAAACTTCACAGAAAAACTTAATCAATTTTGGTATTTAAATGGTCATAACTAGGTTTCAGGGTTAGTAATGCTGGGTGAGTATCATACCAAGAGAATCACTAAAGTTTCATTTACAAATTACTTCAGTTCGCCTGGTTCAAACCTCATTTCCAAGTGAGTCCAACTTCAAAGCTAGAATCGTTTGCTCATAGTCTTGTTAAGCTGAGTTTGGAATATCTTCAAGGAAAAGTTTTTTAGTGGCATAATCTGAAGAGGAATTGTTCGACAGGCTTGGATTTAGAAACAACTGTTAATTTACTTTACGGACCTAGATTTTTCAGAAACAGGCTGTAAAATTACATTTCTAGAGCTGCATCTGCATGCTGGAATAAATGGACTTATTCTCAGAAGTGCTAAGTGTGCTTGTAACATTTTCAAATGATCTGTTTCTGCTTGTAGTACAGAGGGAAGCTGTTGCATCTTCAATGCTTGTTGAGGCTGTCCTCAAAAGCAATAATGCCTTCCATACAGATCAGAAGCAGTGGGAGCATCCAGCAGTGCTCACGCTTGAGAACATCCAGAGAAGCAATAGTATATCACTCATGGTCACAAATGATGTTTGCAAGCAACTGCTTCATGAGAATGTCTGAGAGTTGGTGTCTACTTATCATTGTCATAGACATGATAATAACATTTGTGGATAGCAGTCTACAGCTGACATACAAGAAAAGGACACAAAGCCAAGTGTTTCATGATGACAGATACTAATAGGGAAAGAGTTACTGCTGTGAGCTCCCAGGGAACTCAGTACATGTTGCTCATATTTTACAGCTCATTTTCCCTGCTTCACTGACCAGCATTTACAAAATCTGCTACACACTTTCATTTATCCATGTACACTGCAGTACCCCAAAACACTGCTCAAAAGCATTGATAATTAAAGTAAAAAAAATAAATCAAAGTATAATGAAGGTTTTTGTTAGCGGAATCTAGATTGGCATTTTGTCAAAGTGAAATGTCACAGCAGAATGTGCTTGTTCCAGACCCAAACCAAGGTGCACAACTGCTGTTGATTGCTATATAGATAAAATCACCCAGCAAACACTGAATTTTAATGCTCAGCGCATGGCATAGGCTGTTTTTTATGTTAGTTAGTAGTGGTTTTATTTTATAGATTGCATTCAAAGGAAGACAGGAAATGAAACTGATGTGCAGTTCTCATGATTAGGCAAAAACATCATGCTGGGGCATTATGTTATATTTGCACCAATCAAATCTGTGCTAAATCACCCGTAGGTAAATATGTCATTAAACCACTGGGAAGATGACTACAATGGATAGACTGGGAAAAAATGCAGGAAAAAAAACTTTGAGGGAAAGATATATGAGAGATATTAACACATAAATACATTGAATAAAAAACCTGTAAGACAAAGGTATAACTTTTAACTTACTCTAAGTTTAGCAGTCCACAAAGATTCTTTTGTTTCAGCTTTAGAATTTTGCTACTAAACTAGTAAGTGGGTTAGCACTGCAAATTTCCAAAATATGGGGGTTCTGCTATAGTTAACTGAGAATTCATTGTATTATTTTGCCTTTCTATAGGGTAGCAAAGTGTGGCAAGACAGATTGTCTGGCAGACACTGAAAAAATTTGTTAAGCAAGTGGGGAGCTCTTCTCCAGCAGAAACCAGCAGGATGAAAGCATATAAATCTAGAGAAATGCATATAAATGCATGAGTATTAAGTAGGCTAATGTACTAGAACACTTTTAACAACAGATGTAAAAAAAGATAGATAAAAATAGATATGTTGATATAGGCAAATAAATCTCTTAAAACAAAATCTGCAGCAATTAAAGCTACGTAAGTTGCTATCAAAAATGCCACAGTAATTCTCAAAGCAGTTGATTGCATGTTACCATCCCTCATTCATGTTTGTTTCCTATGTCTCCTATGTCCTGGAGAAGGACACTTTAGAAAAAAATAATAAATAGGGCTACATATGTTTCCTTATCCTCATAACTGGAGCCAGCAAACAACATAACGAGACTCCTTAGTTTCAGCATGTGCTTGATCTGTTATTTTGTTTAGAAACAGAACAGAGATGGTTTTTTACTAATTATTTTTCCCTCTGTACTTGTGCCTATTTTCTTGGCAAAGGATGACTTAATCTTTGTTCTACAGCTTCAGTAATTGGAAAGGAAAAAAAAGGCTTAGCATTACTGCTTATGGTGAGTATTAAAATACAGTTTGTAACATGACATTGGTGAGCACTACATTTCTGATGTTGCTTATATGAATTCCTTTTTCTTGGAATCTCAGAGGGCTCTATTATGCAAACTGAACTGAAAAAACAGGAAAGTAAACACTAGGTAGGCTGGAAATTAAGTATCTTAATATGTGTATCAATATGTGACTCTAGAAAGCTGTAATTTGTAATCTCCAGAGCGAGTCATTGGAGTCAGATCTGAAAAATCTCACAGCTTTCTCTCAGCTGTACTACATGCCCAACTTCAAATGGCTTTCATTTGCCTTCTGAAATGACTTTGTAAATTTGAGGCAGCACTTTGAGTACTGTGTCCAGTTTTGGGCACTTCAGTACAAGGGAGACATCGAGGCACTGGAGAGAGTACAGAGGAGGGCAATGAAGCTGGTTAAGGGCCTGGAGTATAAATCTTATGGGGAGAGATTGAGAGAGTTGGGGCTGTTTAGTTTGAGGAAGAGGAGGCTTAGAGGAGACCTCATAACTCTCTACAACTTTCTGAAAAGACATTGTAGAGGTGTTGGTCACTTCTCACAGGTAATTAGCGACAGAACCAGAGGGAATGGTTTCAAGCTCCAACAAGCTAGGTTTAGATTGAACATCAGGAAAAAAATTCTTCATGGAAAGAGTGGTCAGGCACTGGAATGGGCTGTCCAGGGTGGTGACTGAGTCACCATCCCTGGATGAGTTTAAAAGACACTTAGACATAGTGTTGGACGATATGGTTTAGGGGTAAACTTGTAGAGTAGGATTGATGGTTGGACTCGATGATCCGAAGGGTCTTTTTCAGCCTGAATGGTTCTGTAATTGTAGTACAGATGGAAAACCAATGCAGGGTATTGTCTCTACAAATCTTTGTCTAGAAGAGCCTGTGTTTGTCTGCTGGATAATGTTTAATAGAATGTTTAGCCATATGCTACTGAAGATTGTCAGCATGTTCCGGCACTTTGTTCCATAGACACCGCTTCCAGGAGGAAAAAAGGCTCTACATAGGTCATTAAGGCCTAAGATATATTTGATGTTTAGCTTGTGAGAGTAATATTTTTATTCTAAAAGTCTGAATCATCACTCAAGTGGGAAAACATTAATTTGTAGCACATCTTGATTGCTTTTCTGTCTGACAGAGATTGTCTATTGTTTAAATCTTCTCAGGGATATACATACTTACCCACGCCTAAACAAACATCACACACTTATAGTAAATAATTCAGCTATATTAATGCAAAAGTTTAATCAATGCTACAGAGAGGAATGTGTCTCTCAGCACACAGGGAGGACTCAGTGCCCTGAGCTCTTCAGTAGCTAAGTATTGTTCGTTAGAGTGTATCAATATAATCCAATTACAGTTAGCCTCAAAGAGAATGTAATCATGCAACTGGTTTTTGATAATTCAAATCAAATAATCAAAGTGAATGTTGATAATTCACTTCTGTAAAACTTGAAGGAACCAGACTAATATTCTCCTTAAAGGTTTTATTTTTACAGATTACTGTTCAGTGTTTATACTGCGACCATGTCAACGTTACAACTGTGCTGAAGCTCTGTCTGCAAGACATGGTGTAAGTCTACAAAAATAATTCTTCGCTTGGAAGCATTTGACAGAGATATATTCTATCCAGTTTAAATACAATATGACAGAGAAAACTGATGAATCTTGGGGATGAATAGCAATAGAGACAGGAAGATGTAGTCAAGAGGAGTAACTGTATTGCTTCCGGTGGTTTCCTAACTAATCTAAACTGCATTCCTTTACTTTCTGATTTTTAACAGTTTTATCTTTCTGCTGGCATACTGAGAGGCTCAACAAAGAGATCTGGACAGGATGGATCAATGGGTTGAGGCCAGCTATAGGAGGTTCAACAAAGCCAAGTGCCAAGACCAGCACTTTGGACACAACTTCATACACCACAGGCTTGGGGGGAAAAGGCTGTGAAGCTGCTCAACAGAAAGAGACCTGGAAGTATTGGTTAAAAATTGGCTAAATATGAACTAGCATTGTGACCACGAGTGTATTATCTGTGGCAAGAAGGCCAATGGCATCCTAACTGGTATCAGAAATAGTGTAGCCAGCAGAAGTCAACAGTGATTGTCCCCCTGCACCGATGAGATTACACCTTGAGTACTGTCTTCATTTTTTGGGACCTCAATAAAAGAAAGACATTAAGGTGCTAGGGTGGATCCAAAGAAGGGCAATCAGGGTGTGAGTGCATGTTTGACCCACTCAGAAGTGTGCGTATGTGTCAGAATGGCAAGAAGCATATTTCCTTAAATACATTTAGTGCACCATAAAATCTTGTTGTCCATTTGGATAGTATTTGGTTTTCATTTGTATATTACTTTTCCCTTCCCTGTTTTGGTATGAGAACATTACCTGAGACTGTATGGTTCTGTATGTAATGTCTTTTTCTGGTACTATATGACAAGTATCGTATACAAACAAAAAAACATACATAAAATACATGTTAATTTTACTACTGAATTAAAAACTGAGGTTTTCTGGCATGCCTAAGCCTCAGGTGACACTTAGGGAACAGATTTTATTTCCTTCAGCATGAGCTCAAAATCAGACCGAGTGGAAGCATCATCTGCAACACCTGTGATGGGAAGATATACTTCAACTTTCCTTTTGCTCCCACTAGGCCTTCTGTGGACTGTTATTTTTTCCAGCTTAGAGGACATGAGTTCAGTCATATTCTGTCACAATTTGCAGAATGATGTGAAAGGATCTTTTGCTTTCATAGGCTGATTTCAGGAAGCTGATGGATTGTTAATCAGCTAAATTCCTATCTTGGGATACAGAAATTTGTATTATACAAAAGGAATACCAAAGCCTGTAGGGAAAAAAAATCAAAAAAACCTGGTGAAACTAGTTTATGTTAGTTTACTAGATGCACTGATTTTGGTAAGTGTATCTGCTGCTCATTACAGCTACTGACTTTAGTTGTCATCCACAGCACTACAGTCTTACTTACAGCTTTACTTTGCTGACTTGTCACAGCTGCTTTGCCTGTGCCTGACTCTCCAACGTGGCTGTTCCTGTTTGTCTTCTGTTTGTTTCTGGGCGTTGCCTGCTCTAATAGTCCTGATTAGGGAACATCTTGCTCTATACAGATGTGCTTGAGTATTTTAGCAATATATAAATCAAGTTAGATTTGGGCTACAGCTTGCTTCTACGTGGCTTGAAGGTGTGGTTTCCATGACAGTTAAAACACTGTGTATATAATTAATAAAAATTAGGAAGAAATAAAAATGTGTAGTCTAAAACTACCTTTAAACAGGAGAAGTTCCAATAAATAATTACATCCATTGATCAATTTGCTATGAAAGCTAGTTAAATTCTTACCCATTCTACCATCTTGGTGAAGTAGGATATTCTGAATTAGAATTGAAAAATGGGTCATTGAAAAAGTAGTAGTCTGTAGTGTTTACCTCTTTGCCCACCTCTTGAGTTTGCATTGCTTTGTTCATAAAAATGACAACATGGTCTAAATATTTTCTTCCTTCTCCTCTCCAGCTGAGCAAAGGTGAGTTGGGCACTGCTTGTACAGGTTTTCTGTGCTACCCTTCAGATAGCACATGTCAGTGTAGAAAAAAATGAAAGTTGCCTCTGGCTACACACCATATGGTTTTAGTTTTTTTCTTTCTCTTTGAACTAGAGCATTAGATACCAATCTCACAGCTGTGTTGATGCACATGTAGTTGTATATACTAACCCATCAATGACAGTAGAGTGTTCCCAACATAGAACAGGTCTTATAATCTTCTGATCTCACCTCCTGCATTGTAAATCAGGAAAAATATTTCTACTTAATTAGTAAAGGATAGAAGAGTAAGTCATTGTTTGACAAAAGTATTTCTTAGTGTAATGGAAACTGTTGTAAGTGATGTTTTTTCAGGCTGTTGTAATTCTGTCAGGCAATTAATGAGTAAATTGTTCCAAGAACGGGAACAAACATGGCCCGTTTACTTGTTTGATATTTTTGATGGTGAAATCTGTTTCTTTTTGCCATGTATATCTTAGCCACTGATTAAAGTTGGAAAGTACATTTTTAGTAATAATTTCTAAGATAAATGCCACTTTTACCTTGACTCATGCATCTGTCATCAGGACAATATGTAGCATTTTTCTCAGTATGAATAAGAGAGAAGATAATAAAAACAGCTGATCCAGAGGTCTTTCCATAGCACATAGATTTATTTTCTTCTCTTCAAAGAAAAGGAAATGGTAAATAAATAAGCGGCTTTGCAACTGTGTAATTTAAGATTTTTCTGTACTGGGTAAGTTCATCAAATCATAGAATCATAGAAGCATAGAATCATAGAATCACCTGCATTGGAAGGGACCTCCAAAGGTCATCTAGTCCAACCCTCCTGCGCTAAGCAGGGAAATCCACAACTAGATCAGGTTGCCCAGAGCCTTGTCCAGCCTGCAGGGGTGGGACCTCAACTGCATCCCTGAGCAACCTGTTCCAGTATTCAATCACCCTCATGCTAAATAACTTCTTCCAATTTAAATCTGCCCTTCTCTAATTTGAAACCATTGGCCCTCTTCCTGTCTCTGCAGGTGTTCATGAACAGTCCATCTCCAGCCTTCTTTTAGCCCCCCTTCAGGTAGTGGAAGGTTCCTATCAGGTACTTCTGCAGCCTTCTCTTCTCAAAGGTGAACAATCCCAGCTCCCTTATCCTGTCTTTGTAAGAGAGGTGCTCCAGCCCTCTGATCATTTTTGTGGCTCTCCTCTGGACCCACTCCATCAGGTCCGTGTACTTCCTGTACTAAGGGCTCAGAGCTGGATGCAGTACTCCAGGTGAGGTCTTACCAGAGCAGAGTGTCAGAATCACCTCTCTTGATCAGGGCTGCTTTCTGTCACCTCCCCCAGCCTGTATTGATAGTGAGGATTGTTCTGACCCAGGTGCAGGACCCTGCACTTGGTCTTGTTGAACCTCATGAGGTTCACTTGGGCCCACCTCTCCAGCTTGTCTAGGGACTTCTGGATGACCTCCCATCCCTCTGGCTCATTGACAGCACCGCTCCACTTTGTGTCATCTGCTGATGGTGCACTCAGTCCTCCTATCATTGATATCATTGATAAAAATATTCAACAGTACAGGTCTGAGTACAGACCCCTGAGGGAAACTTCTTGTCTTCGAGTCATTGACCACTGTCTTCTGCATCTGCTTGTCCGATGCATTCTTTATCCACTGAACAATCCATTCAACAAATCCATAACTCTCCAACTTGGTGAATAGGCTGTTGTGGGAGACTGTGTCAAAGACTGTGCAGAGGCTGTGGAGCTACTGAATGCCTTCTTTGCTTCAATCTTTGCTTCTTTGCTTCAGCTGCTAAGACCAGCCCTTGTGAGCCCAGACCCTGGAAGTAAGGGAATAAGCCTGGAGGAAGGAGGACTCTTCACTGGTCAATAAGGATTAGGTTCGAGGTCTTTTGGATAAACTGAACATGCACAAATCCATGGGCCCTGGTGGGAGGTGCCTGTAAGTGCTGAGAGAGTTGGCTGATGCTATTCCTGTTCCACTCTCCATCATTTTTGAAATATCATGGAGAATGGGAGAGGTGTCTGAGGACTGGAACAAAGCCAGTGGCAGTCCAATCTTCAAAAATGACAAAAAGGAAGATCCAGGTAACTACAGAACAGTCAGCCTCCATTGCTGGAAAAATGAAGGTACTGCTTGCTCTGGAGGCCATCTCTAAGCACATGGAAGAAAAGAAGGTTATCAGGAGTAACCAGAATGTATTTATTGAGGAGAAATAATGTTTGACTAGTCTGACAGCCTTCTACAATGGCATCACTAACTTGGTAGATGAAGGGAGGGCAGGGGGTGTTGTTTACTTTAACTTCAGCACGGCTTTTGACACCATCTCCCCTAATGTTCTCAGAGGTAAACTCAGGAAAAGTGGGTTAAGGTTTGGACTGGCTGAACAGTAACTACGAAATTCTGGAGTTCAGTATCCTGTGAGGAAGAAGTAAACGGACTCCAGAAGATCTAAATTTGGCCTCTTCAAAGATCTACTTAAAGAATACTATGGGTCAGGGCTCTAGAGATCAAAGGTGTTAACTGTAGCTGGTCAATATTCAAACACTACTTGCTTGCAGCTCAAGATTGGTGCGAGTAAGTGTCAGACTGTGATCAACCATAGGTGAGATGGCTCAAACAACTGTTAACAAGTGGAAAATATCTTGTGAGCAAAAGAGCATAGAAAGCTCTACACCTGATGAAGAAATAAGCACCTCTAGATGTGAACAGAACAAGCAGGCCATGAGACAGTTTTATCTGCAAAACTATGCTTATGTGGTGGGAACATGATGAGTTGACACCTGTCAAGAATTTACTTGCCAGTGTTTTGTGTAAGTCCCCCCGAGAAATTTTCCCATATCACTGGTGGTGAAGAAAATGCCTCTGGCAGTAGGGGAGAAAAGTAGGGTTCAAACAGTGCCAGGGAGTCATAACTTCACCTCCTTCCTGTGACCCCGCCAAGAAACTGAGAAAAGGACTGCTGGAGACACCACAAATCTGCAAAGCTGAGGAACATACTAAGAAGGATATTTTCCAGTGTATCAGTAGAAAAAGGAAGACTAGGGAAAATGTGAGCCCACAGGCACCCTAGTGGCAGAAGACACAGAGATAGTGGGGTTATTGAAGGCTTTCTTTGCTTCAGTCTTTCCTGCCCAAGGCAGCTGTCATGAAGGTCAAGCCCTAGAGATAAGAGACAAAGTTTGGAGGGAAGAAGAGCTTTGTGAAGAAGGCCAGTGATATTCTGGGGTACATTAAGAAGACTGTGGCCAGTAGGTCTAGAGAGGTCATCCTCCCCATCTACTCTGCCTTGGTGAGGCTGCATTGGCCTGGAGCATCTCTCTTGTGAGGGAGGGTTGAGAAAGCTGTGACTGTTTAGTCTTGAAAAGAAAAAAATGAGGGGAGACCTGATCCACACCTATAAATATTTGTAGGGTGACTGTAGGGAGGATAGTACCAGGCTGTTTCCAGTTGTGTCCAGTGATGGGACAAGGAGCAATGGCCACAACCTGAGACACAAGAAGTTTCATTTAGAAATAAGGAAAAACTTCTTTACAAGATGAATTACAAAGCCCTGGAACAGGCTGCCCAGAAAGATTATGGAGGCTCTTGCTGAAAACCCTCCTGGATGCAGCCCTGTGCAGTGTGCCAACAGTTGGAGTGCCCACCGTTGGGGTCTCCAATTCAACATAGACAGGGAACTACTGGAGAGACTTCAATGGAGAGCAATGAGGATGTTTAAGGGTCTGCAGCATCTTCCCTGCGAGGAAAGGCTGGGAGAACTGGGGCTGTTTAACCTGGAGAGGAGAAGGCTGAGAGAGGATCTGATTAATGTCTATAAATATCTGTGGGTGGGTATCAACAAGGGGCCACTCTCTTTTCAGTGGTGTCCTATGATAGGACAAGGAGCAACAGGTACAATTCAGAGTACAGGAGATTCCCCCTCCTAACACCAGAAAAAAACTTCTTTATCATGGGTGTGATGGAGCACTGGAACAGGCTGCCCAGAGAGGCTCTGGAGTCTCCTTCAGAGACTTTCAAAACCTACCTGGATGCCTTCCTGTGTGACCTGCCCCAGGTGATCCTGCTTTTGGCGGGTTGGTTGGACTTCAAGAGGTTCTTTCCAACTCATTCTGTGATTTCTGAACAACCAGATTGCTGTCATTATGCGTGTGGTTACTTGATGTGCACTGCTGCTGGAGATGGGAAGATGCTCAAGCTGGCTTTTCACAGTCCCTTTAAGCTGACCTTGGCAATAAGTTACCACCAAAAAAACTTGCCACAGTATATCTCTGCAAGCATGCACATACCTTGAGCCCTGTATTCCTTTTTTTTTCTGCATGAGTGAGCTGCGTGAGGGAGCTGCTTTTGCCAAGAAGATATTACTGGGTTCAACAAGACTAAGTGTAAGGTCCCTCATCTGGATCGAGGCAATCCTAAGCACAAACACAAGCTGGGCAGTGACTGGCTGCAGAGTAACCCTGAGGAGAGGGACTTGGGGGTGCTTGTGGACAAAAAGCTCAACATGAGCCGGTAGGGTGCACTTGCGGCCCAGAAGGCAAACTGGATCCTGGCAGGTGAACTGGCAAACTGGCCAGCAGGTGAAGGGAGGTGATTCTCTGCCTATACTCAGGCAGGTGGGTTCTCCTGAGACCCCACCTGGAGGACTGCATCCAGTTCTGGAGCCCTTATTACAAGAAGGATGTGGACATGCTGGAGTGTGTGCAGAGGAGGGCCTCGAGTATGATCAGAGGGCTGGAGCACCTCTCCTATGAAGATAGACTGAGGGAATTGGGGCTGTTGAGCCTGGAGGAGGCTTTGAGGTGACCTTATTGTGGCCTTCCAGTACTGAAGGGGGCCTACAAAAAGGCTGGGGAGGGACTCTTTAGGATGTCAGGTAGCGACAGGACTAGGGGCAATGGAGCAAAGCTGGAGATGGGTAGATTTAGCGTGGATGTGAGGAGGAAGTTTTTCACTGTGAGAGTGGTGAGAGCCTGGAATGGGTTGCCCAGGGAGATGGTTGGGGCCCCATCCCTGGAGGTGTTGAAGGCCAGGCTGGATGGGGCTCTGGCCAGCCTGATCTAGGGTGGGGTGTCCCTGCCTATGGTGGGGGTGTTGGAACTGGGTGATCAGGTGGTCCCTTCCAACCCTGAGTGATTCTGATTCTATAACTTCTCCAGTGAAGTGATCCTGCTGTGGCAAGGGGATTGGACTAGATCATCTTTCGGGGCCCCTTCCAAACCCTAATGATTCTATGATTCTATGATTCTATGAAATACATTTGGTATCTGAATGTAAAAGATGTCCATGCTCCCATTCTAGCCTGAATAGCAAGCCCTAAAGCAGACACCTGTATCTGGTCACTTAAGTAGCTCTTCACATTATTAACTGTAACGGTAACTTAAAGAAGTTGAGATTCCTGGATCTGTTTTATTCCACTGGGGATTAATTCAACTACCAAAACATTGGTATCTACTGTCATTGAGGCTTTTAGGTAAGACAGGATCTACACAACAGCTGTGCTATTCTGGACTAGTACCTGGAAGCCCATTACATACCTCAGAGGGCACTGGATGTCTGTGTGGAGGAATTGAATCACACAGCATTCTCTTCAGAGGAAAAGGCTTACCGTTGTCTACTTGGATTCCTCCAACAGCTCCCACCCTACCTCTAGAAGCAGTAGTACTTGTTGCACACTGGAGATATTAAAAGTATGGCATTTTCCATACAGACAGGCCAAAATTTCTGACAATTTAGTGTTCATGTTTTAATTAGATTTCAACTACCACTTAAAGTAACTATCGAGGTTTGCCCTGCTCTGGCGGGGGAATAGACTAGATGATCTTTCGAGATCCCTTCCAATCCCTGATGTTCTGTGATTCTGTGATTCGTGATTCAGCTGTAGGTGTAAGTCGTGAACTGGTGTAGCTTTATTTATTTGCAACCACAGGCTGTTCCAGCCAAAGGTAAATGGGTCTGCTAAATGAGTAACACGTGTCTTGGCCAGTTCTGGGTACGGCATGTCCTTCTATAAATTTAGGTATGTGGTTCTATTTTTAGCTATATACATAGCAATCGGTGAAAACACTGATCTTATTAGGCATTGGTTCTCTTCTAAGGAAAGCTGTATTCTACCTTATTCAACAAGAGAAATACTTGATTTCTCCAAACAAAGTATCTATCTTTCATAGAGAATTTAATTACTTGCAATAAAACACATAGTGTCAGGACACATCAAAGGACACATTTATTAAACTTTGAGAAAAACAAACAAAACACTGACACATGGAAAGTTAAATAGAAAATGAAAGACATGTCTTCTGACTGATGTATAACAGTTTGTGTGACCAGTAAAATACCAAGATAACATTCTGAGTTTGATTGAGGTATTTAACTATTTTTGGCAATAGAAACAGAGTAAGAAACTTCTTCCAAACACACACATAGGCATTACTTGCATTAGTGTCTATCATCTATGAAATTTTATATGAAACTAAATAATGTAGCTGTTAGAAAAATATAGCAGCAAATTAGCAGAATATCTAATGCACATTTACCATAAAGTACGTGCTAAACTTAAAAATCCCACCTGATAGTTTGGCCCAGTCCTGTGGCCCTTGGTCACAAAGAGAGCATCAGTGAGTTCAGTGGGAGACACTGAGCAAGGCCAGCATCTGCTGCCCTCCATGCACTTCTGTTCAGGGCACTTCCCTACTTGCTTTCTATGAAGAACCCTCCTATGATGAAATCATGGCCTAAGAAGATGACTTTTGTCAAGTTCTTAATATATGTAAGAACAATATGCCTTCCCACTGATTTCCTGTTTTCTCTCCTTTCCCTCTGAAAGTTTGCCTGACGTGGTCAGAGGAAATGCTGTTAGGCTGCAAAACCAAAAGGCACATCTTAACCCTGTTGTATGCAATTACCTTGTTCCGCTGAAGTATTTTAATTTTGTCATATCTTTAAAAATGAACTGCTGGCTAACTTCTGAAGTCCTTATTTTTTTAATCAAGAATTTTTGTGTCAAACTAGTAAATGATGCTTTCTTCTCTAAGAGGGCTTCAGAAGTTGGTCAAATGTGAAGAGATTATGCTGCTAAGTCACAAGAGCTTATTCATATATTCCCCATAATTTTCAGTGAAAGTACAGTTGCACACTATTGAACACTGTGGTTGACAAAATTTTGATTATAAAAAAGTATAATATTTGCATTAACCAGAGTCTGATAAAGAACAGAATAATTTGACCATTTTGTATATTTTAAAGTTTTCTACAAAATTTTAAACTGATTGTATGTTTCTCTATTAGTTATCATAAGAAAGTAATAGATGCCAGTTGCTTTAAGCTTCTACAATATTTCAAAATTTCTTTGGAGGTATAAAATGGCTCTGTAAAAAAATCTATTTTTACTTTTTGCTGCAAACAAAACCTTTATAAAACAGAAAACTCCTTTTTAAGTTTGCAGCAATTACATTCCATAGATGGGTCATGATAACTGAACTACACTGTGTAGTGTAATAGAAAATGTTTGTGTTTTTATGATTGAAATATTAAAATATATTTATTTATATAAATCAAAATAGATGTTATTTATTCAAGCTATTTTGTTTTTTCACTTACATATTCATTGCCAAATTATTGATATAAAGATCTCTGCCAACCACACAGTTTGTACTAAATTCTTAGACTTTATCCACTTGATTTTAGCTTTATCAAAATGCATGATTTACCGTACATTAAAACATAGTAATTTCGATGTTTATTCTCACAAAAATCAACACCCACAAGAACAAGACAGTCACTGCTAGTAAAAGTCTCAAGTCATCAATAGATAATATTTACAGAACACAATAGGAATATTTTGATGAGTATTTATGTTGCAACATTTCAGATAAAATTCTAAGAACCACAAGAAACTTAGACTTCATTTTGGTTTCAGTATACAAGCCCAAGCTGACTCTCTGCTGTGAAATACTGCACACACCTAATCAAAGAAGAGCTACGGCATCATTTTGTTCAGCTGGTCTGTGCTCACATAGCCACAAGAAATGTTGAATTCCTTGTCTGGCACAGGCAGCGCGGTTGCATTGAGCACAAGGCCTTGTGGAGAGTGAACGATATGAATAGATGTATAGTCTGGGACAGGCATCTCTGGACTTGGGGTTTCTGATGTTGAAGCTCCAAGATTGATACCACTAGTGGTAAGGCTCTCTGTGGTGAAGTAAGCATCCTCGTTACAGCTTTGCTCCTGAATGTGTGGCTCATCTTCTTTAGTAGTCACAGCAATGCATCTTTTCATGTCTGCCTCACAGAAGTAGGCACTGTCCACGGTGAAGTTTTGTTCTCTGCAGCCTTCACACTGTGTTCTACCCACCCTGGATTTCTGCCCTGGTGAAAGTACAACTCTGCCTGCTGGAGTAATATCACTCACTTGCGCATAAAAGTCCGTATTTGTCAGTGAATTCCGGTTACTTAGCTGGATGTGGACAGACGGACTGGCTGAGTCAATGGTGTCTGCAAACAATGGCCATAGCAGTCTATTTTCAGACTGCGTATTCATACGTGGCTGTTGAGTGGCAGTATGGGCAAGGCTTGGAAGTGACTCGTCATTATCTTTTTTATCAAGGCACAAGAGATCCTCTTCTTTTTCAGTTACCTTTTTGAACTGATCAATATCGGAGATGGCATCACATGTGTCACTTGTGCTGAAGTCTGTCTCTGGAATATCAGGTTCACAACAACTGGCCCGTCCAGAGTCATCATCTTTTGCTCCCAAGCAGCTGTGTGATTTCAGGTGATCTTCACTCAGGAGCCTGTTGGTGTCTGAGACTCTGTTCTTTTCATCAGGATCTTCTATGTCCAACTCAATAAACTCAACCCACAAGTCATCATTGTATAGCTGTGTCTTATAGTTGTCATGGCTGGCTAAGATTGAGTTTACTTCATCAAGTTTTCCCTTCTATAAGACAAGAAAAAATGAATGCTACATAAGAAATAGCAAATAACCCTGATTTTTTTGTTGTATTCACTTAAGGAAAGGTAACTATAGATGATGTAATAATGGCAAGGCTTTTAAAATTATTTGATGACATCTAATTCTATTGCAACTCCTCCCACATAATCATTTTTTCCAGTAAAATTTTTCAGCCTGGGACAACAAATGTCACTGCTACTAATACAGTAGTTTCTACTGTAGATTTTAGAGCACAATGTTACCTTCAGTAGATCTGGGTCAATCCCTTTAATCTTTGGAACTGGCACAGGAGGAAAGATCAGCATTTTTAACCTGTAAAAAAGTAATGATAGCTTTTAATTGACAGTGGTCCTGTCTAAGGAAGTTAGCAAGATGAGAGCCTTTCATTGCATCTATATTAATAAAAACTTGAGTGTTTGAATATTCAGTTTCAAATAGCCCTATGCAAAAGAAGGATTTGTTTTCTCATTGCAGATAACTCCCCCCAGATTTTTCTGCAACCTTCCTTGTTGAAATCATGTACATATATGTGGGAAGCCATTGTGACATTTGGTCTTTGATGATTTAAAGCACTAAAGAAAAAGATCGAATTCATACACTTATGTCAACAGTTTCCTGTTCAACTTAATTTTCAAATGCACCTGACACAAGTGTCAGCGCGCAGAGGCACTTTCCCCAAAGTTTTTTTTTTCCTAGGGACACAATAATCTTGTATAAGCCCAATAAATTTAAGGAAGGGAACAGAAAAAGAGACATTGTAAGAAGAGTTAATTACATTAGAACTAATAAATAACATAGAACACAACTGCAGAAATGTAGGCTAGTATTTTACCATCTCACAACACTTCTGCATTATTAATGCAACAATTAATATAAAATAATGACAGAGTATTATCCCTGTAGAGAAAGGACTGGTCACTTGGTTATG
>VXBP01007166.1:0-17521 GCA_013400115.1 Rhinopomastus cyanomelas | reverse complement strand
GAAAAGAGAAAAGAAAAAAAGAAAAGAAAACAGAAAAGAAAAAAAGAAAAGAAATAAAATAAAATAAAATAGAGGGATGATTTTTCCATTAATAATAGTCCAACAATAGCAGGTAATGGTCTATCTTCTCCACTTTAATTCCTTGCTTCTTTTGCAAATGGATAAACTGTAGTTCCCGGCAGGAAAGTGGAATGCTCTCTTTACATTGGGTTACTTGCGTTTTTCAGAAAGGAAGCTGTGGGAATGGTAGATTCAAATCCAAATGTTACTTTGGCTACACTGTTAGTAACCTCTTAAGGAGTGCTAGAGAGGAACTTAGGCACGTTCTTCTTAACCATGGCAGGCCCAAATTCCCCAATCTGCTTTTGTTTCTGGCAGAACCTCAAAATTCTGCCCAACAAGTCTCAATGAGAGCCAGAAATCCAGTAATTTTCCACCTAATCCTTGGAGAGGCTTTGTTAGTTGTGCATTGGTTGGACTCTCAGGGTATAGCTTCAGACTTTCACTTACTGTTGTGCTAATCCGCAAATTAGCTATTGTGACAGGATTGGACTCGGCTTTTAACAAAACAGACAAAGGACTTTACCACTCACTGCTTGGAGAAATCATTCAGGAAGGGAACTATTCAGGAAGGTCCTTAGCCTCATATAATTCAAGCCTGCATCTCTCAGCTCTAAAGAGTGTGGCCTAACCCTACAGCATTTGTCACAAAAGTCCAGCACAGATCTTGTGGGATCAGGAAACTCAGCAAAATATGAACTGGTATCTTTTCAGTCAAAGTTGGAAACTAAGCCTGGATATTCTGCGTTATGGGAAATTTGTGCAGGCTGCTCCTCAGCAGACTGCACTGCTGCTCCCAACACTAAGTACACCTATTTGAAGGAAAGGGTGCTGGTACACAGGTCCAGAAAAACTTTCTGTATGAAGAGTCCACAGCCAAGAAAAACCTCCTCCAGCATTTGTGATTATAATGGAAGAAAACAATCTCTGATCAGAAGCATACCCCAGGTGTTATTTGACCATGCCACTTCTTGTGCAATGTGCTGACCTTAGTGGTTCTCCTGGTCCCATGCGTGGTTCTCCTTGCCCTGCTCTGACACTGCAAGGTATTGTCATGCATTGTATGAGAAGCTTTGCTAGTAACTCTGGGACCAGGATCCTATTGCAGGGAGTGGCTTCCTGAAATTAAGCTCTGCCAAAGCATAGTGCTGCTTGCTTAAATTATTTTTTAGAGCAGCTCCAACTGTACCACATTATCTTCTTTTCAATACCTTGACCTTATTCAAAACACCTCAGTGTTCATTTTCAAAGTGTATATACAAGACAACTGACAATCACAGAATCACAGAAAGTTACAGGTTGGAAGGGACCTCGAAAGATCATCTAAGTCCAACCCCTCCTGCTGGAGCAGGGTAAGCCTACAGTACTATCTCAAGATATGCTGTCCTACATGGGGCTCAAACCCCAGGAATTCAGAGTCCCATGCTCTACAAACTGAGCCAGCCAGGTGCCCCCACAATACACATGTGCACACTGGAACTCAACCATAGTGTTGCTGTGTGACCTAGGACAGTCCTGATATGACCTCCAAGCTGAATTATTCTGCCAAAACCTATCTCTGAACACAAACATTAGGGAATGAATTTACTTTGAGACAATTTTGTCATTTTTATCACAGAATCATAGATTAGGGATTGGAAGGGACCTCAAAAGATCATCTAGTCCTATCCCCCTGACACAGCAGGATCACCTAGACAAAGTCTTACAAGAACATATCCAGGTGGGTTTTAAACACCTCCAGAGAAGGGGACTCCACAATTTCCCTGGGCAACCTGTTCCAGTGCTCTGTCACCCTCACTGTGATGAAGTTCCTTCTGATAGTAATATAGAACCTCCTATGTTCCAGCTTACAACCATTGCCCCTTGTCCTATCACTAGAGGACATTGAGAAGAGCCTAACTCCATCCTCCTGACACCCACCCCTCACATATTTATAAACATTAATGAGGTCACCCCTCAGTCCACTCTTCTCCAAGAAGAGAGACCCAGGTCCCTCAGCCTTTCCTTGTAAAGGGAGGTGTTCCACGCCATCATCTTTGTGGCTCTGCACTGGACTCCCTCCAGCAGTTCTGTGTCCTTCTTGAACTTAGGGCCCAGAACTCGACACAATACTCCAGATGCAGTTTATATATATGTAGTTTCATCTTTATAGATGACACGATCCTGTGCTTGGTTTCATTTTACTTCTTTTATTTACAGGAACCGCAGTCTATCCACAGAGACCAAATACTCCTCCATTTCTCCTTCTTTTGGTTCCATGAAGAAATAATCATAGAATCATAGAATCATTAGGGATTGGAAGGGACCTCAAAAGATCATCTAGTCCAATCCCCCTGCCACAGCAGGATCACCTAGACCAACTCACAGAATCAGTCAGTGTTAGAAGGGACCACTGGATCATCCAGTTCCAACCCTGCTGCCATGGGCAGAGACAACCCATCCTATATCAGGGTAGCCAGAGCCTCATCCAGCCCAACCTAAAAAAACCAAAATTCTGGGGTTTTTTAGGGTTGGCTGATTGATAATTAGAGATTACTGAAACAATCTAAGAGTGAAAACAAATATATAAATGTGCGTTTATGTGAAACTTGTGAATGGTATGTGGGTAAAAGCATAGTATCTACAATTATACAGAGTAAAAATCAATTTCCTTTGAAGTTTTAGTAAATTAACTATGTAAATAATGTCAAATAAAATGTTCTGCAATCCAAAAGAAAAAGAAACTGTCAAGGTAATTAGATTTCCAGTGCTGAAAGCCGAGTACATCATAAACCAGCATTCATACAATTTATAAGAATGCAAAACAATCCTTAAAAGAGTTTCTGGTCTCCTTGATTTTCAACACAGGGGAAAACCCTATTTTTTAACTTACAAGTACAAAATGTCTAACAAAAACTCTCTACCTTGGTTGTTTAGACAGCAGGATTAAGAGCACTGTTATGGCCAGCCCACAGGCTCCGAAGGTAAAAACTAAGAACCAAGGGAACTCAATTTCTGAAATGACAAAAAAGAAAACAAATGTTAACAGTAATCTAATTGAATCTTTAATTTCAACATTGTTTTCCACTGCCTGAGAATTCCACAGTGGTAAAAACTGATAGCAGAGCTTTTTGTTACTTAAATGTGAAAGTTCTGTGTTAAGTACAAATTAAAGTATCCAAAACACATTTTGGTCTCAAGAATTTCCATGCTGCATTTGTGAGCCCACTGAGACTCCGTTGCCTGAGCTTTTAAACATAGAAAGTGATCTTAGTACAGACAATGTATGTAGCAAAATCAACCAGGAGGGACATTCTACCTGCTTGGAACACGCTATCAGTTGTCTTGATGGCATACGATGGTGCAGAGATCATGTTTCTGCTTGTTTGACCAAGCTGAGAGAACGTTACCAGTAGCATAGTTACTCATCAGCAGACTATGCTTCCCTCACAGAAACTAACATATCGTGGTGTCAGAAAGTACACTACTGCTCTGAAGTCTGAACAAGTTATGAAACAGCAACCGAAATAAAAAAGTACACTTTTTTTTTTTGGTGGCTACAAAAAATTTAAGCCACCAAACAATGTAGTTTGGTGGGAATGAAGAACAATGCTGGTAAAAAAAGTGTTTTATCTTTTAAATGCTGACAATTCTGCTGCATATAAGCTGACACTGTAGAATACAAAGTATAGCAGAAAGTATTTTAGCTGTAGTCTTAGCTTGCTCTTATTTGCTACCCATTTTAAGTTTTCCATAGAAACTTTACTGATTATTTTAGACAAGGAACAATGGACTGAAAGATTTTGTACCCTATACGTGAACATAAATAGATAGCCTTTTGGTAGGAAAAAAAAGAACATAAAATTAATGTATCACTTTTAAACCTGTACTCTCAGCTTAAGATTTTGACTGGAGATGTTTTCAGGTGTGAGTAAAATCGTATTTGAATATGTTTGTGTTAGGTCGCTAGTTAATGGAGAACCAGTAACTCCTTCTCATGCTAGTGGGTCCTATGAATAGCCAGCTACTTAAACATGTCAGACTGATGCATTTGAAAGTAACTGCTTTGCATCTTTAATAAATGGAAAATTTACATTTTAATTCTACATTGCTAAAGTTGACATGAAGAACAAGCAAGAATAAATTCTTAGTCAAATCAGATCACCCCTGCTGCACTAGCTATGAATATGGATCAACTTGCAGAATCTGCATTGCAGTGACTAAAGTAAACTGTTCTTGTGGGATGGCCTTAGACTTTCATAGTATT
This sequence comes from Rhinopomastus cyanomelas, assembly GCA_013400115.1. Taxonomy (NCBI): domain Eukaryota; kingdom Metazoa; phylum Chordata; class Aves; order Bucerotiformes; family Rhinopomastidae; genus Rhinopomastus; species Rhinopomastus cyanomelas. Next base: position 13,215 of record VXBP01007166.1, on the reverse strand, counting down.
TTGATTCTGATCATATGAAAACCTTGACAACTGAATGCAGATGGAATTAGTAACAGAATGCCACATTTCCAGAATATGAGCTGTTCACATACATAAAGTATTAAAGCTAGTTATACACAGAGTTAAAAAGGGGTAACCAATAGTATTTTGAAAGAATCGTTGGTAGTTTAACACCTTCACTAATACCATGGACAATTAAGAGAAGCAGCTTATTAAAAACTCATAGAGCTAAGCAGTTAGTATTTATGACTCTTAAAGCTATTTGTATTTTTGCTCTCTGAAGACACTTGAAATAGTTGTGCTGAATTTACTTCTGAACTTGATTATAGAATCTGTACATTCTTAATCTCACCAAATTATTTTAATGTAGAAGACTGAATTATTATCAATCTATTCAAGCATACAACATCAGAGGTAAAAAGGAAAAACCAAACAACACCACCCAAAAGACAAAAAGACAGCACGGTTATAAAACCACTTTGCTGCACTTTGTTTACCTTCTGCACAATGAACAAATTCAATGCCTATTTGAGAAAAAGATACATAAAGGATTTCACTGAACTCCCCAAATTTTTCAGAGGTGCGTTGTCTTGATCGGACTCGTATCTCATAATCTTTTCCCATCTTCAGAGAGTAAAGCGGAACCACTGTTGATATCCTGGGTTCTAACTGTAAAGACAGAAGGACTGTGATTTATTTGTTTGAGTTGTAGCAGCAATTTTACATGGCTTCTTGATTTCAGAAATAAATGTTTTTGCTATTTGGAACTGCAAGGATACTTGGATAGTTTAAGGATAAGAAGATTCAGAGAAAATTCAGACTATTTGCTTTTGACAGTTGCTGGTCTTTGCTATGTTTTAGGGGACAAAAAGTGAAGAATCTAAGCTCCTGTCAAATACAGCCAGTAAAGTACAGCAGCTGCCCTGTCACATGCCATAGGAAGGTGGTGTGAACATCTCTCACTGATCATATCAAGTAGTAAATCCTTTGTAATATTGTAACATCACTGATTTCACAATATCAAAAACTTAAGAGTAACACAGGACTGTTAATACTAGTGTAGTCTCCACTACAGAAGTAATTTAGAAACTCACTAACCAGATGCATTGCATCTTACACATACATTTATTTGGGGAACAGTCCATAGTTCCCAAAATCTTAAACTACATTTAAAATGTGGTAATGGAGACTGTGAGAGCTCTTGAGACTTCTTAAATGCAACATACTTAGATGCTGCCACATATTAAACTATGTAGGAGGTCACATCAGAGGTCTTATGTGAAATCTCTGTCTAGGAGAGTTCTCTCTTGGAATAGGTATTTTAGCTCTGACAACCCACAGAAGTATATATAGTGGAGATTCTTAGGGATGCCATACCACACAAAATTTTATATAATCCATACAGTGGCAGCACTTGGAGAAAGCTGTCTGCAGGCTACATTAGAGCCCTGGAAAATATGACTGAAAATTAGTGTAGCTGTGTACCTCAAATAACAGCTGCAAAGAACAGATAATCAGTTAATGAGCAGGAGGTCTCTAGTGTGCCAGTGAACTAACAAAACGTTACATGAGACATCTGGACGTATGCATGTGTATATATACGTATAAACACAAACATATATACACACACACATACATGGAAGAAGGTTCAGCATGAACTGTATGGATAGACAGCATTTGTCATGCGGGGTAAATCAATTTCAAGCCATATGAGAGGCATGAAGGAAGAAAACTAACAAAAATGTTAGAGTATGTGAAGGGGAGCTTGGAAGTGGACCACTGCACTGCTGCATGCTATTAAGTCTGTGTTTTCAGGGTGATGTGTGTGACAGCCACACCAAAGAAACCTTTGACAAGCCTATTGTCCCACTCAGCTATGTGATTGCACTGCCTGCATGAGTCTGGCGCTGTAAGAGGGGTTAACTGAGAGTGCTCACTGGACTGGAGGCACCAGAGGCCGAGGCTGGCCCAGGCACGGCAGGCAGCTCAGCAACCAAGTCCAACAGCTTTCACCAACTTTAACAGGAAAATAGTGAAAACTGGAAGCTGGACTGTACCAGACAAAGGTTCAGAAGAACCTGGGTAGGCCTAGCACAGGACTGTATACCTACATAACACAAGAGGTATTAGGAGTTTTGAAGGATTAGGTGCTATTAGGCTGTATATCCAGTGCAGTGCAGGAAGATGAGTTTCACATTCTTCAAACTATTAAGTCCTGTATCTCAGCCACAGTGCTGTATGGACAAAGTGATGGTGTTCAGGTTCGGAATCTGTACTCATTGCCCTAAGTGCCCTTCACTGCAGTGTAAGAAGGACCTTCTTCAGGAAAATGTATCAGGATAATGAAAGGCAGACCCCTCCCTGGTCCAGCCCTCTTCACTGACCAAGTTGGGATCACCAGTGTCAGGTACATCTGGGCCTGGGATGGTTTTTATGAAATGTGAAAAGATTAGGCCAATGTAAGGTATGAAAAACAACTAAAGGAAAATTAGATCTTCAGGATTCCCTAGCACACACAAATTTTTGGATACTTTACAGACAGACGCTTTACTATGAAGACATCATTCTTCACTGATGCTCTGATGACGTATGTTTTCACAGCTTCACTGAAAATCACATCAGCCTAGCAGCACCTGTATAGCCACTGCTAGTCATGACCAGTCAACTTACTCGGACAGACACAAGAGAGGACAGAATTTTACTCTAGTGAATGTAATGTAATCTGTAAGCCATATTATACCTGGCTCTGTCTGTATAAGGCTCTGTCTGTCTGACACCTGCTGCATAAGATGGATTTTTAGGAAAATTTATCAGCAAACAGTTCTGATCCTATTACACCATAACTTACTGTTATAATGTTCTACTAATTCATGTTTTAGTCCTCCTTCAATTCATAAGTTATCTATGAAGGCTTGCAACAAGGCTACTTGGAATTAAATCTGGCAAGGGATGTCAAGGAAAACAAGATGGGTTTCTTCAATCCATCAGTAGCAAAAGCAAGACTAGAGCCCTGGTGATGCAGAATGTAGAGAAGGTGGAAGTAACTGAACGCTGTGTTTGCTTCATTTTTTACGACTGAAGCCCTCAGGTGTCCCAGACCTTGGATGTATGAGAGAAAGTCTGGAGAAAGCAAGACTTTCCTTGGTCAAGAAGGACTGGGTTAAAGATAATCTAAGCAAATTGGGCATGGGTCCAAATCCATAGGTCATGACTGATTAACTCCCTAAACTTAACTAATTTATTAGAGTTTAAAGTATTAAGGCTATACAGTACATACAGCTTAAACCCATACACAGAGACATTCAGACAAGTATGAGGAAATAGTTATAGACATTACAGGCCTGTTTTGCTGTAGACTTACTAATAAGGAGCAGGATAAACAGAAACTGCTAATATTGAGAGTCCAGGTTCTTTCTTGTGAAGGCAAAGACATCAGTCTGATAATATTTCAATTAGTAAATCTGCCTTTTGTAGATTAAGACAAATTCATAACACCATTATTTGCTTTCCCTCTGTTAGTTAACTCAGATTACATTAACAAAAAAGCAAAGACAGGGTTCCATTATGGAATGTTCTTATTGCTTTGAACTGCTGTTCAGGAAGAGTTCTCCATAGGCAAATGTGCCACAAGACACTGGCACTTAGCCTGTGTCTTCAGTTCACAACTGGGTACAATTTACTTCCTCTCACAATAAAACTAACGACACAAGAAATTAAGTGATTTTTAAAAAGAAAAATGTGGGTTTTTTAAAAAAATCAGGGTATATGTCACAGAAATATATTTTGCATACGGCATGTAAGACTGCATGTGGACAGAGCGTAGATAAAACACACTGTTTTTTAATTTGCTTATTCTAGCAAATTTAAACGTAACTCAAAGCTTTTATTTTTTTTTCCAACTTCTGAAAGGAAAATTATACTAGGACTTCACAAGTACCCTGGAGAATCTGGACTGACATGGTGACATTTGCCAAGCAAAATGTTCCTGTTCCAAATGTGCAAGTGCCATGCACTGCTTCAAATAGCTGAGGTTTAGGAAAACAAAAGAGAAATATTTTATGCCTGAAAAAACTTGTGTATCTCTGACTATTGCTGTGTTTTGTAATCTAACACAGGGACCTCAGGGTTTGTTATTATCTATGTGCCAACTATTTTGACATATGAAGTTACAATGTTTGCTAGAAAACTTCAGAAGAATACGAGTATATTGTATAAGACTTAAAGTATCACCTAATATGAATTACAAGCCTGTTGCTGTTCATAGTAGTATAAAAGTGTTAGGGACAAAAAAAGTCTGCACTGCACTATGACTATTGTATAATAAATATTTGCTTCATACCTCCTTCCATTTCGTTTCATTAACTTCTTTGTACTGCAATTCATATTCCAGAGTAATCCATCCTTTCTGAACATCTGCTGTTGGTGGTGGATCCCATCTTACTTGAATATCCCCATGGATCCCAGTTTGACTAGTATTTAGCAGAGTCCAGTTAAGGTGGACAGGGGGGTCAGGTAGTACTGTTTAAACAAAGTATTTGGAATAAAACAGGTGGTTTTCAATGTGATATGATCATTCTTACCACACACTCTTAAATTATTTCAGGAGTAAAAAAGCACAGTAACCACATATTTGCTGATTAAATTGTAAACCTGTGAGCCAACAACGTCGCTAGAAGTTTGGTGGTAGCCTGCAAGAAGGCAACCTGCCTTCTGGTGGTAGACACGCTTTGCGCAAAACACATACGAGCGACTAATGAAGAAGATTGATACTGTATTACCTATTACACTACATTTCACAATAGCAGTTTATAAGAATCCGAGATATGAAGAATTCTCCATTAAAATTTAGACCTCTCACTAGAAATAAAAACAGTACTTTGAGTAACACAGGAAGATAAATATTGAGTAGCTAATATAGGAAGTACATTGCAAAACTGTGGCATCTAAACCATTAATCTAATTTTGCTCATCTGGAGAAAAGATAGCAGTCAGTATTTTAGTAACTTGTGGGAATAAATAAATTGCATATATGTACACTGCTGCTCTAAACATCTGCAAAGCCTCAGACAGTCACAGTTCATGCTGCAGTAAACACAAATTCTAATTTGAAAATGCTGCATGTCCTGATTCTGTGAATTACTGTTGATTCAGGAACAAAAACCTGTTTGGTTCCAGAATGTTGCAGAATCAACATTTTAACACCATCCTTGTTAACATTGAACAAAGCATCTGTTAGAAAGGGCTCAGAGAGACAGCAAAGGCAAGCTCATTGGCATGAATTCGAGTGATCAAAGGTATTCAGAAACAGGAAAAAGTTAAAAGCACAGATTTGTTTATCCTTCTGGCTTTCCAATCTGGGCATTACTTTCTGGCAACTGCATTACATGTCTTATAAAACTAAATCCCCTACTATATATCGTATGTTTTACAAACTACCCTTTCTGAATAGGGAAATTTAAATAGAGTATTAATAATACGAAAGCCTACAGCATCATACTTATCGTGGTATACAAATATTGAGGCAAAACACATAATGGAAGCATACCTATTTCATCAACGCTGAAACATTTTTCATCAAATACTTCATCTTTATTGGCAAGCTTAACACAATACGGTATCCAGATAGAGGTGTAGGATGTGTTGAAATAACAGCTATTTTCCCCAGCAGTGATATAATCAGGGCATTCTTTCCAGTCTTCATCATTTCTAGATTGACAACAAAAAAGTAATATACATGAGAGATTTATAGATCTTACAAGGTACAAATTATAGAATTTACAAGACACATTGTTGATAAGTCGTAACTTTTGTGGAGGTGAGAACATGTCAGTATTGACTGTGATTTACAATGAAACCAAACCACTAGCCAAGGAAGCTGCAGAAACATGTTTAGGTTCTCATGTACTGTTAGTGCTACAATGCTTTGAATGCTGCTTCCCAAAGAACAGTCAGAGAGCACACCGGGCTATGCTGGCAGGTGCCAATTACTACAAGCAAGCACAAACTTAGATAAAAACGATATGCATTTAAGCAACTCTTGCACCACAGGAGGTAAGTTGGATATTAGGAAAAACTTTTTCACTGAAACAGTTGTGACGCACTAAAACAGGCTGCCCAGGGAAGTGATGGAGTCATCATCCCTGGAGGTACTTGTATGGTGAGTAAATGTGGTGCTGAGGAACATTAGTGGTAATTTGGCAATGCTAAGTTAATGTTTGGACTCGATGATCTTGAAGGTGTCTTTCAACCAAAATGATTCTATGATGCTATGCTCAGGCAAAGTTAAATTGCAGTTAAGACATCCATTAACATAATTAAATTAATGATGTCTGAGTCAGAGAAAACCAGACCTCAGGCCAGATGAGTATTGCGCTAGGTGAACAGCCAAGGATAAGGGAGCACGTTGCCCTGGGGAGCTAAACTGGTATGAAAGCGTTAGACAACTGATTGCTCACATGCTGCAGGAGAACAACACAGGACTGCGAGATATGAACTAAAGGAACAGAAATATTGCACTGTGAGTGAGGAATGGCTAAATTCATTGGGTTACAGAGCTTCCTAAAACCTGGGGTTGGAACTATTGGAAAGAAATCTCTTTCATTTTTCATTCTATGCTCTTTGTAGATAAAAAAATTGCAGGAGAAACTTTCATTTCATGTCTTAAAAAAAGACAAACCAGCAGTTACAAAGAGTGACATGAATGCTCAGAACATGCAACACTGCAGCTTGCACGGTGTCATTTTGTATGGTTACACTTAAACTACTCAGCAGGTTCAAAGCCAAAAAGGTCTTCATTTAAAGACAAATAAGAATCACCAAATTGTTAGAGATGGTTTACAGGAAAAGTGACAGATATTTAATAAGAATTTCAGAAGTCAAAAACCCAAGTTGCATGGTGAACAGATCTGGTGTTGCTGTTCTGTATCTGAATACTATCAGCACAAACACATACCAAACAGGGATCTTTCTGAGAATTACAGCCGTAGTTTGTTATAACATGAATGCCTTTTCTGACTAAGAGCCATTGAGGCTATGCACAAGGAAGATAAAGCTAAACCAATTATGCCAAGTGCAGCCTTCACTACAGGAATGGGTGCTTAAGAAGTAAAAAGGCAGATGATACAAGAATTGAATAAGGAGCATTTCTGTGCCTAGCTGATGAGGCGAGACACTTTTCTAAAGGACACCCTCTAGTTCTACCAGAGTAGGGTCCTGATGAAGGTGTACACGGTTAAATAAGTAATTAACTAAATCTCCAAAGTTCTCAATTAAAAACCCCTTTCCCAAGGCATACAGTGTTCAGTTTTGTATTCTGCAAGCTGGACCTAAATTTAATAAGAACGTGTTACTAATTATCTGCTGAGTAACACTCATTGCTGCAAATTGCTTAATAATTAACAGTAAATTTTGACATTGACAAATATGCCCAGTTTTATTCCTTTAAAAACAGTATGGTGCGTATAAAAGAAAAAACTGAGCAGCAATGAGCTGACTGGCACAGCAAAATACATTAACTATATCTTTTCTTCTTTTTTCTTTCAATTTTATTACCTTTTCATGTACAACAGTTGCAATGTTCCTGGAGCAGTGTGATTTATAAGATTTCCATCAGTCCAATAACATGAAAATGTCTCCAGTTCGGGTGATCTGCACTTGCTGATTTGTGGCCACTGTAAAAGATCTGTCAGGAGAAATGTCACAGGCAGAAAGCGAAACAGTAAACAAATCCATACTCTAGACTAACATACAGTTAAAAGGAAACAATTCCTTACATACAGTGAGAAAACATGTAAATTACTCTTATATATGCACTTGACTGCACCTGTAGGAAAACAAATCTGAGACGAGTTAAACTCTCCTCTCTGCAGTGTGTGTAGAAGTGTTAGTGTTGCAGGCTGACACACAGCATGGGAACCTGCCAACCCTACAGCTGAAGCTGACTGTTTCATTTGGAAGGGACCTACACTGGTCATGTAGTCCAACCCTCTAACCAATGCAGGCCTGACCAAAAGTTAAAGCATGCTAATAAGGGTATTGTCTAAATGCCTCTTAAACACTGACATGTGAGGGGCATCCACTACATTTTTAGAAAGCCTGTTCCAATATTGGACCACCCTCTCAGTAGAGAAATGTCCCTAATGTTCTATCTAAACATTTCCTGGTGCAGCTCTGAACCATTGCCACATGTCCTGCCACTGGATACCCAGGAGAAGAGCTGTTCAGATCTCTCTCCAGTTCACCTCTTCAAGAGGCTGTAGACTGCAATTAGGTGACACCTCAGTCTCCTCCTCATACGAAGTGCCATCAGCTGCTCCTCACAGGAAGACCCAGGTAACTACAGACCAGTCAGCCTCACCTCCATCCCAGGAAAGGTGATGGAACAACTTGTTCTAGAGGCTGTTTCCAGGCACATCAAGGACAGGAGGGTCATTAGGGACAGTCAGCATGGCTTGACAAAGGGAAAGTCATGCCTGACCAACCTGATAGCTTTTGATGAGGGCATAACCAGGTGGATGGATGACGGCAGAGCAGTGGATGTGATCTATCTTGACTTAAGTAAGGCTTTTGACACAGTCTCTCACATTATCCACAGCAGACAAACTGAGGCAGTGTGGTCTAGATTTTCGGGTGGTGAGGTGGATCATAACTGGCTACAGNGGCCTGCCTGGATGTGTTCCTGTATGACTTGGTCTAAGTGATCCTGCTGTGTCAGGGGGATTGGACTAGATGATCTTTCGAGGTCCCTTCCAATCTGTAATGATTCTAAGATTCTAGCCCTTTCACCAGCTTTGCTGTCCTCCTCTGGATGCCCTCAAGGACTTAGAACTGCACACAGTATTCAAGGTGAGGCTGCATCAACTCTGAGTGCAGTGGGATAATCACCTCTTTTGACTAGCTGGTTTTGTGGTATTTGATTAGTTCAGTACAGACAGAAATACCTAACCCAGCCCTGCTCTTGCTTTAGATAAAGTGTGGTACTGAAGAGGTTGCTATTAGGTTAACCACAGCTTAGTATTTACCCAGCTGAGCAGTTCTGCAATGTTTCTACTCATTAGAGTAGCTGCCTTGAACTTGGTTCAGGTTTGTGTATATGACATTGTAAATAGATAACCTTGCTCTGAGAAACATAAGGGCAGCTCCATGCACGTGTCTGTTCTGCCACATGCTGATTGTACATTCATAATTTCTGCTGTTTGTCAAAACTGGAAGGACACAGGGCCATGAAATCACTGCTGCAATTAGTCAGCTTCATCAATCCTTGTGACAAAAAGTTGCAGTGATCATTCACTGCTTTCAAAGTAAGTGCTTAACTTTTTTCTGACTTCCAAGGGTCTAATGACCGTATTTTCTGTTTGGTCTGCAGAGGGAGGCTGCATGCACATAAAAGTGCCTGCCTCTCTTCACTCGCTGTCTGGGAAAGATGACAATTAATTTAAGAACATTTCTTCCTAAGGTTCTTAAAATGTGTATATTAGCCAGGCATTTATGATTGGTGAAATGACCTCTGGCCAGGGAACAATGTGATGCTCCTGGACTCTGCATGTGATGTTCTTTGCAGATGTTTTTGCAGCCCCTCAAGTGTGATATTATACCAGGTATATGGAAGAAATCTTTTATGATGTGGGTGACAAAACATGGAAACAGATTACCTGGAGAGGTAGTAGATGACCCACTCCTGAAAACATTCAAGATCAGGTTGGACAGGGCACTGAGGAACCTAATCTAAAGATGTCTCTGCTCAATGCAGGGCAGATTTGACTACACGACCTTTAAAGGTCCCTTCCTGGCCAAAACATTCTATGATTCTAACTGCTAGTACTTGGTAGAAAATATTTACACGCAAAAATTAGAAAAAGTATTGAGGTACAGACATCCACATGCACCAGATGCTTTCTCCTACGCATGAGGACTCTTTAGCCTCCCTGCATGAGGACTCTTGTTTGCAGTTCACACAGACGCGACCACTCAAAGCAAGATCAGTTTGTATTTCTTGGGCTTGATGCTTCAAACTGTGTGCTTTCTAACACACAAGTGCTGTGAATTTCTGTTTTGTTCATCCCGTATCGTTGCCTCATTTCTCACTGTGGACATTGAACAAGCCCTGAACACATGTATGTAAAGAAAAGATTTTGCCATTTCCTTCCTCACCTCTCCGACTCAAGCATTTAGAATTCTTGCCAATCTAAATTGACCAATGTTTGATTGGAAGTATTTAAACAAAAAGGGTTTTTTAACAGAATTTTTTAAACAGAACACATGTTCCATTTCACTGAACTTTAAATATTTTGCCTCAAAAGGAAAGATTTTGAAATGAAGTGCTTTAGCAAGTGGAAAAAAATACAGTTCTGTTTCAGAAAATATTGAAATATTTTTACTATTGTGTATGGTTTTGTTTGGTGTGGTATTCAATATAGCTTCAGATGCTTTAAACTGACATTGATTCGAAATTTTACTTGTTTTTACTTCATACTCAAACAATTTTCAAGTGGTAGAAATCCTTATTAAAAAGAGTACATGGTCATGAAATTGCAAAATGTCATAGCACACATATTAAAAAAGGAATGAAAGATTGAATAACATTAATACAATAACATTAAATACTAATGAAAGTATTGTAATTTTTTACAATGTAGGAATGTTCCAGCTTTGTAACTTGAATTTACTTTTTTATTTTACTGAAAACTAAGTAATTGTTTAACAAAAAAAATATAAATGAAGTTTTGTGCTCTTACTACAAAGATGTGAGTAAAATTGATTCAATTGCACAATACCTATAACCTACAAACATAAGTCTCTCCATTCTACAAACTTATGCTGAGCTAGGAAGTACACGTTTCTTCTTTCTCTTGTCAGCTCCATGCATCACAAATACAGCTATTTTTACTGAAGCAGGTTAAGAATTTGAGAAAATTATATAGTGGAAAACCCACCTACATTAGAATATTTTTGTTGATGGCTGTGCCATATTTATAGCTAGAACATACAATGTTTAAATCCATGCAGACCATGTCCTTGTCTTTGGGGTAAAAAAAGCCACACAGTTACCTCTTAACGTGATGAAAGGCACTAAACGGAATCAAATTTAACATTTTAAGAGGTCCAGCAGGATCTCTGAGACAGGCTCTACAATGTCTTCATGAATTCTGTTGAATTCACCAGCTTTGTATGCAAGCTAAACTAAGGACTGTAAGATATACAAACTCTTCTAGGAAAATGGATAGCACATCAGTTACAAATGGAGGGGATTGCCAGTGGACAAAGAATACAGACTAAGACTTGGTTGCTTACATGTTAACTTCAGAGGAATGTATCCTGAAAGTCCCACTTTCTTTTCACTTCCTCATGACAAGATTCTCAATTCTTGGTCTCACAGATATCCTCTCAGCAAGTACAAAGATTTTTGACTAGGGAGCAGTTTTTTTTGAGATTCATATATTCTTGGTTTATGTCTTTTTATTTTTATATACATAAATACATACACACAGGTACATGACCAGTTCCATCTGTAAGCAAATGATCAACAGAGGTTCTTCTCCCCCCTGCTCTGCCCTAGTGAGACCACATCTGGAGTACTGTGTCCAGTTATGGAGTCAATTAGTTCAAGAGGGATGTGGAGTTGCTGGAGGGAGTCCAGCATAGAGCAACGAGAATGATGAAGGAAGTAGAACACCTCCCTTATGAGGAAAGGCTGAGGGAGTTGCATCTCTTTAGCTTGGAGGAGACTGAGGGGTGACCTCATTAATGTCTATAAATATTTGAAGGGTGGGTGCCAGGAGGATGCAGCTAGGCTTTTCTCACTAGTGTCATCTAGTGATAGGACAAGGGGCAATGGTTGTAAGCTGGAACATAGGAGGTTCCGTATAAATATCAGAAGAAACTTCTTCACAGTGAGGGTGACGGAGCACTGGAACAGGCTGCCCATGGGGGTTGTGGAGTCTCCTTCACCGGAGATGTTCAAGGCCTGCCTGGATGTGTTCCTGTGTGACTTGGTCTAAGTGATCCTGCTGTGTCAGGGGGATTGGACTAGATGGTCTTTCGAGGTCCCTTCCAATCCATAATGATTCTATGATTCTATGATCTTCGCTTTGATAGCTTCCATTTGCTATGTCAAGTCTGCAGCCTTCACACACAAGACTCGAGGAAACTTTCCTGTCCCTAACGTTCAGTGATCCTGTGATACTGACTTGAGTCTGGCTTGGCATTCTTGGGGTAGATCCCTGAATTCCTTGTTTCCCACACAAGCAAATTATCAAAATTGTACAGGACCTTGTGTGAGCTCCATCTCCTTAACAAACTCTACCAGAATGTGATAAATGAACAAAACAGCTCAGCTGGATACACTTAGGCATAAAGGCAGCAGGAAAGGAAAGGCTATCAAACTGAGATTTCAAATAGACTAGAAAAGCAAGAGTGCAAACACACTTTCTATTTTCTTACTTAATCCAATACGTCCAATCAAATTATCATGAACAGAACCACTTCACTCAAGGTAATGGCTGGGCTTAACATGCAGATTCACAGTGGAAAACAAAAAAAAAAATGGTAAATCTGTGGCTTCCACTGTGACTACTTAGAAAATTTGGTAAAAATGTTCCTAGTCATGCCCCCAAGTTTAGCTGAAGGTAAATGTTCAGCTAGAATAGCTGCAAAAGAGTAAAATCTCTTCACATTCTGCTCTCATTATGTTATGACCACAGATTAGCCATGGTCTAAACCCTGGCTCAGGCAGAAGAAGGTGTGCCAAAAACAGTAGCTAAAACAATAATGCGGTTTACAGAAAGAATCAGGAATGCAGATATGCCATCTCTTCTGCTGACATTTGGTTTTGGGTCACCAGCATTGTGTCTATGCCATACATTCTTCAATGCTTTAATAAGAGAAGAAGTAACTTTAAAAAAAAAAGAAGGTAACTGAAGATTACTAGAAGTTATACAGACACGAAGACAAAAAGAATCCTAAAATCTGGAGGTGTCAGAAGGCTATTTCCTTTTTTGCTTAAAAGCCCGTCTAATAAAATTTAAGTTCAAAGGGAAGCACCACTGAGTGTGAATGAGTAAGGAACTGAAGCTTATAACTGAGTTGTGACAAAACACGTTGTTGCCATCTTGGAGAAAGTTCTACTGCCACCAGAGGTCTAGCACTTCAGTAATAGTGGTTGAACATCACGCAAATAGTAAAGAAATCATAGAATCATACAATCACTACGGATTGGAA